>RSEE01000083.1:0-301222 GCA_003971905.1 Moniliella sp. 'wahieum' | reverse complement strand
CAGAGCTAGACAAAGCAGAGTGCCCACATCCCCGTCCACCGGTGTGAGGATGAGGATGGTGTTTCTCCACACACCGATACAACTAGGCCGAACCGAACGATTAAGGAGGCAAGAGCGACGAAGATGGAGCCGTGCACCTGCGCGATGAAAGAATGACAAAGCCTGGATGGGAAAATATGCGAGCGAGATGGAAAAAGGCCAATTGGTGGTGCTGGGTTGTAGTGGTAACAATATGATGAAGAAGCACGTTAGAAACGCAAGGGGGAGAAGAACCAGCGGTTCTTCCCGTCAGGTACCGCTCCTCCGCACCTTCTTGGCCGCCTTCACGGCGTCCTTCTAGTTTCACGTTCCTTCAAAGAGTCAGGAGAAATTACGCCCTTGAGGCCCTCGAGTTCCAGAGCATATCGCGTAGGCATGAGGTGTTGTAGTTGATTGCCTTGACAAAGGGCTTGACCTTACTGCGGCGCGAGACTTCTTGGCATCCATGGCCTTGGTCACTTAGGGGTAGCGCTCAATGCCAGCAACGAGAACGTGAGGGTAAGGCGCTCCTTGGTTGCCGTCGTCGTACTGCTTGATGACGACAACCTTCTTGCCGGCCTGACGGCCGTGGAGGACAAGGGCGACCTTACCGGGTTTGTAAATGCGCGCCATGGACCTGGATCGGGTACAGCAATCAGCCATCAGTCTTGCGCGCTCATACAGCGCTGCATAGAAGAGAATGGGACAGAGGGCGAGGCAGGCACCAGCAGCATCCCCGCGAGCACCGCGCCTGTTCCTTGGCACGTACACTGAGTATTGTGGTGTTGGTTGCCCCTGCGCTCTGATCGGCGAGCCAAATTGCGGGTGGATCGAGAGGAATTTGGGGGATCATCGAGATCATCGTCATCGATCAACCCTAACGTCCGGAACGGAGGACCCAAGTGGGCCATGCTGCACCTGCTGGGCAAATGGATGGGTGTGTGAAAGCATGGCGCCAGGTGCCACAATAGGGTTGAGGCTCTCTGCCGCAGCGGGTTGCGCTGCTAGGGTTTTTGCCGTGGCCAGGCGGCTGAGCCAACTGGGCGTGGCAATCCTGCGGCAGGACAAAGCTTTCCCACCCCTCGAACAAGATGGGCAAACCCAGTGGCCCAACGCAGCGCGCAAGCTGCACACGACCCGTCGTGAGAACAAGTGGGCCGACAAGGCGTGGAAAAGCGACGCGCCCTCGGCAACTTCTACAAGTCTTCCCCCACCGCCGGCTCGTCGCAAGCCAAGGGCATTGTCCTGGAGAAGGTGGGTGGGAGGCCAAGCAGCCCAATCGGCTATTCGCAAGGGTGTGCGTGTCCAGCTCATCAAGAACGGCAAGAAGGTTGCTGCCTTTGTGCCCATGACGGCCTGCCTCAACTTCGTGGACGAGAACGACGAGGTTCTGATCGAGGGCTTTGGCCGCAGGGCAAGGCCAAGGGTGACATCCCCGGTGTGCGTTTCCGCGTGATCAAGGTATCGGGTGTGGGTATGTCCTCTTCTAATTTCGGTATTTGCCCGTTGTTCTGTATCTACATGTACTGACTGCCACCTCTAGGTCTCTACGCCCTTTCCGCGAGAAGAAGGAGAAGCCCCGTCATAATGGTGCCCTTTTCCCATTGCCTTTCCGCCCCCGTCATTTGCCCGCCTCTTTCCTCGTCACCCCGTTGTGACGGATCCATCGGCCCGTTCGTGCGTGTCCATGTTAGCATGCTCGGCAGTTGGAGCACGGGCGCTTTCCGGCCCACCCAGCGGAGATGCCTTGTGTCCCCTCCACAAAATTGAATGTGCAAGCCCATGCTTGCCGCCAAAGCTTCACGGCTGCCTGTGTTGGGACTGAGGACAGTATGATGACACCGGGGGTTAAAGCAAGACGTAGCTTGAAGCTTGAAGCTTCGTCCTTGAATCTGCCCTTGAGTGGCTTATGGTGGCGCCCGACGTTGTCAAAAGAAGATGTTATAACCTCCACGGTATTGTGTTGATGCTAAATGTGAGGATTGCAGCTACGATTTTAGACCTTAGGCCTACCGCATGTTTTAAGAGTGGCCATGCAGGTGTGTACGGCAAGCATAGGTTGGTAAAATCCAGTCAGGCAGCATTGGGTACCATTGGCAGGAAACCTGAAACAATTTTGAGCTTGGCCCACCACGTTCCCAACCACAATGGATGGAGTTGGGCCTGGCTGGTGGGCCCTGTTCCTACGGACCAACGCAAGACAGCTGCCAAGAGCAGCCACCCCAAGTGTGTGGGCAACCTGACAAGAATACAGCGCTGGCCCGTGGTGCCCGTAACGATGACCGGTGATTGAGCTGACGGGGAGAGAGACCGGGCAAGGGTGAGGTGATCGAGATCCTTGATGCATGCAGACGGCAGAGGAGCCGATGGTGCGACCGTTGAACGTGGACATGACAGCAGACTGTGGTTGATCTGCATGATCTGGTCATCGGTCATCTGCCGCGCTAGCACAGCGGCTAGCCACTGGTACGTGCTGTGCAGCTGGAAGTGCTGAGAGTGCAATGCCACTGGTACGTGCTGTGCAGCTGGAGGCGCTGAGAGTGCAAGGGTGGAGGCGCGTGCCCCACACCCGGGGTTATGAAGGAATGGCGAAGGCCGGACGGGAAGGTGCGGGAAGAGATGGTGTCTTCGGCTGCAATGAGTTGTCCGCCCCCTGTGGAGAGTGCGAGCGGCGCGAGCACGCTCGGAAGCTGAGGCTGAGCCTCTCCTGAGAGCCTGAGCTCAGTGGTCAGTCTCAGTGCTCCGCCTCAGCACTGGCGGGGCCCGCGCCTCAGCTGCTGGTGCAATCGGGCTTACTAGTAGAGGCTACTAGTACCGGTTTCTTCTTTCTTCTTCCTCCAGTCCGCACACTCCCAGTGCGAGGCGCACGCCCCCCCGGCTTTGCGCCAGCGATGTTCGGCTCTGCGAAACAGCGGCGGGGGCTGGACTGCACGCCCCCCACACTCAACATGCCCACCCCTGGACCTGAGCGGATAGCTCCCCCACAGGACACAGCAAGCGGGTCCTTTGTTTTCTGGCGTCAACGTCAACAGCAAGCTTCCAAGCCACCGACTGTCCGCGTGTCTGACTTGTGGGCACTGCAACGCTAGTAATGCTAGTAACCGGTAACCCAACACAGCTAGATATATGCTCCGCCCGCCCGCCGCCTGGGTCTCACTACGGCCAGTTGCGCATATAATTGCGCTTCTTCCCCCCATGTCCGCACCCGCACCACACTCTGCCCCCCCCTCGCGCTGGTCTCTCTCCACATCGGCCCGCTTCCGTCCGTCCCACCTCTCGCCTTTTGCGGCCGCAGCAGGTGCCATCAGCACATTCGTCCACCCCAAGGCCATCATCCCACCCTAATTCAGCCAGACCATCCAAGGCGCGACTCTGACATGGGGTATTGTGAACTTCCGAAAGCGTGGGCGATTACAAAAAGTTCGGTACTGCTGTCATTGCCTGGCTCTTCTCCCCCTCTGGCGGTGTGGCGCATGTGGGCTGCGCCTTCCGTCTGGAAGCTCTGTGAAGAGAGCAGAGAGGGGGGGGGGAGGGGGGCGAAAAATTGCGAGAGGCTTTCGCGTGTGCTGACATTTTCTGATTGTGTCGGATGATGTGATTGGTTCATTATGGCCAGCTACGACTACTGCCCAAGTGTACCAGTGGTGCTAGCTCCAGGGGCTTCTGTACCGTTTGCCATGTGATCACCATTCCCCCGCCCAACAGCCCCATCTCTCGCGGCCAGAGTCCAACGGCGCCGCTGCTGGTCATCTGTCCCTGGGCGGGGCTGGCAGTTGCTGTGGCAATGCGGGAACACTTGGCTCTCACTCTCTTGTTTGAGAAAGGCCGGACGTGGGCACAGAGGCTTGCAACGTCCGCCCGTTTCCCCCACTGCCCTGTGGTTGGAGGTGGATCTGAAACAGTGGCAAACGGGCAAGCGATACACCGCATGTGCAAAAGCCCGATGCGGCGCCGAGAAAAAAAAAGAAAAAAAAAAAAGAGATGCGGTGCCAGCCGAGAGGCGGGTTGGTCTGCTCCTCTCGCTCTAGCTTCTTGATACCATTGTACACCAGCACTGCAAGACACATCCGAGATTGAATGAACAATGGCAACGCACTCGTAGCACACGCGCGTGCGTGGGTGGGAACGGGCGCAGAGGGGGGGCGCGTGGGCAGGGGAGGGGCAGCGCAACCGGCTGGCGCCCGCCTGTCCGGCGCCGCCGCCACACGCAGCCCGCGGAGTCGTCACGCGCCACACGTACACGTCACACGTGCCATGCCCCCGCCTGCATGCTCACCGCAGCCGCGCAACCACGCGGGTCCCCGCGCGCCTGGGCACTGCTGCGCTGTCCTGCACTGCCCGTGCGGGCACGTGCTCTCGTCTCGGCCAAAATGCATAATGCTCTCTCCCCCCCCTTAGGCCTTACCCCGCACTTTGGCGGCGGTTGTCCCGAACCGCACGGGGCGTGTCGTGCACCCCCAGCTGCTCAGTTGAGCCAAATTCAGCCGAGAGCGCGCGGTGCCAGGCCCTGCGCTGCTGGTCTGCATTTAGTCACTAGGTTGCTGCGGAAGCCAGGCACACATCGCCGCCAGCGCACCAAGTCCGGCGAGCCGAACGGAGAAAGAGATCGATGATCAATGAGTTCGTGAGACGACTCTTCTTCGCTTCACTCACTAGCTTTACTCGCTCCATTCAGACTATGGGGTGCTGAGTACTCAGGCTGAGTTACGAAGTAACGTGCAACGCAGAGATGCCATGAAGTACTGGCGCTACTGAAGTACTGTGCGAGGCGGCCCCGTTCCGCCTCTGTTCCGCCCCTGTTCCGCCCCTCCCTGTTGCCCCTCAGGGCGGCCTCCCCCTGACTGCATGATGCATGACACGATCTCCCCTTTGCCTTGCTCGCCTCCCACAAGTACACTGAGGCCTGTGTTGAAGTTCATCGCGGCGGCGCCAAAGCAAGATGGGATCATCGATCATCGGTCACTCGTCTGCCTGGCACATGTCACTAGTCACTAGTCACTGTCACCGGTCACACAATACCCATCTCGGCAGATCTCAGTGATCTCAGTGGTACATGTCATCCATTCCAATGCCTGAGGTACTCAGTAACTTAGATCTGATATAGACAGTATCTCAGAGCGCTCTCTCCCTTGACGTGCATGGTAAGAGACCGAGAGAGCTGAGCGCGCTGAGCGCTGAGGGCGTTGAGGGGACCGTCGGCCTCGATGACGTCGGCACCTCAAGCCGAGGCACTTCAGAGACCTCGGGATTGAAGATTGGGGCTAGGGCGAAGCACTAGACTAGGCGATCAATGGGTGAGCGCCATGAATCGGTCACACCAATGAGAGCCCAAACCGCGGTTGTCCGTTAACTGAGTAGCTACGCTGCCAAGCTAAGGACGATTGCACTGTGCAAGGAAAGATAGGAAACAGTCAGAGATAGCTTATTCTAAGCTCCTGACGCTAGTCCGACCTTGTGTGCAACAGGGAGAGAGAAAGGAAAGGGAAGGAGGCGCGCAAGGGATAACCAGCCCGAGCGCTCGAGAGGCGAAACAATGAGGAGACTTCCGCATACCAGTGGCTTGGCCGCAAAAGGCAATGGCATATAGTGCATGATCAGGCCATACTCTAACAGGGATGGCAGAATGAATCATCGTTCCTCAGAGCTTCGGCGCTCAGCTCAGCGCGCTCAGCCCACCATCCACCGTAATGTGCATCTCTGTCGGAGGCAACAAGGCAGGGTAGGATGTGGTGGAGATGCAAACATGCGAAGGACAACCCAGAGGCGCAACAAGAAAAGGGCGGAGCAGGGGGGAACGGGACGCCTCGCACAATCCCTCGATCCACCCACACATGCTCCCTCTTCGGTGTTCATCTGTTTAGCTATGTAACTGTGCATTTTAGCGCCTTCTTGCACCTTTTTCTCTTTCACAAACCCCTCTTCACATTCTCATGCCTTTCGTTACGCTCTTGCCGAGGTGTGGAGAACTTGCCCATTACTTTGTTGGGTCTTTTTCCTTGTTTGACTGTTCCTGTTACCACTGAAGATTGTGGAAACCTTTCCGACTTGATCTGCGCTCCTTTTGAGCGTCATTTGCCTTTATTCTCCTTCCACTTTCTACGTTGTATGTTGAATTCTTAAAGTTCCTTCTGTCTGTATAGCTTTTTGTTTTTTCTTTCCTCTTAGTAGCGGGCCATTTTGTAACAACATATCCCTCACGAATCCATCCTTGAGACACCGCACCAGTCAACACCCCGTTATGCTCCCTAGTTCACCAGCAGACCTCTCGACCTGCCTCATTGACCACCTCTTGGCCTTTGAGAGTCATTTTGACCAGACATGATCCATTGCCGTCGATCCCCGTCCAGCGTTCAGTCTCCTCTGCGCGGTCTTGCAATTAGATCCTACAGGAGTTGATTGTTCTGTGACTGGAACTGTCTGACCTTGTCTTTTCTTGCGTCAACCTTCCGGCCAAACCCCTTCAAGGTTCTGCGCCAGGCGAGCCGTATCCCAAAGGAGATGCCTCACCTCATCTCCAGCTCCGTTTGGATCCGCCAATAGCGGTCAGGCTCGATAACCCTGTGAACCTGTCAGGAGACGGAGATGGGGGAAGGGAAGCAGATGGATTGCATACATCTATGGACGCAGAGGAGGTATATGACCTCCTCAGGAAGGGGGCACAGTCCAAAGGTGTCCACAGGATCTCCCAACTGATAGGAATCACGCCATAGTGCCCATACGGGCCTAGTGGGCAAGGGCCCCCCTAGCACGGTGTGATTCTGACAGAACCCTCTTCTTCCAAAGGAGAACATCCCCAAACCGTGGGTTGGGCATCCGTCGGGTCCCGCCCATGACATGTGACAGCGACAGTCCAAAAGGACATCCATGTCACCCTCCCCTGACGATCAAGGTACGAAGCGGAACGCAATGCCGATTTCGCTCTCCTTCGCGTCCA
The DNA here is from genome assembly GCA_003971905.1 of Moniliella sp. 'wahieum'. NCBI lineage: Eukaryota > Fungi > Basidiomycota > Moniliellomycetes > Moniliellales > Moniliellaceae > Moniliella > Moniliella sp. 'wahieum'. The sequence goes on along the minus strand of RSEE01000083.1, from coordinate 294,270 downwards.
TGCTTTCGCTGTGCTCATGCCCCGCTTATCGAACGTTTTACCCCCCGCGGGGTTCCGCTGGCTCTATTTCGACTTCAACTCTGGACTTTCTCCACCTGGCGCACCCCGCACGGGGTACCTGCATGCCATCAATCCTCATTTGCTGGCGAAACAAAAAGGATGAATCCTGTGGGGCACCGGAAGATCCTGTACGGCTTGGTTGTTGTCCATCACAGCCAGACAGGCGCTGGACGCGGAGACGATGGCCTTCTTCACTTCTCGAAAACGTGTACGTGATACTCTGGTACCTACTAACCTTCTTGAGTCGAGATTGGCCGCATATGGCTCCCTCCGTGCACGGCCACAGTTGAACGCCCGACCCCGAACATGGACAATCGCACACACTTGATCTGTGGACGTGACGGCCCTAGTCGTATCGAGTGATTCAGGGTCCTGTTGGGCACAACGGATAATGCACACAGTAAAACTAACTGCACCCATCCCTTTGACCGTAAAGACACTGTTATCACGATGCATATCCGTTGCAGGATGACCTGGTGAGGAAAGAGTGAGACGCGCCCCAAACGCATCGGGGCCAACATTAGGATTCTTCCCCCGCCCCCGCTGGATGCCAATGTGCCTTTGCTTTCGTCGGATCCACGGGTGCGAGTCGTGGTGAGGAGTTGAAGAGCTGGTGCTATCCACATGCGTGTTCAGTGTGGCTCTCCTCGATGACTCTGCCGCTGTCGGGCACATCCTCGTTTAAAATACGGCTGTCAGGAAACATGATGAGATGTAGGAAAGGGGAGCAGAATGGACTGGATCCATCTAGGAACAGACTAGAGGCGCATGTCCCTACGGAAGGAAGGGGGGGCGCAGTTGAGAGGTGGACAAAGGCCCTCCCAACTGATACGAAGCATGCCATGGAGCCCATATGGGCACGTGAGTGAGACAAGAGCCACTCGAATCTCTCACTTTCTCCAGCATCAATTCCCTCCATTGAGACCGCTGACGAGATGGTTGGGGACGGCGAGGAGGAAGGGAAGGGATCAGACGTCATATGAAAAGCCACCTGCATCATTACTTGGGTTTCCTACCATAGCTTGCGATGGCCACAGATCGCATTCATGGCCCACAACAGCCAGGTCCAAGTGACAATAATGTACACGAATGGTGTTAGGGCAGGCAGATGAGAGTCAGGGGTGGGGGGAGGGGGGGCGGTGAAGGGTTGACAATCAGGCCGAAACGGGTGTAGCAAGGGGGCATGGAACCAGGACACACAAAGCAAACGGATGAAGTAAGAGTGATGAAGCTTGAAGAGGGACCGTGTGGAGGGAAGGGGTTGGGTATGTAAAACATGATGTGTGCCAGCGGCAAGAAAGGGCAGGAGAGTAAAGGTACGCGCGACAACCTTGTTGTGGAATCAAAGCAGCAGAGATCGATGCGCATGTTGTGAAGAATAGGGGAAGAGGAACGGGGCTAGAGAAGGCCGACACTGCTCAAGTTGTTGCCGACAATGATGTCGTTCACGGCCGACATGACAAACTTGATCTGCTTGGTGTCGGTGGCACAAGTGGTATGGGGGTAGATTTGTTTAGATTTGCTCTGGTTGAGGCCGACAACTTGGCCTCCAGAAATTCAATTGCCGGGCCGTAGCTGGCGGGCCCATTGTAGTCGGCGAAGTAGTTGCCAAGAGGTGAGATGGCAAGCTTGGCACGGAACAGGTCGGTTTTGTTGAGGAAGAGGAGGATGGAGCTGCGCAGAAACCAACGAGAGTTGCAGATGGACTCAAACAAGGTCAAAGCCTCGGTCATGCGGTTGGTGTTGGCGTCCTCGTAGAGCATTTGGTCGTATTCGCTTACCGCGACCAAAAAGATAAGGGCAGTGACACTGTCAAAGCAATGGATCCATTTTTTCCGTTCCGATCGTTGTCCTCCCACATCGACAATGCTGTAATTCAGTCGGCCGATTTCAAAGCGTGTTTCGGTAATGCCTGTCGTCTTGACGCGGGAACGGAGGACATCTTGGTCAGTGGGTATATAGGTGCTGGAGCCGATGCGATGAATCGCCTCAAAGTAGTAGGGTGCAGAGTCGTTGAGCTGAAACTCGCGCGAGCGGGCAAAGCAGGCCTGCACGCCTGCATCGGACCACAGAACCCCAATGGCCGCGGCAAGCTCGGGGGGCAAGAAGCCAGTAATGGCCTCATCCGGTGCAGCAACAACACATTGGGCAGCGGCAACGCTCCGAGCTTGGCCCAACGGTAGTTGCAGCAGCACGTCCATAGCCTCGAGGAGAACCTTCATGCTCTGAACAGTATTGGAGAAGATGATCTCCTTGTAGGATTCGCGCTCGGCTGAGAATAGGGCCCGTGGTGGATGAGCTTCATCTGCTTGAGCAGTGTGCTCTTGCCGGACTCACCGGCACCGAGGAGCAGGAGCTTGACCTCGTTTCGCTGTGCAAGTCGGGTCGCCTTGAGCTCGGCATCGATCGCTTCGCTGCGGGTGAGGGCGGCGAGCTGGTCGGTGGGACGGGAGGGAGCAGCCCATGGATGCAATGGTGGGACAGAGGGAGAGGAGCAGGAAGGAGGAAGAGGAGCAGAAGGAGGTGGTAGAGTGGAGGTGGAGGTGGTGGTGGCGGCAGAGGAGGGGCTGCTTGCGGCCAGACAGAAGGACGTTGTGTGGCTGGGACATGTAAACTCGTTCCTAGTAACTCGTAACTGGCGAGGCGCAAGGGGGCTGTGGACGCATGATGCATGATGCATGATGCGCCAGCGACAGACGTCGAGAGTGGCTAGTGACTAATGATTAATGACCAGTGACTAGTGACGAGCGACCAGTGACCATCACGAACGGCACGCCACAGAGGAATGGATGCGGGAGGCGAGTGCTGGCTAGTGCGGCGGAGGGGAGGAGGGACGTACTTCACATGTCACAGCCGCGGTTCTGGGCCCTTGTGCACCACATCATGCATCCAGTATTGCCAGCACACCAGCACACAACTCTGATCATGCATCATGTACACTGCCCCCCGCTGCTCCTGGGTATCGGATATGACGCAGGCGGGTGGAGCAGACGAAGAAGATGAGACAGGTGCAATGGGACGGACACTGTAGCCCACTGCCCTGCCCAGCGCGTGGCGTGTCGGTTGTCCGATTCAGTGTACTAAGCAGCAACACGTTACCCGTTATCAACGATCGATGAGATTTGAGAGCGTGAATCAGTAGCCATCGATCATCGACCTCATCGATCATTCGGGTACCTGCGCCTGTCTCCGTCGTCCAGGCCCAGTATAGCGCGTTAGAATCGTACATCGACCCAGCAGCAAACCCACGTCGGCGGGACCCAGCCAGCTGCAATCTGCTGCATATACTCTCTTTCCAGCGGCGCCTCCGAGCCTATCCAAGCTCCTGTATTCATCGCGATCGATTCACGAATAAGCGAATCAGCGAATCAGCATCAATGGCAATGGCAACACGTCAACCGCGTATCAACGGCCCAACTGTGCTGACGCCACAGCCCCACCAGGCCCCACCTGCCGTTCAGCTGCGGTGCCTGGTGGCTGTTTTCCCATCCAACATCCAGAAACGAATAAAACCCTTCTCTGTCCGCTCCGTTAAACTTTTCGCAGCACAGTAGCTATTAGCCACCAGATCACTGTCATGCATATCACTAGGGCACTTGACAAGCTTGAAGCTAGAAGCTTGACAGCTGTTGGCCAAGCGCCAATCATCGAAATCATCAAAACCATTAATCAAGCTGCAAGCTTTAAGCTTCAAGCAGCCTAGCTTCAAGCTTCAAACTTCACGAGATCCTACTTCGATCTTTCTTCGAAAGCATTTTGAAGCTTCTTCGATCAACGCAGTCCAAAAAAAGTGGTCAATATGAGGCTTGAACTCATGACCTTGGCATCACCAACACTCCTGGGAGGACATATTAGTACCACGCTCTGACCAACTGAGCTAATCGACCTTGTAGTGGTATTTCTACATTTCTTCCTTCATCCATGTGACACAAAAGGGAAATCAGTATTCCCAGTGCTTGCCCTTATAAAACTGCATCCTCTAATCCCCCTATACGATGTTGCCAGCAAACCAACAGTTGCTGCCATGCCATTTCGAAAGTATATAGTAAGGCGTAAACCTGCTTTGCCAATGACACTCAGCGAAGGCAAAAAGAGGGTTCTCGACTCTCATTCGACCGTTTCTTTCCTTTGTTCTTTTGTGACGGGCTGCGTTGGATCAGAAATGGTCCGATCCAAGCTAAGAACCGCCTGCTCCGCACATATGCCCAGTAGAGCGCGCTCCGAAGTCCAACCAAATTCGACGATAGTTGGTGAAACCATATGTACGAGGACCGGAGTAGCCATGCGTCTGACGCGCGACAATATAGGCCAGTCTCCCCCCGCCCAAGTCCCAGTCGGTCGGCCTAAGAATAAGGCCACCAACTTTCCAGTATCTTTGCAACGACTGTGGACCCGTCACTACTGACTTTTCCTTTCTCGGTTGCGCTTGCGGCAACCAACTCCTCTTTTGACACATCTTGATTCCTTTCTGCACCCCCTTCTATTGTATCCGTTTCCCCTTTAATCGAGCTTGTACCCCTGGTTGGTGGGGATCTTTTTATCCACCTTCCATTCTCGTCCCTCATCCGTACCTATCCTATCCGACTCCTGCCCGTTTTCCGGGAAATTGATTCACTAAAGGTAGCCTCCTCTCCACTTAGCTTCCTCGTCCTCTTCCAGCCCCGCCCTCCAGCTCTTCATCTGTCCTGCAGTCGCGCCAGCCTTCCTTCAACCGCGTCCATTCCCCGTACCAGCTTATTGCGTGAGTTCCTTTCCAACCACATCGACAACCGCCCCTGCCCAGTCTCGGCTCTGGCAGCGTTTGTCATCTACTGCCTCTACCCATCCTTATTAAGCCCCGGAGGCTTCTGACACGATACTACGCCTCAAGCCGGTTCATACACAGTAGCCTTGCCACACGTGCAGCCGCCGCGGCTTCACGCCCAAAGGCCTCTCCTCGTCTCTAGCTCCGCTCGGATCCACCAACTAGCCCAAGCCCGAAACTACCGTGAGTCGTCCTACCATCTCCTAAGGGATAGTATACCCCACAAACCTGGTCGAGCCCCCTGGCGGGGCCCGCACATGACATCTCTGTTCTTTTTGTGAAGCACAGCAGGTCAGACCGGGCATGTGCGTTGATCTTAAAGAACCCAAGGCCGGAATCGTGAAGAGGATTCGGGTCCTGGACATCTGCATGTGACAGAGAACTAGCAGCATTGCTTTGATACCGCCGAATGTGAGAACATATATTGGACATGATTGTTGCGAGACAGAGGCAAGAGACCTTTACAAGTATTATATTGAATGGGATTCAGCTTGACGTGTCGGCTCTCACCGTAACGATACTCTATTACTCATCAGACGAGACACGGCCACTACGTACGTCTCTCCATCTAACGTGACAGGATGCTACGTGCGAGGGCTGCGAATACCCGCGGCGAGATCCGTGGGGGCATTGACCCCTGTGGGGTAAGAGGAAGGGCGATCATTCAGATGATTGGGGCAGGATCTTAAACCTATATACCCTTTGAGTTTTTTTGTTGAGGAGGTTGCGGCTGCCAGCCTAGCACTTATATAGTATGCCCCCCCGTCATATATCCCCGCACCAGTCATATCAAGGTCAAAGACCATCTTATCACTACTACCTCTCTTTGCTAGACGCTGAGCCCGAGGGCTCCTCACTCAGACGGAATCGTTCTCGCAAAAAAGACACGGTGATGGATGAGGGGCGCCGGTTAGTGACACAAAAAGCATATACTACGACGGATGCAATTTTGGCCGAGCACCACTGTGTGTAATCCGCAACTATATACATGTTTTGCTATTGTACCAATGCCAAATGTGCCAATCGTTCGCTTCACTAACACCGCATCCGATTTGAAGACCACTGGCGGGGCAGTATAGGCCCTGATCCGCTGTGACATGTGACATGTGACGACGCCATTGGCTTCTGTAGTTTTTGTGTTGTTGACATCCGTCCTAGGACCGCGCGGATCCTGAGTCACGTGAATCAGTTTTCATTCCTTCCGAGCTCGCACCAGTCTTCTGGATTCTGTCGCGGAAGCTCCTTCGACCAATATGACGTTCAGGCCCAGGGCTCACATCCTGTGGTAGTAGCGAGGCCGACAGTGGTGAGCCCGAGAGGTGCACCAAATATGCTGGATCAGATCGATGAGGAGATAGGCCTGAGCTCAGGTCTGAGGCAGGGATCCTGACGAGGGCCTGATGAGCAAAGTGTCTTCTCTGTCCCTGCTGTTGAGCTACGTGGCTCGTGCTTTGGCCAATGTCCCTTCAGTTCCTCCTCAGGCCTAGGAGATACGCTGTTTCCCCTCTCCTGTTATCGATTATCCTCCTTGTCCCGCAGCTTAGCCCCTGATGGCGACTCGCTGCTTGATGTTCCTCTGTAGGCATTGCTGGTTGCCACACCACCACCACCAGTGCGATTGCATCATCCTCGAGGACCATCAGGACTCCAGGTCTCAGATCTAATCATGTATCACCTGCCTTTTGCTATTGATACTAACATGATTATTCCATTCCAGATCATGCACATGCTGGAGGTATGTACTCAATCTCAGGTCGATCCACTCGTCTCTGCCATTGATTGCCTGTGGCCAACTGGTCACCGGTCACCTGACCGCTGAGGCCACCGGGGTCTCCTCAGGACGAGGCCCCACATGCCAGAGGACTCAAGAGCGCAGAGCCCAAGAGGGCTCAGCGCTCACACTCGCACTGAGCACAGCATCGCAGGCTTCGCTCGACCTGTGCCTCAAGTTCTTCAAGTGAAGCTTGAAGCAGGAACTTCAAGTTGAATGTAGGACACGTTGAATCTTGAGCCTGAGGCCGGCCGGCCAGAGGCCGAGGGTCCCATGATCCCAGGGCTTAGGAGCTCAGCTCCTGCTCAGTCGGAATGCAGCGAGGGGCCTGGAGATCGGAGAGGCGAGTTCTTGACGGATCGTCGCTGTAGCACGTGGTCAGCTGGAGCGGCTGTGCAGCCACAGGCAGCAGCCTGCCGCAGCCCCATGGCTGGGGATGGCGATGGCACAGCGCCTGTGTTCCATAATTGGTCACTGGCGCCGTGCGGGTTCGCCTCCGGATCATCCCAAACGGATCGACACTGGCGCTGCACCCAGCCGAGGCTGGTGCGGGGCACAGAGAGCGCAGCCGGGCGCGGCAGGCAAGGAGCGAGTGTCGGACCAGGGCAAGAGAGCTGAACCCAGCGAACAGCCCGTGGCAAGCAAGCTGTGGCGTGGCTTGCGAACCAAGGCAAGTGCCTAGTGACTAGTGACTAGTGACTAGTGATTGAGCAGTGTAGCCACAATCCTGCTTCCTTACAGGGTACCCCCCGGTTCCCGCGTCCCGCTTCCCCTCCACAGCGTCTCTTCCTTTTTTCCTTCTCTCCTGACCCGCCATTCCCTACCCCCCCCTCAGAGCTCACTCCCGTGCCTGCCCCTCGTTAGCCCCTTGCCTCCCCCACCCCCACCTCCACGTTCTTTTTTGTCATGCTTGCTCTGCCCCTCGTGTCGATGGTGGCTGCGCTCAGCAGCGCGGCTGGCGTGCTGGCTGGCCACAGCCCAGGGCACCGTCGCGCCCACTCCTCTCTTCTTCCACGCGTTGGTAGCGTGACCCGGGCGATGCCTGGCCAGCCATGCCGCTCTACCTCATCGGCAGCACCATCGGGTTCAACAAGACTGTCTCCTTTAACAACGATCGTGACCAGACCGGTGAGCCGGTCCTGGAGATGGCACCCAACGGTACCGCCGCCGAGGCGCCTGCTCAGGACTTGACCTTTTTCGGTCTGACGTCTTCGTACCTTGGTTTCCAACGCTGCCGGTACCACCGACGCGTCGGGACCCAGACGGTGTACGGTCAGCTTACCCTCGCTTCGGATGCCAAACCTGTGTCGAGATCCACGCGCAAAACGAGACGCGTGCCCTGTCCCATTTCTCGCAACGCCCCTGTTTGACCGATGACATCTCTACGATTTCCAACCAAGTATGGCAACTGGTTGCGGTCGAGCAACTCAACCTACCAACTCTACTTTGCTGGTGGGCCGGTGGAATCCAACCCCACTCGCGGTACATGTTCAAGCCAATGAACAACACACACAGAGCTTGGGCGCCCGGTTGGGTTCGAACGAAACGTACCAGCTCTTCCAAATCGCCTAGGAGCCGGACACGTTCAGTCGACTCCAGTACCTGCCTCCTATTTCTTTTTTTTTTTCTTTTGTTTTGTTTTCTGGGTCTGTTTCGTCCTCTCTCTCGTTACGTTGATCTTTTTCAGCGGGTCTGAGGGCTGCGATGTCACAGTCTATCTGGCGTTTGGGGGTCGCCCCATCCTCCCTTTCCTTCACCTGGGCTCTCTCTCCTTCTTTTGATTCTCCCTGTGTTATTCCTATTCAGCTGTGCATTCTTTTTTAGTGTTGTTCCTCTCCTCCACAGCGCCTTCTGTCTGCGAGCCTCTGTGAGGTCAATCCACTGTGCTCCACAAACTCGACGGTCGATGGGTATAGTTGGCTGTGGTGCTGTGGTGCTGTGGCGGCTTAGCTATTGCGTCCTATAACCCCACGTCCAATGGCCTGCTGACCGCCGCCGTGGTGCCCGCGTACACTACGATATGCTAGACGGGGACGCTGGATGTGTGTACAAGGAACACTAAACTGTAAGGCTGCGTAGGAATCAGACGCCCAGCACAGACCTCTTTGCCGAGCGGGCGTTCAAGCCGTGCGGCTCGGTACGTTATCATGTCGCACGAGAAGAATGCGGCTGGTGGATAAGCCCAAGAGCGGATGTTACTATGTGTTACGTTGACTATATACTAGACGTTGTAGTGTCGACATCATCAATCTTCCTCGATCATCTCAAACGTCAAGCTTCAAGTCATGGGTTTGGTGTCGCCATTCAATCTGCTTGACCGTTCGCAGTGGTGTAACTTATTGGTCCTGTGGGAGTGGCGGGAGGCTTATGGAAAACGAGTAAGGCGGGGGAGGAGGGTGGTGCAACCAGGGGAAGGCAGTGCGGAGCCGCAGCGCAACAGGAAAAGGGCGGAACAGAAGCGGACCGGGGCCGCCCCGCACAACGCGGTGCAGATGGACCAGGATTGGTAGTGGTAACGGTGGTGTCGATGCAGTGTGGCTAGTGGCTAGTGGCTAGTGGCTAGTGGCCAGTGGGGGGGGACATTCCTTATCTCCGCGGCGGTCAAGCAGCGCAGGACCATCGGGTGGCGGATCCGTCGGCGCCATTTATGACGCGCCCATGTGACATGGGCCAACACTGCGTAGGGACACTGTCTCCGTGCCCTCGCATGCCAATGGGCGCGATCGGCATGGAACAGTGCTCCGGCGTCTCTCCCGCCGGAGCGCGAACCGTCCATCAGTGCATCAGGCCGGAGCATCAGGCATTAGGCATTAGGCCTTAGGCCTTAGGTGCGTAGGCCTAACTAGTTAGGCTGGACTCAAATCAGGGGTCCGTAGCAGCGATGCCTAAACCCCACTGTTTGGAGTGCTTAGCGCTTAGCTTAGCACTTACTGGCTGCCATACGTAAACATGATTCGTACGTACCCTAGAGCTTAGATCCACTCGCTCAACGATCGTCAATCGATGACCATTGCAATGGCCGTGCGCGCCAACGCTGGGCAACCTACCAACCTATCTGCACGTCTCCTGGGGCTATACAACGACCGCCACTTGTAAGTCTTGATGATGGATACGGTATTCAATGTGTCCTGTAGGGCAGGGACATCATGCTGGACCTGAGCCTTGTGTCGAGGCCAATTCCAGGGCCGTATGGGCAGCGCAATGGCAGCAGCTTAGAGCTTAGAGCTTAGAGCTTAGCGTCGGCCTTGGCGGCGTAGCAAGCCAGGTCGAGGACACGGTTCGAGTAGCCCCACTCGTTGTCGTACCACGACACGAGTTTGACAAACGTGTCAGTGAGCGGATGCGGCGGCAGCGTAAAGATGGAGATGTGAGAGTCGGTGAGGAAGTCGGTCGAGACGACAGCGTCCTCAGTGTAGCCAAGGATGCCCTTGAGTCGTTCTCCGAAGCGCGCTTGATCTCCGCCTTGATCTCAGCGTAAGGCGCCGGCTTGGCCAGCTTGGCCGTCAAGTCCACCACCGACACGTTGGTCGTCGGCACGCGGAAAGCCATGCCCGTCAGCTGCCGTTCAGCGAGGGAATCACCTTGCCCACCGCCTTGGCAGCGCCGGTAGAGGAGGAATGATGTTGGCCGAAGCGGCACGGCCACCACGCCAGTCCTTGGCCGAGGGGCCGTCGACCGTCTTCTGGGGTGGCAGTGGTGGCGTGCACAGGGTCATGAGCGCTCGACAATGCCAAACTTGTCGTGGACCACCTTGGCGAGCGGGGCGAGGCAGTTGGTGGTGCACGAGGCGTTGGAGATAACGGGCACCTTGGGGTCGTAAGCGTCAAGGTTGACACCCCACGTACATGGGCGCGTCGGCCGAGGGGGCCGAGATGATCACCTTCTTGGCGCCGCCCTTGAGGTGGGCCGAGGCCTTCTCCGTGGTGGTGAAGACACCCGTCGACTCGACAATGTACTCGGCGCCAGCCTTGGCCCAGGGAATGCTGGTAGGGTCGCGCTCGCCAAAGACAGAGATCTCCTTGCCGGCAACGATGAGCTTGCCGTCCTTGTGGCTGACCTCCTTGTGAAGCGGCCGTGGGTCGAGTCGTACTTGAGCATGTAGACCATGTACTCCAAGTCAATGAAGGGGTCGTTGATGGCGACGACGTTGGCCTCGGGGTGCTCCAGCGAGTTGCGGAGACGATGCGGCCAATGCGACCGAAACTGGAGCCAGGTGAGGGGAGGGGGGGGGGGGGAGGAGAGAGCAAGGACGAGAGACGAGAGGAAAATGGGTCAGCACTGTGCGTCGCCGCGTACAGCCAGAGCAAAAACGCACCCGTTGATGCCGACGTTAACCATGGTGGATGGGGCGGTGGGGAGAAGACGGAGGAGGCGGTGTGTGGGAAGAGTGGGGTGGGAGGGAAGGGTGGAGGGAGAGGAGACGCCGGCTGGCCAGGACGCAGACGGGGCCTTATATTCCACGCCGCTCTTCCGCTCCGGCTACTGCCGCACGGACCTTCCCGAGGATATGAGTGCGCACCACGATGCGCACAGGACGAGTGTGGGTGCGACCCACACTGGCGCTGGGCGGGCTCAGGAGCGTGGGCTGCGGGCGCAGTGGGATTAACGCTGGGAGGGTCCTGCGCCGCACAGGGGCAGCCTGGGGCAGAGCGGCTGCCGCGCTGCGCTGCGGGCGACGCGGGCGTACGGCGCCAGTGGCCGCACGCGCGACATGCTGCTGTGCGCGGCGGGGAAAACAGCGGCGCTTCTGGATGCGCCCTGGGCTCAGAAGAACTGCGGCGGGGGGCACACTGGCGCCGTGCTGCCCAGCAGCGCTCTCGCGTGCGCTGGCCTCCACTGGGGCGTGGAGCGGGTGGACGGGAGGCGAAGGGCGTGGATGGTTTGGAGGCCGGCATGGAGAAACTTAGCCGCCGGCCACGCATCCGCCCAGCCGGCTGGTGGCCGTCGCCGTCTCTCCTGCGGGCCAGGCGCCATCGACCCCTGCCCCAATCCATCCACTCCACGCCCCAATCCATCGATCCTGCGGCCTGCGTCCCAGACGAGCCAAGTCCCAATAGGTTGCATCGCCTCCCCGTCCATCGTAACCCTCTCCACCCCCTCGCACCCATATAGACGTCTACCCAGCGCCCGTCCCGCTAAACCCGCCCACCCGCCCACCCGGACCATCCGGCCGCCCACGCGCTCCGCCACGCCCCGCCTTGGCCCGGGGCCCCACACCTTTTCAGGCGGCTGCCGCGCCAATCATGCATCCATCACTCGTCGCGCACCGCCCGCTGCTCGGCCCCTGCCGGGCCGAGCCGGGCGGTCCGGCCAGCCCCGGACGAAGCGAGGAGCGTGGGAGGCCATGCGAGCCCCCCTGCGTCGTGGTCGCCTCCCCCCACCAAGCGGCGGACCCGGGCCAAACCGAGTGCCCCCGCTGCCCCCGTCGCCCCCTGCCTTGACTCACTCCCAGCCTGGGCCCATTGATGCTGCCGATGATGCTCAGTTGAGCACCAGTGGCTGCGTGTCGATCGCCTGTAGCCTTTCGCTCGTCCCACTGGGAAGATGTAATGTCAGCAAGCTCATCAAAATGTCATCAACTGCCAGAGCCTGTCTTGTCCTCCCTCCTCGCAGATCTCAGAGATCTCAGATGTGACTAGTGATCTGACATCTACATGTCAGCCTGTGGACGCCACCATCTCATCTGTCATTCGACATGATCGATGATCCCATTTCTTCCTTCTACCCGCAGGGGCCGTGGCGGTATCGCATGCATGGCGGCGTTCGCGTTCGTGTACTCATCATGAGTCATGTTCGCCACTCAGTGAGTGCTCACCGTTGAATCAATATCCATCCATCCTAGTCCGTCCAAGACGCACCCCCAGCCTCGCTCTCTCGCCCTTTTCCTTCGTGCAAGATCGAAGAGCGCAGTGCCATCTATGCGGGCCCGAGGCGCGCGGGGGTTGGGAGAACAGAGAGGAGGGGAGAGGAAGCCGCACTGCCAGAACCCGTCTCTGCTTTTTTTGTGGACCCAACAGCATGAGGCCACGGGGGGGCGCTGCGATGGTGCCCACCCTGCATACTACTCCGACGGCCTCACGAGCGCGCCGAAACGCGCAGCACCCACCCGCAGTGCTGCCGGGATGGTGCGGGGAAGGATGGGAGGGGCAGGGGCAGGCCCCGACCCGGGCCGGGACTCGGTCCGCACTGCACGCCCCACGGCTGGCGAAGTAGGCGACGCAGGCGACGCAGGTGCCGGCAGGGCGACGTACCCGATGCACGAGGTAGGATCCCGATGCTCAGCGCCCAGCGCATGTACTCTTTGCCACACTACATCCCCCTCGCCCAGGTCCTCGCGTAGCACCGAGCCCGTGTGCGAGCTGGCTCGCAGAGCGTGGGCCCACTCGCGCCAGTGCGGGCATACCAGTACCTCTGGCGTCGATGGTGCGTGCTCCACCGGGGAATCTGGTGCGGGGGCCAGCCCACCCGCGGTGCTTGTGCCCACTCCCGCGCCCGAGCCAGAGCCAGAACCGAGCGATCAAGTTCAACGTACCCACTCGAAAAGCCAAACGTCGCATGACCCGTATGCTCCATCTCGCTGGGCAGACGGTGGAGCAAGCGGTTCAGGGGGTCTTTGGCCTGGCCAGGGCGGCGGCGGTGGGGACCTGGTAGGTGGCAGGGGCCTTGGCTGTTCAGGAGGATGAGAAGGTGGAGGCGGAGGAGGAAGAGGAGGCGGGGAGGTAGTGTTCTCGCGGCGGCCTCGTGCTCCGCGGGCGGAGGGAGAAAAGCTTGGATGTCAGTTTAGAGACCAACCGTGGCGCTGGATCGGGAGGGGAGATGCGCCGTGGGTCGCTGGGGGGGGGGATGATCCTGTAGCAGTTGCGCCTACGCCTACGCTTGCGGCTGCGGTTGCGTCCGCTGTTGGCACAGGTAGGAGCGAAGGAGAGAGCAACGGTGCTGGTGCCGGCGGTGGCGCAGAGGCGGTGGGAAAGCTGGTGGCTGTCACGGTCGCGCCGGCACAGGCCAGGCCCAATTTGATACTGCGTTCTTTGTTGGGAGGTATGTACCAAATGCGCGTTTGGCTCGCTTGCCTCGACGATCCCGCCCGGGCAGGTGAAGGTGGTTGTGGTGGAGAGCGGGAGGGGTGGGAAAACGTACGCAGCCGGGCCAAGGACCACCGTTTGGGCGGTGGTGGTGGGCGGGGTGGGGAGGCTGTGGGTGTCGTGTGGAGGGGGTGGTGTGCGGTCGGGTGTGCGACCCAAGATGCGGCCTACTGTTGAACTGACTATGGAAGCAGTACGAGTGAGAAGGTGCGGAAGGTGCGGGCTGCATCTTGGAGCGCTGTGCCCGGATGAGGCGGGGGCAGGGGGGGATTAGCAGGACGGGGTGCAATAGGGGAGGAGGGGAGGAGGGGCGGGGGGAAGGAGGACATGGGTTCGAGGGTGCTTGTCGACGACGCGAGGCGCTCGAGGAGGAGGTCCAGGACACCAGCCGACGTAAGGCCGAGTCGCGTCGGGTCTCGTGCGCACTTGGATCAGAAACGCGGCGAGAGCCCGATCCCGAGCCCGAGCCTGAGCGAGATCGTCTTCGTAACGAGGAAGAACGGCGCAGCTCCACACCCGACGCAGTACCAAAGGAGGAGGAACGGTGAAGACGGAAGCGGGGTCTACCGCGTCCGCGTTGGCCGACTGCGGTGAGAAGGGGCGATGCGAGCGTCGGACGGGGGGGTCATCGCTCGAACTGGAGGAGGACCAGGCGGAACGAACGGAAGAGGAAGTGTCAAACTGTTGTGCGCGTGCGGGGCGGATGATAGGATATAGGCGGATGCGAGCGGGGCAGGGACGACCGTGGAGGCGGGCGCGTCGGTGCAGTGGCAAGAGAGCTGTGACTGCTTTCGCTGCGAAGATCAAGGTCGAGCGTACCAGAGCCCATGCCGTATGGGAGTGTAAGAAGCGACCCATCCCCCACAGTGTTGCGGGGCGGAGGGGACGGAGGCGGGGAGGGAAGCGGGGATGTGGGGGTGGAGCGACGGTGGTGATGGTGGTGGGAAGAGGCGTAGTGCCTGCCTGGAAGCGGCAGGGACTGGCAAAGGGGTCGCGTGCCAGTGCCGAAAGGGGCGAGGGCCGGTTGAGGATGGAGGTGGAGCGGGTGAGGGTGTCCAAGGGAGGCAGGCTGAGGGAGGCAAGGGAGGCGTCCTTGTCGAGCCACTTGGGGCGGAGGAGAAGCTGCTCTGGCTCCTGTAGGAGAAGCTGGGATGGAGGGTGTCCTCGCCGACCGAGTCGGTGCTGACAAAGGAGCGCCAGGCGGGTGCGGGTGGGGGGGGGTGGAGGGTGCGGGTGGAGCGCAGCAAGGACCGGCCGGACGCCTCGTCGCTCCACCAGACGGGCTGCGACGGCGGCGGGGCGGGCGGGGGGGCGGCCGGTGGGATGGTGGCTGGGATGGCGGCTGGGATGGCGGCTGGGATGGCGGGCGGGACGGCGGAGGCGAGGGGGCGGCGCGGGACGAGAGGCGCCGCACCAGCTGGCGGACGGCATCGACGGGGTGGAGCCTGGTGGTGGGCGGGGGCGGGGGCGAGGAGCGGCTGCTGTGGCTCGGCGGCGGGAGGGCCATGAGGGAGGTGGTGCGCGGTGGCGGCGGACAGGGCGGGCGCGGGGACGGGGGGGGGGGGGCATGGCGGCGCAGAGGAGAGGCGCGGCGAGGCGAGGACGGGTGCGGCGAGGCGGTCTCTTCTTTCAGGGTTGCTCGGAGGATCCACGGGGACGGAGCTGCTAGCTTCGAGCCGTATGCTGCTCGCAGCAGTGGCGGGACTCTGCTATGGACTAGTGACTGGCGGATGTGCGCCGCAGTGCGCCGCTCGCCAGCCGGTGCGGGCGGGCAAAGGGGCGCGCGGGGCTGGCACTGGCGCCCTGCGGCAGGCGCCACTCGGTAAAGCACCCCTGCTCTCCTCGCCCTGCGTTGTGCTGTGCTGTGCCATCCATCCATCCCCCACACCACACATCAGCCCCAGGCACGCTTCTTCGCCATCCTCTCCACAGCCATCTTTCCAAAAACAACACGCTGTCTCCTTCTCAGTCCGACCGCTTTCTCGCCATGAATGCCTTATCACTCATCCGCCACACGTCACAGAATGCACCCGCTCTGTCCTGCTCCTGGATCTGTGGAGCCCGCAAACAATCACCCAACCAGCCGGTGGCATTCCATCTCGGAGACGGGTCTACTGCGCTCCACCCCGCCGGTTCAACACACCCAACCAGATGAGATATGCATTGAAGCCCACGCCCCCTCGCCCCCCCCCCCCCCCCTCTAAACACGGATTGTTTCATCCCTGCCACGCTGTAGGGGCGCAAGGGCCACCTTGCCCAGCCGAGTGTCCTGCCAATCAATCAGTCCTCCATCTTACCTTCGACCATTAGCCCCGCCATTTTGATCTTATTGTCGTGGACCTTGTGTCATGTCACGCATCATATGGACCTCTTGTCACACGCCATGCCAGCGCTTCTCGGAATGCAGAACGAGTCTTTCTCCTCTGCCCTATATACTGACCGGCCTGGTCCGATTTAACTTCTTGCTACGTACGACTGGTTGGCCTGTTGTCGGAGTTCAGAGTCATGTGGGGAGTGGCCATCCCTATGCTCACCCCGTCCTCTCCACTCCACTGTTACAATGCATTCAGCTGTAGAGACGCTGCGAGCCACAGAACAGCGGCGTTAGTTTGCAACCGCCCCCCCGCAGAGCGGATCCTCTGCTGAGTGCGGCTGGAGGGCAGGCGGGGCTGTGACTATTTGTCCACGCGTTGCCCACACCCAACACCCTCACCAACCAACCTGTCGATGCAGATCGTACAACTGATCCTTACAAACCAGTCCGCCGGCGTTCAGCATGTTCCGGCCAACCCAGCCACCACACACACGTCTGCTCGCATCATGCATCACCTCTCTTCACATCCTTCCGTACCGTTCCTGGCGGTTGGAGCGGCCAAGTCCGATGCGTCGAAGGCCGCTTGGGCTTGCGGTTGGTCGACGAAGCGGATACGTTGCGCGCACGGGCTGTGCCCAACGAGCCTGACACACTTGGCTTTTGCAGTCGGGGAGGCGGCTTGGCCTCCTCTTCCTCCTCCCCTGAGCTAGAAAGGGAATTGGGATGAGAACGGGCCGAGTCCGAGTCCGAGTCCGAGTCGGAGTCCACGTCCGATCCCGAGTCCGAGACCAACTTGGGCTCCAGCCCTTCGTCCGAATCCACCTCCGCCTCCGCCTCCGGTGCGGGGTGAGGTTCATGCTGGCCAAACCGGGTGCGTCCCACGGCGCGCGTGCTGGACGGCGCGTCGTCCTGGTCGCTGTCAGCTCCCACGAGCGCCACTGGTCATCGTACTGCACCACCGCCTGGGGCGCGTGCGTGCATGGTTCTCCCTCGCGCGCGCAATCGCCGCCGCAGCCGAGGGCAGCACCCACTCGTCCGGTGCAGCGGGGGGAAGAGGATGCGATGCGGGCACAGCACCCGTCGCTGGCGTTGGTGCTGGCGGCGCGGTGGCAGGCGAGGCGGAGGCAGCGCCTGAGGCAGGCGTGGAGGGAGCCCGGGCGGCCGCGCTGCATGAACTTGAGCCCGGCGATCTTGCTGCTCAACCCGCCCCGAGCGGGGCGGGCGGTGGAGGGCGGGAGCGACATGGGGCGCGATGCAGCTGCGGTGGGAGTGGGAGTGGGAGTGCAAAGCAAAAGCCAAAAACAAAATCTGGCCGCTGTTATTTAATCAGGGCGGAGATGGGGGGGAGCGGAATGGGGGCAGGTGCATTGAGGAGCACAGCCGATGCTGATCGCTGTCCTTGGGCCTCTTATCCCCCCGCCACCGCCACGCTCCCCACCCCACCATCACCACCACGACCCTCCGCACCACTACCACTACCACTACCACTACCTCTCCCGTCTTCTTGTCTCCCGCTCCCCCCCTCCGCCCCCTGCCCCTCCTCACTTTCCGGCCGTGATGGAGCGCCTGACGGGCAGCGCCGAGTCTTCCGGCAGCGCCGTGCGTGCTGTAATTCTGGCCAGTGTGGTCGGGGCCGCGCGGTCGCTGACGGGCGCCCAGCCGGCGTGCCTGTCGCCAGCCGGAACTTACCTGCGCTCACAGAGGTCCCCGCCGTCGCGCTTGGCTACCACGCGCGTCAGTCCGTCGATGCGGCGGCAACAGCCTATCCGGCTGGGGACCTGCCTTTTCTCCCTGGCGACGATGCGCGCGGCACGGGCGCCAGCCGTCCAGCCCGGCTGCGGTGGCCGTGGACGTGGTCACGCTCACTCCGCCTGGCCCAAGCGGCCCAGGTGGTCGCCTCGGCGGAACGGGCAGCACAGAGTGCGGCGCCCGAGTCGCCAGTGCACGTCGTTTTTGATCCTGCCGAGCCCCTAACTGTTCTCTGTGCCGATCCGGCCGCGTTGGCCTTTGCCATCCTCTACGTCCTGACCGATGCGGCCACACACGTTCGCGGTGGGGAAGTGGTTACGGTCCGGCTGGCCTCGCATCGCACCACAAGTCGAAGTGCGAGTTCCAGCTCCAGCTCCAGCAGCCACGCTCCTGCGGGCGACCCGGTCCAGGTCACAGTTACTGCTTCTATCCCATCTCGTCGCTGACGGTGCACGACGAGGTGGAAGATGCGGGCCAACGGTCGCGCGTGCTAGCTGCGGCAGCTGCGCTCGTTGCGCCCGCGGGGATCGGCGTGCTGTCGCTCTCTTCCGCCTCGTCCTTGCCGCGTGGCGAGGAGGCGCAAGGGGACAGCTTTGCTACTACGCGCGAAGCGCGATGACGCTCTTTGCCTTGCTCCCGCCCAAACCCAACGACCGGAACTGTACCCCCGCTCACAGACGTACCATGCGCCGTCTCCTATGGACTTGCCACGCCGATCTCGGCCCCGCACTCAGGGCCGCCCACGACGGTGAATTTGGCTGATGCAGCGATGGAGCGGGCAGGCCAGCCCCGCGCCACACCCAGTACCGGCACTCCCTTGCCCCGTCCCGCCCGACCCGCACGAAGGGGCCCCGTTGCCCTCCGGCTCCTGCTTCAGGGGAGGCGTCGTCGGCAGCGACGAGGGCGGCGGGCGCGGCCGTGCCTCCCTCGGTCGTTGCACCGCCGAGCCCGAGGCCGGATTGGACACGCTTCGGCTCAGTCCGCGGTACACGTTGTTGCAAGCCGTGCCACGGTCGGGGCCGGCGACGCCGTTGCGAGAAGCGATGGATTACTTTGGCTCGGCGTTAGCTTCGACGTCAGCGTCGGCTTCGGCTGGTGGATGCGAAATCCGATGCGCCGAGCACGCCCTTGGCCGGCATAGGTATGGGCATGGGAATGGGTATGGACTTGCCCGCGACAGCGCTTCCTCCAGTCCGGGGCAGGTACCTGAATCCCGCCGCCGCCCGGGCTGGTGCTGCAAGATCCGCAAGGCCGTCCGGCCGGGCTATTCTTTTCCCCGGGCACGTTTCGGCCGATCCAGGCACGCCAGCAACATCGTCGCTCACCAAGGACCCGCTCTTGGCCTCCGCTCCGCCCGGCGCGCCCTTGGCCGAGCAGCTGAGACCGAGCCGCCCCACGATCCTACCGACCCGGAAGTCACCCCGCCCCGCCCACGCTCGATCGCCAAGCGACTTTGCTCCCCCCCCGTCGGGCTCGAACGAGACCAGGACAAGCCCCAGCGCCAGTGTTAGCGCGCGCACTCCCGCTCGGCCAGTACGGTCCCCGTGCCCGTGCCCGTGCCCGTGCCAGGGATGGAGGCGAGCCAGCCCAGGCCGGGCGGACGGTCGTTGGGTACGGCCGGGGAGGCTGTGGCCAACGCGCCTTCGGCTGCGCTCGCTGCTGCGTCCCAGGACGAGGCAGCCCAGGCCACTCCGGCGCACGCGCAGGGGGACGCGAATGCGAATGCAACTGTGAATCACAATGCGAATGAGAATTCGAATGCGAATGTGGACGCGAATGCGAATGCGGATGCGAATGTGGATGCGAATGCGAATGCGAATGGGAATGAGGATGCGACTGCGTCGGCGGGGCCGTCGCGGCAAGGCTCGCTTCTCCAGGCCAAGGCCAAAGCCAAAACCAAGGCCAAAGCCAAGGCCAAAACCAAGAAGCCCAAGGCGGTGGCCAAGGCATCGGACGATCCCAAGACCAAAGTCGTCTTACCTCCAATCAAGGTCCTGCTAGTCGAAGATAACCACATCAACGTGCAGATTCTCAGTCGGCTGCTCACCCGCAACCAAATCCAATTTGACGTGGCCAAGAACGGAATGGAGGCCATTGCGAAATGGCGCGATGGTAGTTTCCACATCATCTTTGTACGTCTCTCTCTTTCTCTCTTCTCTCTCGTTCTTTGTGTCTCCCTTGCCCGGCGCCGCGCCGCTGTGCGTGGGTGAGTGGGTGCGTGTCCGACGGTCGGACGCGGAGGCTGACGTGAACCCCCTACGGGATGGTGCGGTAGATGGACATTCAATTACCCGTGCTGGACGGGATTGTGGCGACCAAGGTGATCCGGCGCCAAGAGAAGATCAGTGGGATTGGCAAGTACCCGCCGCCGAGCACGCCGACGGCGCGGGACCTACCGCCGCTAGACGGGGAGAAAGAAGGGTGTGACCCGGCGCTGCTGGCGCAAGCGGTCGCCACGGCAGCCGGCACGGTATCGGGGGGCGAAGCCAAGCCGCCCGCAGGTGCCAAGTACGGCGAGTACCGTCCGGCAGTAATCATTGTCGCGCTGACCGCCTCATCGTTCGACTCGGACCGCGTCGCAGCCCTCGCTGCGGGCTGCAACGATTTCCTCAACAAACCCGTCGACCACGAATGGCTCCGGCGCAAGATCAGCGAGTGGGGGTCGATGCAGTACCTGCTGCTTGCGGGCTGTCCCGACCGCCGCCCCTGCCGCCGCCGCCGCAGGCACAGCCGCCAAGCAAGAAGACCGCCCGCGCGGATCGGCCGGAAGGGCAGAGAGGGTGGTACGTGCGCGCGACCTGGAACGAACCCAGTTGCGTCATGCCGGCTGGTCGCCGAAGGTCTCCACATTGGCCCACGACGCACCCCGCGCACCGGTTCCCCCGCCCAGGCCAGCCGCGTGCCAGAGCCCGCGCCGGCCAGGGCGACCGGCCACACAGGTGCGAGGCCGAGGCCGAGGCCGAGGCGGCGCAGGCCACAGCGGCGCAGGCCACAGCGGCGCAGGCCACAGCGGCGCAGGCGAGCACCGAGCGCGCGCAGCAGCCGGCCGACGCGGTTGACCCCGCGGTGGGGTAGGAGGGGAAGGAGGTGCGAGGGGAGGGGCGTACACTGTAGATGAGCGGCGTCGAAATGGATGCAAGCGACGGAAGCGGAAGCACGGGGGTTAGAGGGTGGAAGACGTGGTGGGGGTGCTGTTGCTCGTTGCACGTGGCCAGCACGTAGCGTTTGGACGGGGCTGGGATGGAACGTGGATTGGGGTCGAGTCGCATAGGCTGCCTGGCGTTTGGGGGCGGGGTTCCCGCGTGCGCCGGCACCGCTTTCTAAAGTGTTCTGGAGCAGCGGCCCAAAGCGGAGCAGGCACTGGCCATGCCAACGCGGGGCCCCACGGCCGACTGATGCAGAATTGGATTCCCAGGCATGCTGCGCAGGAGACACCCTTGTCCAATCCTGTGGGTGCGTTGCCGGGCTGGTCGGCACCGAGGGGGGGAGGGAGTGCGTCCTGCGGCACCGAGCACAGCGCAACTGGCACAAAGCTTCCCATCGCACATGTCATCCGCCCTCCATCACACATCCCCCGCGCCCCCAGCAGCCCTCAGCAGCCCTCAGCAGCCCCCAGCCACGGCGAGCGTGGTCTGTGCGTCGGCGTTGCACCGCACCCGCCGGGCCATGCTGCGCGCAGCTGCCGGCCAGCCCGTACTTATACCTCCCTCCCATGTGCTTCTGCCTGCCTTCTCTCTACCCCTTCCCATCCCCACCCCCACCACTGCTGCTACTATGACTCCTACCCCGCCCTTGAAGCCTGGCGAGCTGGTGCTCGTCACTGGAGCCACCGGCTTTATCGGTGCGCACATTGTGGAGCAAGCGCTCAAGGCCGGTCTGCGCGTGCGCGCCACCGCGCGCACCGACGCCAAGGCCGCTGGCCTGCACGCGTACTTTGACGCGCTGTACCCGGGGCAGTTTGAAACGGTGCTGGTGCCCGACATGATGGCGGCGGGATGCGTATACCAAGGCGATCCAAGGCGTGGCCGGCGTGGCGCATGTGGCTGCCGTGCTGACGTTTTCCGACAAGTGGGAGGAGGTGGTGCCTCCGAGCGTGGAGGGCACGCTGGGCATCCTCAAGGTGGCCGCTGCGACGCCGTCGGTGCGGCGGGTGGTGGTCACCTCCAGCTCGTTTGCCGCGACGTATTCGCAGTTTACGCAGGGCAAGGAGGTGACGACGGCGTCGTGGAACGAGGAGGTGGTCGTGCCGGCGCAAACGAACGGCAACAAGAAGGACATTTACGCCGCGAGCAAGGTGCTGTCGGAGCAGGCGGCGTGGAAGTTTGTGCAGACGACCCAGCCTGGGTTTACGCTGACCACGATCCTGCCCAATGTAAACTGGGGACCGACGCACCCGGCGGCCACGTCGTTCAACACCAACCTGATCGTGTACCAGACGGCGGCGGGGGACCTGAGCCGGCTCAAGTACGAGGGCCCGCAGTGGATGGTGAATGTGGTGAACACGGCGCAGGTGCACGTGGCGGCGCTGACGCGGGCGGATGTGGGGGGCGAGCGGATCCTGGCGTTCACGGCGCCGTACACATACCGCAGCCTCATCCACAACATCCTCGCTGTCCGGCCCGATGCGCCGCTGGCGCACACGGCGTGGGAGAAGGAGGCGGAGCTGGACAAGGAGGACCTGAACGAGGTGCACAACGGCCGCTTTGTCGACCTGATTGGGCGGGATGCGCTGGTGGATTACCCCACGTCCGTGCGCCAGTCGCTGGCGACCGAGCCCAAGGGGTGGACAGCGTTGTAGTATTCCTAGCGAGCAATGACATGCACGTGCTGAACGTTCAGCTGCAGCATGCGAGCTAATCGCACTCGCTGCCCCGGGCAACCCTAGGGGAGGCTACAGACTCTTACATACCACACAGAAGACCGCCGAAGCGCCTGGCGCAGCACGGGCACCGCAGTGCGCGTGGCCACGCGCCTGCCGCCCCCGCGCCCAGCCGCCACTATGGCCCAACCACCCAGTGGGCATCCGCCGCCGCCCGCCACCGCACGGCGCCCGTGTGGCTGCACCTGCAAAAAAAGAAAGAAACCAGGGCAGAGTCCCGCGTGCCGCCCTTGCCCCAACCCTACCCCTGGGAACGTGCAGAACAAACCGCGTGCAGCACAGGCGCCGTGCCGCCCTCGGGTGGTGGCGAAACGCAGGGGGCAGGGCAGTGCTGTGCGGTGCTGTGCTGTGCTGCGGCGGTTCAGGCAACGCGTGGGTGAGCTGCGCGTGGAGGATGAGCGGGCGGCCGCAGTGGGCCGCAGGAGCATTGCAGCAGCGGCAGCACGCAGCACGCCGCGCTGCCCGTGCGCCCCAGGCGGCAGCAACCCGCCCCCGCGACGCCCGCCCGACAGCCCGACAGCGCCGGCGTGGCCAAGTCGGAGGCCGTCGCGGCGGTGCACAGCTGCGTCCTCGCCACCACCTCCTCCGCCGCGCCCCTCCCCCCCCCCCTCGCCCGCCTCGCTGCCCACCCCCCGCCCGCGCCGACTGTCACGACCACCGGCCGACCGGCCTCGCTTCCCCCCCCCCCCCCTGGCCTTGGCACTGCGCTTGGTGCCGGCGTGCTTGCCTGCCAGCCCCTCTGCAGCCTCTGACTCGAGCCAGAGCTGATGAGCCTCTGAGTGCCCCCGACGCTCAGCCCGCCGTCTCTTCTCCGCTCGACCCGCCGCTCCTTGCCCGCCCCTTCCCCTTCTCCCCCCCCCCCTCCCCACCCCCCCCAGAACGCACAGAGACGCCTTAGTGTGCAGCTCCCTGCGTGTTCGCCCCGTTTCCCCGTGTTGGTGCTTTGTCCGGCTGCCTGCCTCTGCGCTCGCCCGCCCCTGCGCCTCCGTGCCTGTGCCGCTGGCCATGAGCTACTACTTCCCCGCCATGGGCGCCGTCTACGGCGGCGCGCCTGCCTACCCCGCCGCCTACCCGCCCCGCCGCACCGACAGCCACCACGGTGCCGCGGCCGCCTATGCCCAGTGCCGGCCGGGCCCCGTGCATGCGCCCCCCCCCGTATCCGCTCGCCTACCCCGCCCATGACAGCGCCTACTACCCCCCCCTCGGCTCCCCTCCCGCCCCAGTACGCTCCCGCGGCCGCCGCTGCGCGCCGCCTCGCCCCTCGAGGCGCCCGACTGGGCTCCGTCTGCCGCCGAGTACCGCGCCACGGGCCACGGGTACGCCCACCCACCACTCCCTCGCACCAGCTCGTCGTTGCCCACCATCTCGCCAAGCTGTCCGCCAGCAATGGTGCCAACTCGGCGGCCGCTCCTGCGGGCGCGTGGCCGACGCCGCCTTCTCAGCACCAGCACCAGCACCCCCACCACAGCACCCACCAAGCACCGCCCCGCCATGCCACAACCCCAAGTACTGGTCTCACCCGTAAGTCTCCCTCTCTCCCTCTGCCCTGCCTGGGTCTGTGCCCCCCACTCTTGCTGACGCTGAGGCCTGGTTTGTTGATCCTGCCTCTTGCATCTTGGTAGCCATCAGCCGTCTGCCGTGCCGCTCGTCTCCACCCCGCCGCCCGTGGTGCAGCGCGACGTGCCCAAGCCCCGCGTCGCCCGTGCGAGAGGCGATGCCCGGCGACGAAGATTGGTCTTGGGAGGGACGCACCTCTTGGCTTGCGCCCGTGGTGGCTGCCCTGTTCCTTCAGCTGTCCGAGGCGTTCCAGGAAGTGGTTGGTGAGCCGATGAGCCCCGACTGGCTCTCGCCTGCTAGCAAGCAGGTCGTCGACATGGCCCCTGCACCGCAGCCCACCTCGCTGCAGTGGCCACAGACCAAACGTACGACGACCGTGTGTTTCTTTCGTTGCAGCAAGACTCGATCTATGCGCAAGTGGTGCGCTCCTGGCCGTTGCAGCGCGAGGGTGCGGTGCAGACGACGCATTTGACCATGGAGACGTTTACCAATTTTGTTCAAACCGTGTTGCAGCAGCCGCTGCTTACGCCCTCGACCCTCTTCCTCGCTCTCTTTTACGCCCTCCGGCTCTACCGTGCCCTTGCCGATGTGGGCGGAGAGGAGATGGAGGATGTGTGCGAAGAAGAGCAGGAGGTGCGATGGAGGCGCAAGCCTACCTCGTCCAGACCTGGAAGCAGGAATTTGCCCGCCCAGGCCTCTCCCAACCCAGCACGTCGCTCCCGTTCAAGCTGTTTGTCTTGGGCCTGATGATGGGCAACAAGCACTTGGACGACAATACCTTTTTGAACAAGACCTGGACCGAGGTGACTGGCATCCCGCTCGCCGAGCTCAACGTGATGGAACGCTTCTACCTGCGCGTGTGCCACTTTGACTTGGTGCCGAAGGAGAGGAGTGGGTCTCCTACCCCACGATCTCAGCAACTTCGTCTCGCGTCGCCTGATTGACTCGTACAACCCGCCCTGCCCCGGGGAGGAAACGATTGACAAGGCGCTGGAGATGAACGAGGTGGGACCGGACCAGTACAGGTGGGTGCTGGTTGCGCTCGAGGAGCAGTTGCCTGCGGAGCACATGGTGAAACCCAGCGGGCCAGCTCGGTGGTTTCCTACCTCTCCACGGGCGACATGGACTTGGACTCGCCGTTGCTGGAGCCCGTGTCGCCAGCGTCGGAACATTCCACCGTCGACTCGCTCAACGCGTCGCCCTACCGCGGCTTTGAGGCGCTCTCCTCGCCCGCCCAGCAAATGGACGACAGTACCTCCTCCTCTTCGTCCTCGTCGCCGTCGATTCAAGAGCCTGAGGCTAAGGCCTCGGTCCCTCTCGCTCCGCCGCGTTACTGCCAGTGGGCCAGAGCAAGGCGCCCGAGTACGCTTCCTGGATGGGGTACAACGGATACTATCCCTACCCCTACTCGTACCAGCCGCCGCAACCGCAACAGCAACAGCAACAACGCTTGGTCCCGCTCTACGGCCACTACCACCCGTACCCCCTCGCCTACCCGTACACGGTCCCGCATGTGCCCATTGCCGGGCTGTAGGGGCAGCATGGTAGTTTGTGGTTTGCGTTTGGTGGTTGGTGGTTGGTGGACTGTGGACTGTTTGTTGATTTGTGCCGTGTCTCCCGTTTCGTTCCCTGCCCTGCCCATCTCTCATCTCTCTTGCCTGCTCGCCTTTGCCTGCCCTGTTCGCTCGCCTTTTTGTTTACCACTTCCCATGGGCTTGGGGCCCACCTGGGTCTCATCCGTCTCCCCACTGGTCGCGTCCGTCCTCTCCTCCTCCGCCTCTGCTCTCGGCCTCCCTCAACCTTCTCCCCTTGGTCCGTCTTCGTTCCCGGTCTCGGCTCTCCCCCTTCCCCCCCGACCACATCACCACTTTTTTCCTTTTCCTTTTCTTTTTTTTTTCTCTTTTTCTCTTTTTTCTCCGTCCTGCCGCGGACGCACTTGCGTTTCGTCGGCCCGCGTTTCTCGACATGTCCTCAACATCGCCGCCTCCTTACGGTTCCCAGTTCCCAGTTCCTTCCGGAGCGTCGGATGTTCTCTTATGCCAAAATCAACAAAAAAAGCGCTTGTGGCCTTCCGCTTCTGACGCCTGGCTGTAGGTGTGGAGTGGAGTGGAGTGTGGGAGTAGTGTGGGGGGGTCGGGGGTGGGAGGTAACCTACCCTTCCCACGTACCCCCCCCCCCTTCTTCCACTCCCTCTCCACACTCTTAGTCAGGCGGAACCGTTCAAGCTCTCTCTACCTTTCCCCCTCTCCTCTCTCTATCCTCTCTCTCGCCTCTCTCCTCTCCTCTCCTCTCACCTCACCTCTCTTGCCCGCTGCCCTGCCTTCCTACAATCCATCCCCCCCTTCCCCCCTTAGACGGTGGACCGCAATAGCCCCTGGTCTGGGTCCCACTTGGTCCTGCTCCTGCTCCTGCTTCTGCCCCCGACGCTCGACGGCCGACCCCCGACCCCGTACCGACCCCTCTGCCCCGTCGCCCCGGCCTGCTTACCTCGGCAGCTTGTCACCTCGGTTGCGCTCGGTCGCGTCCGTCGCCCCCCTAGCTCCCTGTCTGGCCTTGGCCCACCTCACACGTGCCCTCCCCCACCCCTCGGCAGTGCAGCTTCTGCCGTAGGGAGAGGCGGCCTTGCCTCCGTGAACTGCGTGCGGGCTTACGCTTAGATCGACGTTCCACGTTCAGCGAGCGCTTACCCCCAGTGGGGCGGAGCTCGGTGTAGAGTAGTACAGGTGTCTTCCCCCGTCCTTGACGGGTTACGCGTTACGGAATGAACGACGAGCGTAGGTGGTGGGTTGGGCGGGCGTGGTTGGGTCAGGCCACTTTCGAGCGGATTGGTCCTGTCCCGTGGTCACGTTTTTGTCCTGTGCTGCAACGGCGGGGGGTCGGGCGTGTGCAGTCGGTCGCGCGGCGGGGTCGGTCGGACGGGTACGAAAACATCCCGGTTGCTGGGCGGCCTGTAAGGCGACAACCAGCGAGATGGGTTCGACTGGGTACGGTGTACTGCGCAAGGCCCCTCCCGCGCGCGTGCTTCGTTCTCGGTGGTGGTACTTTTGCCACCCCGGCGGTGCCGATGGACGGTACGCCGGCCGCTCTCTGGCTTAACAAACGGCCACGCTAGTAGCCCGTATATACCAAGCGAAGCGATGAGATGAGCCATCAATGGTCCATGGGCAGCACTGCATTTCATGCCATAGTGCCGTAGTGCAGCTGTTTGGGCTCCATTCCATTCCTTCTCCGTAGGCAGCTGAGAAGGAATATGAATGGCGCGTGGAAAGCTCCGTGTGCGACCAGAAGGGAGGTGACTGGTGACTGGTGATGGAGAGGGCCAACAGACTATTGAATTATAGATGAAACGTCGCGTGAAGGAACATACCGGATGCCTGGTGTGCGTATCTACCTACCCGTACTGCAGTGCGCACATCTTGCACTTCCCCTTCGTACAGGAGCCCCGGGGGAGGGGCAGGCCAATGGGAACTCCCCGAGTGAGGTGTACGACATACTGCCGGTCAAGAGACCGGGGGATACCGGTGGCGTCGTCGCGCAGGAACCCGAGATGGAGAGCGGTGCGAGCGCCACTGAAATGGGAGAAAAGGGTTGTGGGGACTGTGGAAAGGCTGGTTCGAGAGAAGGAGGCAAGAGAGGAGGAAGACGTTTTTTTCGTCCACACTGCAGCAAAAAGATGGTTGAGGTGAAGATACATAAGCAGAAAAGACTGGGACTGAAACGAACAGGATACGGTCGCCGGCATCTGCTATCTACTCTATGTACAACACAGAAGTATTGCGGATACTGCCACTGAAGATTAACCAATCCAGGACATTGTCGATCCATCACCTCTTCCACCCCACCCCAACCTGCGCTGCTCGGCCCAGAAAGCCTTGGAGCACCGCTTCTTTGTGCTCCATCCCGGTACGGACTACCCACTCAACAGTCCCGTGTGTGCTGCACAGTAACCGCCTTTTCAGCTGTACGGTTGCTACTTGAAGTTATATGGGGCGTGAACAGTGACCCCTCTGTGCTGATGAACGATGAGTAGTCCAGCACCTTAGTGCAAAACAGTAAAACTCTTCGAGGGATAGACAAGCGTCTCGGAGGAAGCACAGAAGCTTAGTCACTGTCCGGTGCAGCAGTAACAGCAGGCCAGGGGAGAAAGACTAGCTGCATCACGGTCATGATGCTCCATAGCCCAACCCAGCGCGGCCCACAAAAAGTCAAGAGGAAAGAGCAGTAGCTCACAACTAGCCATCATCCTGCCTCACCTGGCACCGCGCATTCTAGAAGCAAAAAACACTACAGGACACTCTTCATACATGTAGAGTATAGAAAGACCAACCTCTGCTCCTCGCCCAGACGATACCGGACAGCCACGTGCTGTGGAACTATAATGACCCGCGTTTGTTCCAGGATCGCTGTGGGCCACACTGGTCGCATCAGAATGAACTGCCATGGGTTTACTTGAGTACGTCTCGTCAATTGGCCACTGCTACCACCACGCACTCTCCGCCCCCCAATGGCAGCCATTGTTACCGTCTTCAATGGACAGAACGCTGTGCTCGGATCGATTCAAGGACAAGCCACAAGCTCAAAGTGACCCCCGCAGGGCACAGGAACTGAGGACCGTGGTACTTGCCCAGCTTGGTAGGCGTAGTAGGTAGAAGGTGCCGCGCTGGCTTGACTGCCAGCGCACTGATGGGCGTAAGTCGGGAACGATTGAGATTGCAACGCGCAAACGACACTGCAGGGCCATTCTGTGGATTGGGCTATAGCTGTGAGGCCTGAGTCGAGGGGCAGTGAGTCGTCGACGCTCTGATGGTTTGTCCTGCACCACAGGATGTACAGCAGCTCGGGCGAGAGGGGAGGGGAGGGGAGGTCGCCCTAACCCCTTCTCTCTTCCCAACCCCCGGGGGCTACCACGGATGCTCCGTGCCGTTGTACCCTTGCAACTCGGCCGGTCCACTATTCCTTGAAGTGACCTGCCACGGGTTTTAGCAAAGCCAGGATAAATGCAAGCGGCGCGCACGTCCGGGCGGCACGGCCAGCAGATGGACAGTGCGGATGGGCGGACGATATCGATGAGATGGTGACAGTGGGCTGTGGGCGAGGGCGAGACCGATCCCGAGACGTGTTGGAGGATGGAGGGAGCGACGAAACAAGAAGTCCGGTTATCTTGACCTAGTGTGGAGGGACGGCTACGGGGAGGTTAGGCGTCCCATCAGCCACGCTTTCTGCACCTACGCCTACGCCTGCTCCTCCAACCCATCCACCCCACCCGGCCCAGAGCGGGCGGGAAGATGGACGTGGTGGCAAAATCAGAACAAAGCATGCATCTCATTAGTACTAAGTACATCCCTTGAGTTCACAGGTCTATCTTCTTTGTCGGGTGCCGGCCAAGCAACCAGAAAGCAACAACAAAGCAAACGACTCGATTCTCATCTCTCGTGATACGCTACAAGCCCTTGGCCACGGCCAAGCGTCCGCCGCCCAACTCCTCTGCGCGGGTGTGCTGGAACGCGTCCGCAGCTTGTTCCCACCCTTTGGCTCGCAGGATCCGCCTCGTCTCAGTTTGCAGCAGTCGCCCAATCGTCTCGGCCGCCACAGTTTGTCCTGATCCTCCCGCCGCCGCGCCTGCCGTCGGCTCCGTCAGCCCACGTCGCACCTCCTCCACCGGCAGGCGGAGCGTGATGATACGTGCGCGCGCGCCCAGCGGGGCATGGCGCATGCCGGGCTTGCTTCCCTTGCTCCCGCCGGCGCCCTTACGTGGCGCGCACGGCGCACTGAGGTCGAGGAAGGCTTGCGTCTCGAGACTAGCCAGGAGGTCCAACACGTCGCCCAAGGGCAGCGGGGAAAAGGTGCCGTCGTCAGACAAGATGCGTGTGTAGGTATCGTATACGCTTGCCACATCGATTGGCTGACGAGGCCCGAGGTGGTGCTGGCGCGTGTCGACGAGCAAGTAGGACGCCAACAGTAATCCGCCATGTAGCGGCAAGCCCCGAACTTTGGCTACTGTCGCTGAGCAGGACCCACCGGCAGCGACAAGTGTCTTGGCGATCGCCGTCAGTACCTGTGGTGGGCCCACACGCGCGGCCGAGGCAGGAGTCAAGCAGGTTAGGTCCACGCCCTTTTTGCGCTGTTGCGTCTCAAGCGTCTCGATGGCCAAGCGGCACACGTCGAGCGCTTTGCGCAGGTCGCCCGTCGCAGCTGCCACCTTCATTGCTGCCAGTCGGAGTCCTGGGACGCTAAAGATGGGCAGTGCGTCGGCCTCAGCCTCGGGTTTGGGGGGCGCGTCGGCGCGACCCAGAGGGCATCCAACCGTGCGGTGACCACTTGGACAATTTCCTGTGCGGTAAACGGAGTGAAACTGAGCAGCTCGGGACAGGCTGCGTGGGCGGCGAGTAAGGGTAAAAAGTGGTGGGCAAGATCGAGCGAGTTGGCAATGCCAATCAAAGCTGTCTTAGCTTTGGCCTTGGCCCGACTGGGATTCGCTTGGGCCACAGCCAAAAAGATTTGTACAGCACGTCCTGGTGCGCACCGGTGCGCACCAGCGCGTCCATCTCGTCCAGCACGATCACCGTCTTGCTACTTGGTGCGGTGAGGAGAGAGCAGCAGTCGCTCCGACTCACTCGACGTGCGACTTCGCTTCCCTGTGCCGCAGGGCAAGTGGCTCAAGATGGTGCCGTAGACGTCGGCCGCCGAGGCGAGCGCAACGCAGTTGAGGATCACCACCTCTGCCTCGGATTGAAATTTGGCCACAACATCGCACACCAGCGCTGTCTTGCCCGTGCCGGGTGTGCCGGCAATGTAGAGTGACGCTGGCCCTTCTGACGATGGACCGAGGCGGGCAGAGAGAAAGGAATGGATGGTGCTTCGTTCGGTTTCACGGCCAATGAGGGTATGGGCGGGATGGGCAGAGCGGAGGAGGGAGCGAGCATGGGCATAGACATGCGGGAACGTTTCGCTTGGCTCGAGCACTGTGGCTTTGGTCTCTGCGACCGGATCGCCCGTCACAGTTTCGCAGTCCGAGCTTTCGTCGACCAAGGTCGAAGCAGAGGAGTGGGTGCGCTCAAAAGCGCGCTTAGGTGCCGGGGGACTGGCTTGCCTTGTCTCGGCCTTTTCCGACCGTTTTCTCTTCGGCGGGCGGGGCGGGGCTAGCAGGCAGAACAGATTAGCTCTCGCGATGTTCATCCTAGCATTCGACCCAAGAGAGGCAGCAGGGCGTACACATACCAGGTGCAGGGGGCTGGGGGAGCGGCGCGGCGACGGGGAGGCATGCGGCGGCGGCGCTG
Organism: Moniliella sp. 'wahieum'; assembly: GCA_003971905.1. Taxonomy (NCBI): domain Eukaryota; kingdom Fungi; phylum Basidiomycota; class Moniliellomycetes; order Moniliellales; family Moniliellaceae; genus Moniliella; species Moniliella sp. 'wahieum'. The sequence goes on along the minus strand of RSEE01000083.1, from coordinate 262,777 downwards.
CGTGTGATGCGCTTGGCAGGCGCAGGTGCCGGCAGGGTGGGGGGGGGGGAAGAGAGGGCGACGAGGCGGCGGAGGCGGAGGGGGGCGGAGCGGGCGCAGGCGGGCGCGGCGTGCGCGAGCGGAGGAGGCGGATGGGTTCGTCCTCGTCGGGCGCAGGGTCCGAGTCGAGGTACGCGTCGGGCTCCTCCTCGGTCTCCGACGAGGGCACACACTCCACCGAGGCAACGGCGGCGGGGCAGCACACGAGCAGGCCGCAGCGAGCGCATGGGGGTTGGTGGTGGTGGTGGTGGTGGTGGTAGCGACGACGCAGTTTGCTGTGCTCTGCCTCGGTGCTCTGCGCTCCCGCCGCGCCTTCCGACGCGTCCTCAATCTGCGGCGGAAACTTTCAACCACGCGTCGCGTCGCGTCTGCCCCCGTCCGAATTCCGACAGCGGCAACCACAGACTATTTCGAAAACAAATCCAGCCGGTCATCCATCCGGAGTAGTGACGCAGCGGTTAGCGTGTGAGATTGCAATTGTCCCTTCCGAGGGCTGCTATCATCTTGAAGTCGTTGGTTCGAGTCCGACCTACTCCTTTTTTGCTGCCCCCGCCTTGCTACCGCCGCTCCAACGCTAAGCCCGCAAGCATAACAAACTATCTTTTTCGCCCCACTACGGCAGCCAGCAGTGCTGGCAAGAAAGCTCCTGATGCCATTCATGCATTTTTGCTCGTCTCTGCTCCCCCCCTTAGATGCGCGGCATGTGAGGCGTGCCGACCAAGGGCCAGTACGGACGTGGTACTTCATCGCGTACGCCACGCGCAGCTGGTGGTGCGCACCACAGCGCAGCAGGCGGCATGCGGCTCATGCTACGGAAGCGAGCAATCACTTTGCGCATCTGGCGCAGCACCGAGTCGGGCTTGCCCAGCAGGCGCGGGGTGCGAGCCAAACGCTTCTGTTCCCGTCTCCGCAGAACGCGGCGGTGGAAGCGCGACCGGTTCGACGCCGCCCACTTCTGCAGCTTGGGCGTGGATTCGATGAGGCGCATGCCGGCCGCCACCTGATCCGCCAACTCTTCCACCACCGAGTCCGGCAGCGCAACAGGGTCCAGCGGCCTCCACTCGTCCTTGGCCGTCACGGAAAGGAACCCACCGGGCTTCTTGAGCAGCTTGTCAGGCACCCCACTGTAGTTCATCTGCTCGTCGTCAGAGCGTCGCGGTGGTATGATCGACTTGGCGTAGTTTTGGTCGGCATTACTTGTCCAAAGCCACCTGTAGGCCTCTACTTCCTCCGGCGTGGCATCGGCACCAGGCGCCTTGGGCGGGGGCAGCGTACGGATCACAATGCCGCCCGGACCATGTTGATGGCATCAGGGTCCTTGGCCGTCTTTTGGTAGCCCAGAGCCACCGAATCGTGCACCGAGTCGCCCCACAGGGAGCGGAAGCGGCCGCGGTGGACCCGACCGGCGGAAGGATGCCGCCCTTGATGAGCAATTTGGCCACGGAGGCGTGGGCTGGGCACCGTTGGAAAGCCAGTACAGGATTCGCTCCTTGTTCCATTCGACGTGCTTTTGGCGGACAATGTCCGAGCGACCGCAATGCCCGAATGAACCACCTGGCCCTCATTGTCGTACGGGTCTTGTTTGGGTCCGGGGGACGGTTGATGTTGCCCACTTTCCAGTAGCGGTGGTTGTGCATGCGCCCCAGGGCATTGATGTCAATCCGCGCCTCTGGGGTCAGGACGCCCATCTGCGGCGCCCATGCCGGCGGGGGCTGGCGCAACGTGGCCTGGGCCAGCGGATCGTACTCGCCCAACTTTTCCAGCGGACGGCTGTCGCGCGGACGGCTGCGCAGGGCGGCAACAATGTGGTAGAACGCGGTTGGTGGGCCGTGGCCGCCGGGCCAGACGCAGATGGACGCTCATTGCGTCGACGAGGAGGACGAAAGCGAAAGCGAAAGCGGAGGTGCAGGGCAGAAGCCGTTCCAGTCCCACGTCTCCTTCCTTGCCTTGGCCGGCCGGCCTGCTTTTCTTCTTCGCCGCCCCGAAGCCGCGGTTGGGCGCACCCATTCCGCCCGTGCCAATTCCGCGCGGGCCAGCCAGCAACTTTTTTTTTCTGCCCACACGCCGGCCGAGGGACCCACAGCGCAGGTCAGCGAGCGCCCGTCCAGCCACCCCAGCCACCACTACCACCACTACCACCACTGCCCCCCATGGACCACGTGGAGAGCGTCCGTGCCTCGAAGCGGCAGCGCCACCAGCTCAAGCGCCAGCTGGCCGCGGCAGCCAAGGTCAAGGCCACTGCCCCGCTGAGATCCCCATGGCCAAGTCGCTTGCGTCCAACGAGAAGCGGGAGCGGGACCGGGCGCTGGGTGCCCTGACCGCCTTTCTCTCCAGCGGCAAGAAGATTCCCGAAACGGAGATGCTTCGTCTGTGGAAGGGATGTGTTCCAAAGTATGTTCCCCCCCCCGCCCCCCGCACCTATGGCTGGTGGTGAGCGAGTACTAACAGGGCGCACAGGTTTTTACCACTCGGACAAGCCGCTGGTGCAGCAAGTGTTAGCGGATGAGTTGGCTGAGCTGGTACTTGTGATTGGCGGGGTAGGTCAAGATGCCCCTGTGGCTAAGAACAGTGAGAAGGAGAAGGCGGGAAAGAAGCGCAAGGCCCCCTCGCAGGAAGCCATGACGGAGCAAGCGCTGGCTGCCCTCGCGTTCTTTGATGGATTTTGGGGCACGATGGTGAGCGACTGGCAAGGTCTGGATAAGCACCGTGTCTCGAAATTTTTCCTACTGATGCGTCGGTTTGGGCGGCGGGGCTTCGCCTGCTCCAGGCGCACGGATGGGAACCGAGCTTGGTGGCCAAGTGGGCAGAGATCTTGACCAAGGAAAACGCCAAGCGTCCTGGGGGCCCGCTCAACCCCACCGATCTGCGGGTGCCAGGGAGCATTGCGCTCCATATTGCCGATTTGGCTATGGAAGAGCTGGACCGGATGGTGGCCACGCTGGCACGGAAAGAGGGCAAGGTGGATGTCTTGGCTGCGCTCACTCCTTTTATCACTGTCCTCCGGCTCAGCCCAGTGACGCCCTTTACAACCGCATTCTTCAGCGTCTTGTGGTGCCCATCTGGATGGCAGCAAGGAGCTTGCCGCCGCCGCCACGGCCGCCTCTGCCGCCACGAGCAGCAGCGCGGAGAAGGACGAGGTGGCGCAAGCCGATGCGGCCGCCGCCGAGGCGGAGGCCCAGCTGGCCGCTGCGTCGCCGCATGTCCCCCTGCTGTTGGCGGCAACCAACGCGCAGTACCTGCTGGAACGAGGCGAGATACCACCGACGCAAAAGGCCACCGAGGCGCAGTTGGCCGCGGCTGAGCGCGATGCGCCCTTCCTCGCCAGCAAGCAGACGGCCCAAGCGCTCTCGACGCTGCACGCGGCCCTGCACTCTGCCCTCTTCGACGCTGCCGCTCGCCCGGATTCGCGCGGTGCGAACCGCAACAGGCTCTACCGTCTGCTGAACCACAATCCCAAGCCGGCGGTGCGGCGGCGGAGGAGGAGGAGTGGTGATCTGCACGTGGATTCGACCGTTGAAGGAGGGAGGATGGGCGATGGCCGCGGCGTTTTGGGGGTGGGATTGGCTCGCAATGTACTCTAGTGCTCACCGCGCCGTCTGTAGATCGCGTGGGGGGCGGCATTCTCTGGCATAGGCACGCGGCTGTAGACGCCAACCGATGCCCCCTTGGTTACGGCCTGCTCTGGCCGGCGAAAAGGAGCAGCAATCTAATGAGCTGAACTGGCATGAAAGCTTCAAGAAATACTTCAAGGCAGGCAGTCCCCCTGGGTGAAATGGGGTTTGCACCGATGCGGTCACGTGCCGAGAAATTGGCCCCGGCAGCGGTTGCACCGACCCTGGACTTTTTTGTGCTGGCGGCCAGCTGGCTTTGCTCGCTTTCTGCAAACCAGCGCGCCCCACCACCATCGTTGTTGTGCGGCGATGCCTGGCTCTACCCAGTTCCACCTCCAGAGCGTCCTGGGCAGCGTGTACGACGGCATCAGCAACGTCGTCTTCACCCCCGACTCGTCGTCCATCATCAGCCCCATTGGCGCCCGCTGCAGCGTCTTTCCCCTCAGCAGCACGTCCCCTCCGCGGGCGGCGAGCCAGCGGCGGCGCAGGACGCAGTGTATGCCACGTCGACGCGCACGTTTGACTTTGAGCTGAAGCATTCCATTGCGCGTCTTGCTCTGTCCCCTGCCCTCGGCCCGCACAGCAACACCCACCTCCTCCTTGCTTCCGACAAGACGGCCGCGCGACCTAGTCTCGTTCCGCGCGACGGCGACCGTGCCCGACTCGCTGGGCGGGGTCGGTGTCAGCTCCACCGCCGCGCTCGGACGCGAATCGTCCTGGCCCAAATCTCCTTCAAGGCGCCCCTGCGCGACGCACAGTTCAGCCCCGACGCGCGCTACCTTGCCGTCACCCACAACCACCATATCCAAGTATGGAAGACGCCGGGCTTTGCCACCGTCGACCAGAACGGGACCCCGACCATTGGCATCATCGCTCCTTCCTTCACCCCCTTTGAGCTGCACCGTGTCTACACGGGTCACTTTGAGGATGTGCTGAGCATCACGTGGAGCAAGAGCAGCGAGTACGTTCCCCCCCCTCCCCCCCCTTCTTTCGCGTCCGAGGATGGCAACTGACAGGAATGCAGCATGTTCCTCACCACCTCCAAAGACATGACTTGCCGCCTCTATTCGCTCAACCCGGTCTTGGTCCCGCTGGCGGAACCCGTTGCCGATCCCAAGTACCCGGGCGGTGTGCGGCGCTGGCGCAAGTTCAAGCCCAAGACGTTTAGTGGGCACAAGGCTCCGGTGATTGGCGCCTTCTTCAATGCGGACGAAACCGAGATCTATACCGTCAGCCGAGACGGTGCGTGCTTTGTGTGGCGTGCCAAGGCGGAAGAGGAGGAGGAGAGCGATGAGGAGGAGATGGAGGTGGAGATGGAGCGGGAGATGGAGGAGGAGCAACGTTCCCGGCGACAACGGAAGCGTTAGAGGAGGAGCGGTTACCCCCCGCATCGCATCTGGCTACTACACGCTGGGGCATTGCTGAACGGTTCTACTACTTTCGCGCGCACGAGGAGGTGCGGTCGGTGGACTACCACGCTGCACAGGGTCTGTTGTTGACCGCGTTCGATTCGGGCGTGTTTACACTACACACGCTGCCTGATTTTAGCAAGGTGCATGAACTGAGTATCTCCCATGCCTCTCTCACTACCCCGCCCGCTTGTCCCCGACTGGCGACTGGCTCGCCTCGGCTCCGGCTCGACGAGCCAACTGATGGTGTGGGAATGGGCGTCGAGCAATTACATTTTGCGTCAGCAGGCGCACCATATGGGCTTGATCCATTCGCTTGCCTACTCTCCCGATGGCACCACCATCGTCACGGGCGGTGGCGATGGTCGGCTCAAGTTGTGGAACACGACGACCGGTCTGGCCACCGTCACATTTGAGCAGCACACGGCCGAAGTGACCGCGTTGGAATTTGCCAAGCGCGGTGGCCAGGTCCTGTTTAGTGCCAGTTTGGACGGCACGGTGCGCGCCTGGGACTTGATTCGCTACCGCAACTTCCGTACGTTTGTCACGCCGGATCCGGTCCAGTTTGGCTCCTTGGCCGTCGAGCCAAGTGGCGAGGTGGTGGTGGCCGGCAGCCAGGACCAGTTTGAGATTTACATGTGGTCCGTCCAGACGGGCAAGCTGATCGAGACGTTTGGTGGGCATACTGGCCCCGTGTCTGGCTTGACATTTGCGCCCGACGGGCGGGGCACGTTGGTGAGTGTGTCGTGGGACCGGACGCTACGGATCTGGGAGGTGTTCCGCGACGGCAAGCAAACCGAGACGATCCAACTCAACAGCGAAGCTATGGCCGTTGCCTTCCGTCCCGACTCGATCGAGTGCTGTGTGGCGACGCTGGATGGCAACCTGAGTTTCTTTGATACCAAACTATCGACCCAAACGGGCGTGATTGAGGCGCGGCGGGACATTGCACGTGGCGCAGGCGAGGCGATCGAACCGCCGCCGACAGCCGCAAGGGCGACAACTGTTTCACCTCCCCCCCACCTACTCGGCCGATGGGGAGAGCGTGCTGGCATCGGGCAACAGCAACTGGATCTGTCTGTACGATGTACGGGAGAAGGTGTTGCTCAAGCGCTGGCAGATTACAGGCAACTTTGACTTTGACGGCTTGCAGGTCCGCCTCGACTCGCGCAAGCTCACCGCCCAGGCAACATTGATCTGCTCCAGGACGACGAGGAGTTGACGAATGCGCAGCGAAAGGACCGGAGTCTTCCCGGCGTCCAAACGGGATGGAAGCCAACGTTCCACCCCACCCCTGTCGCGCTCCCCTGCATCCCTTCGATCCGACGGCCGCAACTGGGCACGAGCACGACGAGTGGCTTGCGATTTACTCGTTGGATCGGCCCGCTCTGCGGCGCAGTTTGACCCGTTCGATTTGGACCTCGACCTGACCCCCAGGGCATCCGGGAAGCGGCGCAGGACGGGGAGCACCTGATGGCGCTGATTGGTGCGCTGCGCTTGGCCGAGCGCGGGCTGTTGCCGAGATGTACGAACGCATCCCGCGCATGATTAGTTTGGTGGCGGGCCAAGTGCCGAGTTTGTATGTGGTGCCGTTGCTGCGCTTGGTGGCGGCGCGGATGCACCCGCGTGCCAACTCGCCCCATGTCGAGTACCACCTCCGTTGGCTCGCCGCGCTCATGACGGCCCATGGCAAGACGCTGCGTGGCAAGACGGCAAATAGCGTGGCGCCTGTCCTGCGCGAGGTCCAGGCGTCGCTCAATGAGCTGCGAGCCAACGTCAAGCGCGTAACGGAGGACAATGAGCACGCGCTGCTCTACACCTGGGGCGCGGTGCAGCCGCGAGGCCTATGAGCGGATGATCTAGCATCTAGGAGCTGGGATCTGGGATCGCATCCGTCCCCAGCTGGCGCGAGAGACGCAGCCGAGCAATCTATTCCACGTACGCTACGCTGCACCATGCTATTCCCACCGACCTGTCGCTCGTCGCACGCATATAGTAGTAGCCTTCCGCTCCTTCCAACGAGTTTCAACGAGCGCGACAGCTGTGGGTAGCACGACAGGACGCGGGGGGGAGCCAGCGGACGCATCGGCTAGGCGAGCGGGGCGGCGCCGGGAGGCAGGCAGCTGGGACAGGCCAGCGCTCGGGCCGGGCCAGGCCGCTCCCGATCCGCGCCGCCTGCATCGCAACACTCCTCCCAACAGGGGACAAACGAAAAGTGTAAAGGACAGGAGTTGGTAAGCCTAAAGGACAGGAGTCGGGACCGTACCGGGACGGCATGAGAGCGGAGGGGGGGAGGGACAAGAACAGAGGAAACAAAAAAGAAAAAGGCGAGGCGCTGGGCTTGCTGACATGCATGGACATGCACATGCACATGGCACAGCCCCCCCCTTCTGCGGCATGAGGACGACGGGTGCTGCCCTGGCGGATGGCGTGAGGGTGGTGTACCGGTAGGGCTTAGGCGTCTCTCTTCTTTGGTTTGCGTGGGCGTGATGGGCCGGCCCGGGCCCATGCCGCCATATGCATACCTCGTTTTCTTCTCGGCCGGTTTGAGGATCTGGAAGGAACAGAGCAGCGTTTCGTCGACGCTCATCATAGCGCCTGCATTGTCGAATTCGCCACAGTAGTTGGGCGCCGAGAAGAGGGTGACCAGTTGGCGTTTGGCAAAGAACTCGTACCCATCCTCCACCACTTGGTGCGCGCGGCAAATCAGGTCCAGGTCGTGCTTCTGCAAGAAACGCGCGACCACATCGGCACCAAACGTGAAGCTCACCCCGCGGTCGTTCTCCGACCAGCCGGCCACGTCCTTGTCCGGGTCCGACCAGAGCAGGTCGCACAGCAGCCCCGTGTCGGGCACATCGGTGGGCCGCATGACGCGGCGGATCTGCTCCATGCTCTGCAGGTCGGGCGACAGACCGCCATGCATGGTGAAGATCTTCTCGTCAATCACTGCGGCAATCGGGAGACAGTTGAAGCAGTCGGTAAAGGTCTTCCAGAGCTTGATGTTGAACCTGCGTTTGCCTGGCAGTCGGCAGGTCAGTCAACGCAAGCAGGCGGGACGCACGCACGCAGGGCGGGACCAACGTACACTCGTCGTTAGAAGCCGTAAATGCGGTTGATGGAGGCACATCGTGGTTGCCGCGCAGGAATAAAAAAGTTTTCAGGGTACTTGATCTTGTACGCGAGCAGGAGGCAGATGGTCTCGAGCGACTGCTTGCCGCGGTCAACATAGTCGCCCAGGAAGAGGTAGTTGGCCTCGGGGGGGAAGCCGCGTACTCAAACAGACGGAGCAGGTCGTAGTACTGGCCGTGGATGTCGCCGCAGATCTTGATGGGCGCCTCGAGCTCGAGGAGGATGGGTTGGTTGATGGAGTGTCGCGTGCCTTGAGGCAGAGGTGCTGGATCTCGTATCTCGAGGTGCACGGGCTTGCCGGGGCGGGAGCCGCGGACTGGGGAGGGGGGTCAGCGCGGGGGACACGGCAGGGGGGGGGGGGGGGGGGGGCATACCTCGAGGAGGCGGTCGATGATGTTTTCGAGGTCGACCTCGGGCGCGGTCTTCTGGGCGTCGGGATGATCATGGCCAGGAGAGCAGAGGAGACGGAAGGAGAGAAGAAACGGAGAAAGGCAGGGGGGTGGGGGGGGGGGGGCGGGGCTGTGGAGGGGGCGGGGAGGTGGCGAGGGGTGGGCGGTGCTGGGCCCGAGTGAGGGCGGCGTGACTAGTGACTGGTGACGGTCAGCCTATGTGCGCGCAGCAGCGCGCCAGTGGGGCGTGGCCAGTCGGTTGTGGCCAGCCGGAGCCAGTTGCTAGCCGCCGCCAGCCGCTCGTCGCCGCCACGTAAGCATGGCTCGTGCCCGCTGCGCGTGCCTGCGCGGGCCAAACGCAGCCGCGGGCTGCTCCTGGCGCTGCTGTGGGCGCTGCTGTGGGCGCTGCTGTGGGCGCTGCTGTTGGCGCTGCTGTTGGCGCTGCCGTTGGCGCTGCTGTTGGCGCTGCTGTTGGCGCTGCTCCCGGCGCGCTCCGGACCAGACGCGCTGTCTGTACGACTCAGCGCTCGATGCATCCATCCATGCCATTCTGCCTCGCTGTCTACCTGCGTAGCTGTGGCGCGGTGAGCGACGCATAGCGTGCCCGCCGCAGCCGCGTTGCCCCCACCCCGTCCAGGCCCGTTCGCCCCGCCCCGCCCACCCCGTCAGGCCGTCGCCCGCCCCCCCCCCCACCCCGTCCAGGCCCGTCGCCCCGCCCCCGCCCCCGCCCCGTCTCCCCCCGCCGCGTCATACGCAACCGCATCCAGCACACAGTACCGCACCCCCAGCGGCAGCCCAAACGGGTTGCTCATCTCCCTCCGTGCTGCGACAGCACAACCTGCCTCGTTGTCCCGCCCGCCGGCCGGCCCGAGCCGTACAAAGCCCAGCAGATCGGGCGAGCCAGCTTGGTACATGGCAATGCTGACAATGCGCGCCACGAGAAACTGTTGGCCGTGCACGAGTGCAGCGGTCGCCGTCGCTTGCGGAGCGCCCGCCGCGGCGCAGTGCGGCGGCAGGTATTCAAAAAGTGGTGGGGGCAAGTGAGACTAAATGCAGCCCAGGTGGGCGGCGCAAGAAGGTCGCGGGTGGGAGGAAGAGGGCCAGGTCGCCCGGATGAAAGGGCTGTAAAGGCGAGGCGGTCGGTTGTGCTACCCGAGGCCGAGGCCAAGTCCGAGGCCGAGACCGAGACCGAGGGGGGCAACGGCACGTGGTGGCGCAGCTGGCTATACGCTTCCTTCAGGTTCCGGTACCCCGCATCCACTTTTCACCCTTGACCAGACTCTGCAGCTTCGCCTCTGCCTCGGAGGCTATGGGGCCGGACGACCACCGCATACATCCGTGTCAGCGCACACGCCACCGCTTTCACCCGCGCGGCGCTGGGCAGCTCGGCGCCGTGACGGCGCTGGCCTTGTCCTGCGAATCAATGTCGGCGTCTTCATCCAGAGGGCAGGATGCCTCGGTCGCTGCCAGCGGCGGCGAGTCTGACGGCGAGCTCCGTCCCTCTGCCGCTTCAATGGGAACCAAGGGCAGGGGGCGAAACTCGGGGCCCTCTGGCTTGGAGTGCGGGTGGGAGAGTGAGAGACCCCTTCTTGGTCCTGTATTGTCGATGCAGCGGGGTGGCTGCCGTTCGATCCCACGTTCGTCTCGCCTGCCCGGCCTGGGCCCAGATCGAGAGCGTCCAACGCAATAAATAACTTCTCTGTTACCTCGGATTGCGCGTGCCGGTGCTCAGGCTCAGGCATGGTGTCAGCCGCACAGGCGGACAGGCAGGCTCGGACTTGGAGTCGGCGCGGGACACGCGGCTAGACATGGGTGGGACAGCGAGGAGGGCGCGGTGGACGCGGAGCAGGGCGTGGGCCCACGGGGCGGCTGACTGCACCAGCTCATGCAAGCGTTCGGTAGCCGAGCAGCCTCGGCGTCGGCACAGGCGTGCGGGTGCGCCGCCTCCAGTTCCTGCACAAGCACCCCATGGTCCTCGTCAGCAGCAGCCAACTGGGTCTGCAGCACCGCCACCGTCTCCGTCAACGCATCGGCATCCGCTGCCGCCGCCCGGGCGGCGCGACGGGCCGAACTCAAGTCCCGCTTCGCGGCGTCAGCCTCCCCTTGAATCTGCGCCACCTGCGCTGCCGTCGCCACCGTTGCCGCCCTGTCCGCCCCCTCGTTCCCTCAACCTGCGCCATGCTTTGGTCCAGCGCACGTGCCGCCCCTTGCTCTCGCTCCAGTTGCGCGCGCAACGTTCTCACCTCCTCCTTCAGCTTAGCCATCTCGCTCTCGTCCGCGAGCAAAGACGCCGTTCCGTCCCCCTTGCCTTGGGACGAAGCATCATGCTCATTCTGGGATCCGTGGCTTTGGGATGACGGAAACATACTCTGGCTAGGCACCTCAGGCTGTGATGAGCTCGGCAGAAGCGTCTGGCTCGGCTCCAACGGCCGTTTCGGCTCCAAAAGTCCTGTGGGAGCCCCATCGTCCTCCTGGTCCGTGGGACGCGCACCCCGCAACTGTTCCACCTCAGCCTGCAGGGCGGCCAGCTGGGTGCGACAAGCGAGGTGCTGCTGCTGGTTGGTTTGTGCCTCGGACGCGAGACGTTGGATGCAAGCGTGCAAGGCTGCCTTCTCGGCCGCATAGTGAGTGTGTTCCTGCTGCGCTTGGGCCAGGGAGGCGCGCGCCGCGTCCCGCTCCACGGTGAGTCGGTCCACAGTCTCTTGCTCGGCACGGCGTTCCGTCGGCAGCTGCGTGGGCACGGTGGGTTCCGCTCGAGGATGTGGGGCCGCCTCGGGGTCGGGAGGTAGGGCCTCCTCTGCGCTGAACAAGTGAGTGCGGACGAGTTGCTCAAACTGCTCTGGCACGGTATCCAGCTCGTGCAACAGCGCGCGCAGCAGCGTCCGTGTCGTTTCGATTGGGCTCGCGAGGGCGGGGGGGAGCGAGGAAGAAAGCGATTCATCCGAGTGGGAAGGCACAGGGGGGTTGCTACTTGGATGGCTCAGGCCCACTGGACTCCTGTGAGGTAGACGTACTCCCGAGTTCATGTTCGATGTGGTCGAGCAAGCTGAGCAGGTCGTAGATATGGTCGCGCCGGGGCCGGGTGGTGTCTGGCTCTAGCTCAGTCGCCTCGGTCTGGATGTGCAACCGGGGCGCGGGCTGGTCAAGTCCGATGTGCCAGGGAAGAAGGGTAGGGTGGCGGGTATCGTATCGCGCTCGTTTGCGTTCCTCCTGCAACCCGAACGTGGCCATCACATGGGCGAAGGAAGTGGAGCGAGCGAGGAATAGGTCGGCAAACTCGGAGCGCCGTACCCGTTCTGCAACCGTGGCCGCATAGGCGGGCAAGATGGCGGCCAGACGCTCCAAGTAGGGAAAGCACTCCACTTGGATCGGGCCGTGGCCGTGGGGCGACGAGAGCGGAACGGCAGCTTGCATCTCGGCCACTTCCATCCCATAGTCGGCGTACGCGCTCTGCAGATTGGATACGCGCGAGAGGTGGTGCACAGCGCGCATGGTGGCCCTATTGAGCTGCTGGGTCAAGCGCCGGAGCGCGTCGCGCGCCACCTCATCACACTGCACAATCTCATCCATCGCGCTCGACAGCGCCACAAGCTTATCCTCCGTCAACTTGTCCGCCACCGGCCAGCCCTTGGCGTCGGGCGAGGCGATCTCGCTGATACGGTGCGCCAGTGCCTGTGTCCGTTCCGCCGCCTGCCGCCTCTTGCTCCTCCGCCTCGGATACGCGGGGGGAAGGGGAAGAGGTCTGCTGCAGCCTGCGCATCTCATCGTGCAGTTCTCCCCTTGCCCCCAGGGCTGTGAGCTGCTTCTGGAGCGTGTGCAGCACCGTCTCAGCTTGTCCTGCCACGGTGCGCATGCGATCCTTATTGATCCAACTACTCAGCAAGCGGGTGGGCGGCAAGGCAGCCGACTCGCTCCTGCCCGGGCTGCCCACGAGGAGGAGGACAGGAGTTCAGGGCGGACCTGGACCAAGTCCAGAGCCGAAAGGGTCCTGTTGCACCCTTCCAGCAAGAACCGCATGCGTCGCAGCTCGGTCGTACAGGCGGTGTGGAAGGCCCGCGCAACGTCCCGGATGCCCGTCCCATGCTGAACAAGGTTGAGAAGGGCAACGGCGAGGCGCGCTGGATGACACCCAGGCGGCCAGCGAGGGCGGTAGCGTGGTGCGCGTGCAGAGCCGCCGTCCGCACTGCCTGCTCCCCAATCGTCACCAACTCGTGCAGCGCGTTGGGCGTCGGTGGGCGGAAGATAGGGATGGCTGTGAGGCAGAGGAGTCAGAGTCAGAGTCAGAGTCAGAGTCAGAGTCAGAGTCAGAGTCAGAGTCAGAGTCAGAGTCAGAGTCAGAGTCAGAGTCAGAGTCAGAGTCAGAGCCTGGTCGCACGCCGTGCCTGTCAGGCAAGAGAGAGGTGAGCAAACGTACTAGGCAGCCGAGGCTGGAGCACCACCGCGCTCTGGAGCGACGGCGCGACCGTCTCTGGCTCGGCAGAGAAGATGAGGCGAGAAAAGACAAACAGATCGGGGTCGGCGCTGGGCTCGGCCAGCAGCTGGGGCAGCAGCTCGTCCGTTACTTGCACGCCGTCCTGGGTGAGGAGGATGACTGCGTCGGCTACGATGCCGGTGGCGAGAGCGACGACGTCGGCGAGGGCGCTGGTGGTGGGGAAGGCAGCCAGCGGCTGGTCCACAGAGAGGAGCGCGCCGTCGTGGGCGCCAAAGACGCGCATCCTGGTCGGCCGGCCGGCACCGAGCAGCGGGGCGAAGACTTGGAGGTGCGGTGGCGGCGTCCCGGCTGCGGCTGGGTTGCTGTGGGTACTTAAACTGCATATATGGCCGCGTTGGCTTCTGCTCCTCTCCCACGCGCGCACAGGCCAGCCCGCCACACCCCATAAACTCCCTCCGTTCCGCCGCGTCTTCCGCCGAGTGTTGAGCCTCATCTGAGGAGCCAGCCGGCGCGGGAACGATGCCCTGCGGGGTTGTTCCATCCCCATCAGCCTGCGTTCCTTGTCGCTCTCCGCCCCCGTAGCCCTCACCTTTTGCCTCTACAAGAAATGGAGCCATTGGATCTCCCGAGCAAAGGCATAGGCACAAGTGATTTCTTTTCCGAGCGGAGGGTCGAAGTTTTCTGGCAATGCAACCATTTGAGAGACCTCTGAGTACGGTCGCTTTGGTGAGATCAAAAATTTCCCTCTTCGATTCGATGACCGCAACAGCAGCACCCAAACAGCCAGCCCCCCGTCACCCCTCTGCCCGCAATGGGCACTAAAAAGCGGCCAACAGCATGACCCATCGTCTGCAAGAAGAGCCGGCCAGGGAAGGCGGCTCGGATGACGATATTCGTCGTCGTTCAACCCCCCCTGTTTCCACTATACCCTCATCACCGGAGGGGCGTTCATCAAGCGCATTCCTCTTCTTCATATTCTGGACCCTATGATGCTTCTGGTCTCTGCATTTCATTGGTCTTGGTCCACGACGGCACTCAGTGTCATCTCCCTCTTCTTGGAAGTCTTCCCCTCGGTCTTCATTCGGGACTATGACAAGAAGGCCTGGTTGCGCTGTTCTCTCCCCCTTATCCAGAGCGCATCTTACTCCAAAAGCGGGACTTGACCTTAGCCCATTGTACGCAGTGCTTCCATTTGGCCTTTTGCGCCGTCTTGATCGGCATGTGCCTTGCCCCGTGTTCGGTCCCGATCTGTTTTGAACCGCAGACCATGACGCTGGCTTTCGACAGCACGATGCCCATCCCATCCAAAGGTCGACTGGTGCCGTCCATGTGGGGGACTTCACCTGCCTGGGGCGCTGGTGCGTTTTCCCTGGTCTGCTTCAAGGAGGTGCACTGGACCGTGCTGCCGATGTTGGTGTGGGCTGTTTGGGGCCGGGCTTAGCGGGAGCTAAGTTGGCAACGTTGCCTATAGTTGACTATACCGGCGCCGATGGTATCAATGTGACAGCATGCCTCGGGCATGATGCATGACCGTCAATGCATACGTTTGTCCGGTGCGTGGTGGCGGGTGGGAGGGGGAGGTCAATGCACGAGCGGACGAGCATGGTGTTGGGCACCGGCTGTTTCGGCCAGGTGCAGTTTTGCCACTCTCTCATTCGGCCCATTCCTGTTGTATTGTCCAAGCGGCGAGACGGGAGACCGTCGATTCGCCTCCTCTCCAGACCAGGACTACTACTAAGATGCGCAAGCGTCGATGTACATGGCTGCCGTACTGGGAGGGGAGTATGCTCTAAGGAGGCGATAGGACCACAGTACCGCTGCCGAAGTTATACCTTTTCTTCCCTCTTGTGTACAGAAACTAGACGTGAGCTGTATACATACGCAGCCAATGCTTGAAGCTTGATAATTGCTTCTTGTTGCTAAAACTACCTATCGCCGTAGGTTAGAGAAAAGGGGCGGAAACAGAGAGGACAGTTTGTTTGGCCATTGCTGGAGATGACAACAATGGCTGGACAATGGTGTACAGGGATAGATCTTCTGGAAGGTGGTAAGGGAACATGAGGTCTGAGATTAAACGAAGGGGAATGAGGGCGTAGACGACCGATTTGTAGGAGAGATGCTCCTGGGAGAAGATCAGATCAGATAGGGAAAGAGACGATGATGGTATCAAAGAGAAATGCGCGAGGTAGAAGGAGTTCCCAGGAAGGACAATCTCGGCACCAGTGACGAAAGACGCCGACAAACAGATAACTTCCGAGCGTGAAGGCGGGAAATGGGAAGGCGAGGCTTTTAAGACAACCGATGGAGCCTAGCTCAAGCCTGACTGATCCTCGGTTAGGTTAGGCGAGGGGAGAAAGTGGACATAGCGGGTAACCATGCCTTTGGGCTAGGTGCCTAGCAGTCATAACCGAAGTAACCCCGTCATATACCTCACATGACGACGCACTCGCATCCGGCAGTAGATTGCTTCGGGGCATAGGGATCGTCCTTCTTGTCGACAGTACCCCAAACGGATGGGATGAGGGGGTCGTGCGTGGCTTGGCAGTAGGCCACCAAGCTGGGTTGATGGGCAGCCAAAAGTAGCCAAGCGGGGTTAGATGGCAGATCGCAAAGCACAACCAGAGGAGCAGATCCACGTACGATTGGCTGGCTTCAGAAACCTTGATGCGCGGCCGACGCAGGTCCTCCTGAAGCCGCGCATTGTTCTCGGTGAGGCGGCGAAGCTTCATCTCGTTTACGTTGGGCTTGCGGGCATCGGCATGGCGCGTAACTGGGGGGGTGACAGCTGCAGGTGTTGGAGTTGCGAGGGAGGAAGAAGGGGGGGCTGACTTTTGGGGCGGCGAGGGCGGCGTAGCGGGTGCTAGCAAGGGGTTGCAAGCGGGGAAGGTGGTGCGGGTGCGGGTGGTGGCAGGGCCGAGCGGTGGGGGTGGCTGGCGCGTTGGGTGATGGGTGATCAATGAGGGTTGCTTATGCGATGGCGGGCCGATGGCGCGAACAAGAGCAGAGGTGCCGATCGAATTGCGCTCAAGCAAAGCGCTAACCCTACGCATGCTCACGGGCACGACCACGTGACGTGGCGTGTGACTGATATCCCCCGCCCCGTGCATGGTGCATGATGCATGATGCATGCCTTGGCTCGTCACGCATCACGCGTCACCGACTGCCCCGCACTGACCGAGTCCTGGCGTGCCCACGTCCCTGGTCACTAGTCCCCCCCCAAATTCCACCACCACCATGTCTGCCAACGAAGCCATGCAGCAGACGCCGCCCCCCGGTGCTGCTTCAACCAAACATGTGCAGCACACCGTCCACAGCGAGTCCGCCTCCACCCCCGCCTCGGACCCCCTCTGGCAACAGGTCCACGCTGATGCTGGAGCCAACCTCCTGGCAAGCGTTCGTCTGTTTCCGCAAACGAGCAGCGAGAGCTTGCATGCCCTGTGCCGCTCGACGGCGACCGAGGCACACACTGCGATGTACGCGTCGAACAACAAGAAAGCCCCCGGCGGAATGGACCAGTGGATCTACACGCTCACCAATGCGCTGGAGGACTATGTGCTCACCGAACTGGCCAAGTCGGGATCTACCCGAGCAGCCCCCGCGCTCACGAGCGAGGACAGGGCTGACCTCCGCTACGCGTTGAAGGAGCGGGAAAGGAGATCGAGCGTCTCAACAACACTTTCAAGACTATTTTGAACGATCCCGTCGAATACGTGACCTGGGAATCCTTTATCGTCGACATTTTGCACCGCATCCACCCCATCGTCAAAGAAATTGTCCAATCCGGTCGCTCGTCGGACCAATACGACCAATTCCTCGACATGCACCTAACGAACCTGCTGTTGTACCGCCTCCCCCTCGACGTTCGCTTCCTCATCATCGACGAGGGCAACGTCGACACTACACACGACCTGCTTCGCGTCCTGCGCAACCGATACGGTAATGTAGACAGCGTGAGATTCCACGAGCTGAGTGTCCGCCATCTCCACTGCTGGCAAACCCGACGGAGTGGGAGCGAGTATCTATCCGAGATGACCCAGCTTCAACACCGGATCAACTGCATCTGCCCGGCCGGCGACGAACATTACCGCCGCATTCTTATCGGGGGTCTGCGTGACCCTAAGGACCGTCTTCGTCTAGAGTCCTGAGCATGGAAGAAGTCAACAAGACATTGCGCTTCTCCCAGCGGCTCCCGATTGCGAGACTGGCTCCCACGGCGGTCACCCCCATACCAACAAACGCGGGAATAACCGCAATCGCAACACGGATGCCCCGTAGAGACACCGTGAAGCCATCTTCACGCTCGGCCGGTATCAGCAATCTGGAAGAGCAGCCTAACCTCCGTGCATCTGTACCCAAAGGGTACGCCGAGCCGCTAGCATGGTATGGCGTGGCGGTGTCGAGACGAACATCACACGATACAACTGGCACGAGGATGAAGATGTTTGGTCATAACCACCCCCACCTTGTGTGCTTTGTCCTGTTTGCCTCCCGGGTTCCCACCGTTAGCCAGTACGCTCAGAACCCGAACTCGGATCCATCGCAGCATCTTGCCTCTGGGGCATTTGCGTGACGGCCGTTAATTATGTGCATCCCATGGGAACTAACCGTCTGCGTAGAGATGGATCGATAGTACTAAGATGCGTATATACGATAGATGCATGCCGATGAACTGATCCTGCCCGCTCCACGGCGTCCCTCCTGCCCGCATCGCGCCGCCTGCGCCCGGCACGTCTGCCATCATCCAGCTTCAAGTGTCAGAGCGTCAAAACGTCACAGCGTCACAGCGTCACCATTCCCGCGTCCACTTGCCTGGCACGCTAGTTAAGTTTTTTTTGGTCTTCTTTGCGCCCTTGGCTGCCGCGGCTGCCTGAGCGCGTGCCACTCGTCGGGGGGTAAGACGGTGCCTGCGTCCCAGGCGGTACGGAACCACGTTTGGGCTGCTGCGACGGCGGAGGCAGACGGGCCGGCGGCAGCGTCAGCAGCGACGTTCCACAATTGCCATTCCAGCACGTGGTGTTGGATGGCCGGGATGAGTGGGCCTGGCGCAAAGCCGACCAGCTGCTGGATCTGGAGACCATTCAACAGTGGTCGTTCGCTCGCCCGCCTTACCATATCCAGCTCCTCGATCCAGGTCCACCAGCGGTCCAGGTCCGCGGTGGGGGCGAGGTGGGAGTCGGAGCCGGAGTCGGAGTCGGAGTCCGTGGACCCGGAATGGGCATGGGCGAGCGCAGCAAAGAAGAAGGCCGCACGAAACAGGGAAAGGGAGTATGTCGGGTTGACAAAGCAGGGTTTGCGCAACATAAAGTAGAGTTGGGTCTGGATCGTTTCCAGCTGATCGCCTCGTTGCACCGCCGCGGTTTCCCACGCCTTGAACTCTGCGAGCGCCACAAGCGCTTTGAACAGTGCCTCGACAGGTTCCTTGGTCTGCTTCGCCCCGAGCTTGAGGCCTTCCAGCAACACGCTCTCAGTGGCCGAGATCAAACTGCGCTTCGCCTTCGCCGTCTTCTGTCCAGCTTTCGCCTTGGTCTCGGCAGGATGGGTCCATGTCACCAGCCCCACCAGCGGCCACAGAGCCGCGGCATAAAACAGCCGGCGTCGCTGCTCCGGATCAAACAGAGGCGCGATCCGAGACGGAGGCGGGGTACCCTTTTCGCGGGCTCGCGCTGCACGGCGCCAGATGCCTTCCAATCGCTCGGAGATCGCCACTGCCTCTTGATCCGAGCGCAATGGCGCAACAGGCTCGGTGGTAGCGTTGGGCAAATACAAGGGAGAAGGCGAGCCGTCCTGCTCCGGAGGCGGGCGGAAGACGACGGGGAACAGATGCAACCTATGCAACTGATACAACGCAATCCCAGGGTATGGCCCGCGCAGCATCTTGTCCGTCTCAATCCCAATCCGTTCCCGACTGATCTTGGAGGCCAACTCTTGTCGTAAGTGCGTGCCACGCGGGCCGAGCAGGACGTCGGTAATGTCCTGGTGGAAGTTGAATGCGAATCGGCTGGCAAAGCGGACACAGCGCAGGATTCGCAGCGGGTCGTCCTCGAAGGTTTGGAACGGTTCGAGGGGGTACGTATGCAGCCGCGCGACAAGTCCAACAGCCCTTGCCAGTCATGTCCTCACCTGGTGCGTGTGCACATTGTAGAAAAGTGCGTTGATGGTGCAATCCCGCCGTTGGGCATCCTCGACGGGCGTACCAAATTCTTGGATCGGGATCCGACTGTCCTTGAGGTACGTTTCCTTGCGCAGGTTGACAAAGTCGAGCGATCGGCCCAGCACACCCACAGTGGCAGTCTCTAGGTTTTTGCTCTGCTCGGGGTTGGCTTCAATCTTGCTAATGATCCCCATTGCGCCTTGCCATGCTGGTCGGGAAGAGCGGCGATCTGGGCACAGAGCCGAGACGATGGAACGTGTCCGATTCAGTAGAGCTTGAGATAGTGGGCGAAATGGAAGCCGGTCAAACTCGAAAGCGAAACATCCATGTCGTCCGAAAGCACGGCCGGCCAGCTTGTCACGCACCCACCCCACCGGCAATACGCGCCTCTCACTTCCACTCGTTCGCTGCAGTTTTCGCCGCGGAGGGAGGACGCTTCCCGTCCGCGTCAGGCTGCGGCTCCAGGTCCGGGGAGAGAACCGGGCGGGTAGCCTGAATCCATTGACACGTATCGTCGAGCAGCTGGCGATCTGCGCCTCGACGGTTCGAGGCCGAGGTCGATGTCGGTGCGCGTTCTCATGTCACGAGGGACAGGGGGGGACCGAGGTGGGGGGAGAAGAGGCTCGAGGCGCGGAAGTTGCTGAGGTGGAGGCTGACGTCCAAGTCGAGGCGAAGGCAGCGGCGCGTGGGTCCCGAGAAAGGAAAGGGGGTGGCCGTCCCTCGGTGCGGGAAGCAGGGGTGGGGTGTGTGGGCGCAGGGCGGAGGTGGGCGTGCGGAGAGGATCGAGGGGAAGGCGGGCGGACGAGCAGTGGCGGAAGGTGATCGACGACACTGGTAGTCGCATGTCCGGAGTCAGTCGAGTCATTCGACCGCTCGCGCTCGAGCTTCAAATTCTTCAGGCGACATTGCGAAATGAAAAAAGTACAGCACCGTCCTTTCGACTGTTCAGCGTACATCGATTTTCTTCGCCATTGTATGAATTGACCTAGTTGGGGGCCCGAGTCAAACGAGGTATTGGATTGGGGAGATGAAGGGCAACACACCGTGTGGGAAGGTGCAGGGGCAGTCCTGATGCGCTACGCACCCTGCATCCGCTGGCACGGGACAGGCGTTTGGATGGGAGCCGACAGGGAGGATGGGAACAAGGAGAGGGAGGACAAACGGGAGAAAGATGAAAGGTAGGATACTAAGAAGGAAGGAAGGGGATGGCTAGTCACGAGCCACTGCGATCGGTTTTCTACGCAAACAAGTTGCCCGGCAAGATGGCGCTGTGGGGGCTGGAGCGTGGGGTGCATGCTGCTGCTGCTGTGAGCCGGGGAGGAAGGAGCTTGGTTGACCAGAGCCTTGATCTGTTCCGCGTCGACAGACTGCTTGAACACAGCGAGCACATGCGACCCATCGTGCTCCGCCCGCATCTGACCGCGCACACAAGTCCACCGAACGCCGTACAGTTGACACACCGCAACCACGGCCCTTCGACCAACTCAAAGCAACTGTCGCACAGAATGAAGGCCATGAACAGCGGTTGGGCGGGACCAGGATGCAGCTCCGCCAACAAGCTGTCCACCACATTGTCCAGGACGCGCGTCGCAGCCGGGCGCTGCCGTCGCGGTCCGGTGGGACCACGTTTTGTCGGAATCGTCCCGTTCCAACATCCGACGCGGGGGATAGGTTACGGGTGCGGGTGTGGGTGCGGTTTGCGCACCCTTCCTTCCCGATCGGGGCGCACAAAGAGACAGGAACATGCTCCAGGTTCGAAGCGAGCATCGTTTCGTGCAACTGGTATCGAAGGGTACGGATGCGCTCCGTCTTGGCGCGCAGAGGATGGTCCGGGGGGTCGAGCTGGTGCACCAGCTGGTCCAGCTCAAAGAGTTGTTCCGAACTGGGTACGCCGGCCAAGGACAAGAGTGCGTCCCACAGTGCCTGGGCTACGTGTCGTCGGCTGCCACTGGGGCAGTTGCGGCGAGGGATCGTACTGAACAGCCAGGGTAGGCGCACGAACCAAGGCCGACGTGCTGTGAGACCGGTTGATCTTGAGAAAGATGTGCGCGGGTCGTGGACCAACAACGAGTACGGCTCAAGTCTGGCAAAACTGTACCCTCCTGATGGCTCGACGGGGCAGCGCGCGCACAAGTACCGCACGCCACCAGCGAACGAGGCGCCGCACCAGCTGCACCGGGGGATAGGGGCACCAATGGCCGACCGGATAAGCCAGGAGCTAGCTCCAGATGCACCGGGGGGAAAGAAGACAACGCATCGTCGCCACAGGAGCCTCGGTGGGAAGACTGGTAGGGAAAGGCGGAGGCACGCCAGGCTCGGGCTCAAGCAAGAGGCCTGTATGGGGAGGTTGAGGAGGAACAGAGACGGGTGGGGGAGGCACGTGGCGCAAATGGCAGGACTGAGGCATGTGTGAGGACCTTGTTCCATAAGCGCGTCCCGCGTGGGACGGGGGCCTGAGGGAGCATCAAGAGACACGCTGCCCTGCAACGCCAGCTCGACCAGGCGGTCCGAAGCTTCCTCCAACATGCTGCCGTGGCTTGTACATTGCGTTTGTCGACTGGCAAGGTGATTTTGAGGCAAATGTGCTGCTGCGTGTGGGGGGGTAGGTACGCCTCGTCCGAGGCACCTGGTGCAGTCAAGACGCGCCTGGTGGGTTGGAAGGACAAGCCCCTCTCGTCGCAAACCGAACAAAAGTCCCTCCCCGCCGGACAGGAAGCACAGTGAACCCGCACCCCGACAATGGGTACTGTCCGCAGACGCACACGCCACTCCAGTGTGCACCGCATCTGTCATCCGGGCGCGAGCACGAGGCGTGTATACTGCCTGTTGTTAGTAAGGTTGCGGTCATCTGATTGGGGACGATGCCGAGGACGAAATGGGGAGACGGATAACATGTGACAAGCGTGCCTGGAAAGATACAGAACAGACAAGGTCAGCATGGGGATCTCATATCGTGAACGAGCAATCCACCTACAGTTTCGACACGATGCGGAAACACTGGCCACAGAGGGCGTATTCGTCACACTGGAGCAACGGAACTGTCCTTCCCGCCAGCTCGAGCTGGCGCCGAGACACAGGTCCCGCGAATGTCGTGACGAACTGGAAGCCAAGCCCGCTCTTCGGCGTTCCACATGAGCTCGTAAAATGCGTGCCAACGCTGGTGCGAGGAGAAGCGAGTGGTGGTGAGGGTGGCAGTAGCGAGGTGGCTTGACGACGCACACGCCGCCACATGTTCCGGCCCACGGGTAAAGATACACGCCGCACAGAACTCCAGCCCTTGCACCCCGCATCTTGGCGGCTTGGACTCTGGTTGTGTCGGGGATTGGGGCCCAGGACGCGCATCCAACGAGGAAAGGGGTACAGGTGCTGCCCTGTGGGCGTGCTGTACTCTCACTGCTGCTCGTCGATCCATCGCGGCGGGCCCGCACCCATCGCAAACGTACCGCAACCCGAACCCATCGGGCCCACAAGCGGCACATCGCAAGCACTACACCGGTAGCTTTCTGGAAGAGGGTGGAGAAACGAGGAGGAAGCGGCTGGGGAAGACGAAGCGGGTGCATTTCTCGTTCAAGGAAAGAGGGCAGGGCCTGGCACGCTTGGAGAAACTGGGCGTCCGACGGTGGCAAGCCACGAACAGCCCTGGGTGAGCGGGCGGCAAGGGCGGGGGCCAAGAGATGCACTTTCTCGTCTGCGTGCCAAGGATTTGTGACTCACCGTATCGTCCGAACTCTTCCCCGCTACTTGTACCGTAGGATCGGACGGATCCAAGGCGGCGAGAGAAACCCTCTTATTGCCGTTGGTCGTAGGAGCTCTGTATGTGCCCATAGATGGACCCAGCACGCAAGGAGGAAGCCTGGGTCAGGAACGACCGGGCCGAGCGAAGGGACGCTGGTCTGCCACTCCGTACGCTCGATGCATCCAAGTCCGAACGATGGCCCAGCTGCGACAGACCCTCGTCGAAGGAAAATTGGTCGGGACTTGGTTGGTAATAGGGTGGCTCGATGAATAGAGGGACACCGACGTAGTCTCTACGCCTTCGGTAGACGCGAGGGCGCGCGGTGGTAGTGGGGGAGGGAGAAGAGGCTTGTCGTCCATCTGGTGCCTACCCCAAGGAGAAGGTCGTATGACGGGGGCCGGACCCAAGTCGAGGTGAAGCGAGAAGCGGCAGAGGACGCGTGCAGCGAAGCGGCCGGCCGCAGTGCCAGGTCGCTGCCTGAAGAGGAGGCGTCGCCCTCCCCAGCCTCTGGCTCGTCGATGCCAGCACGCTGAATCTGCGCGCTAAACGGACACGTCTATGTCCGAAGCAAGCTGGCCTGATCAGTGTCGGGAGGCAAGCCGGCACTGCTCGTGCTGCCGGGGGAAGAGGGGAAAGTGTTGTGGTGGATAGGCGGCGGCGGAGGAGGGAGGGCGGAAGCGGAGGTCCAAGGCGTAAGGTAGGTGGAGCTATGTGATCCGGAGGGGAGCTGCCGACGGCATAGGAGGAGAAAGTGCTGTGGGAGCGAAGCGAGGCACTGTCGGCGTCGGTGCCCCCAATCACTGAGCGAAAAGCTGCTGCGCATGCGGGCCAGCAGACGCACCTCCACCGCCGTGGTACCGGCCCATTCGGTCGTGGTAACCTCTCCGGCTGGTGCAGTGCGTGCCAGAGGAGCGAAGGTGTGAAAAACGCCAGCGCATCCTCCAAGTCGGCCTCGCACCCCACTCGCACACCTCACCATCATCGTCCGTATAGGACAGATCAAACGCCGCGCGTCCCCCGTCAGGCGTGCCGGCGGACTGGCCCCGGTGACGGACCAATCGTATGGAGCTGGAGGAGCGCGCCACGCGGCTGCGCAGGACGGGGTAGGTGGTGGCTGTGACGGAGGCGAACTGGAGGGCTTGGTGCGGCCATCGGTGGAGAGGCACTTGACGACGAGCGGATGGGCGGGACCGGGCGGGGCGGGAGCGGACGTGGCGGGGGTTGGTGGGGGGGCGGACCGGAGGAAAGCGGCAGCTGGCATGGCCGCAGTTGCGGCAGATGGGGCGCCGGGCGGTCGCGAAGACGCAGGCGGGGCGCGGGATGGGGCGGCAGGGGCGCATCTGGGTTAGCGGGATGGATGATGGGCGGAGCGCTGATTGGGTTACAGGCGACGCAAAAGCGAGGCAGGACGCAGTGGCTCAGTCGCAGGAAGCGCTAAGCGAGGGACCCAGCCGGCAGCATCAAGACAGCAGCCGCCGCGCACGCGCTCCCATCCCACCAGCACACGCGATGGCGCAGGTGGTGGGGGTGGGACGCAGGTAGTCGCAGTCTGCGTCGCTGCCTCCGCACTGCGCAGCGGAATTGTTAATTGCCCCGCAATTATCCTTTTTCGCCCCCCCCCCCCCCCCACTAGCCACTGCTGGCCGGCGGGACGCAGAGCCGCACGCAGCCACTGGCTGCAGTCTTCTGGCTGCCTGGGAGCTACCTCGCGGGGCAATGAGAGCACCACCACTGCCTGCTACCTCCTGTCCGGTCCTTCTGCCTCTGGCTCCGGTCCCGCACTGATGCACCAGAGGGTATCTCGTGTTCTGACCTAGACAGCCAGCCTTTTCTAGTGGCACGCAGAACTGTGGATGAGAGACCAAACTGGCATTCTTATGGAGGAGGGGATACAGAGAAAACAAACGAGACGAGAGGCCGGTACCCCCATAAAGATCTTGACCCTTGGTGAAGATCAGAGCAGGCGGAACCTTACCCTGCTCGGCATCCCCACCGGGGTGCGCAGTTTTGCGTAGTACGTTGGCATGCTCGGTGGCTCCAGCACTTCCTCTGGCGTGGGGAACTGGGTAGGACGCACACTGTGAATGGACGAGGGGAGGCGAATGGGGTGGAAGAAAAGGGAAGAAGAGGATATATAACAACGTACTTTTTGGGATGGCCTGTTGTTGAGCAGAAGTTGGAGGTAGTGAGAGGGAACGTTTGGCCATATTTGATTTTTCATCGGCACTCATTGTGCGCAGGGTCTTGCCGCCGTCGAGGATGTTTTCGTCGTCGATGAGCGGGAGGGAGGTCCAGCGATGCTGGCCTGAGTTTTGGGACCCGGTGCGAGGAGTTCAGACCCGGCAGTGTGATCTTGCCGCCGCCTTCTCAGCCTCGTCGGTGCGGTCTATGAGGCGGGACTGGGGGGGGGGGGAGCGAGAATGGCACAGTGATGGATGACGGGGCGAAGGGCATGGCCAAACTGGAGGACGTGCGTATCTTGTCGACGGCCACTGGCGGGAGGCGTGGATGAAGCGCGGTAGAGGCTACGGGTTGTCTTGTGGGCCTGCGTTACGCCATGCTGCGGGCGGATGCGAGGAGCGGAAGCGTATAGTTTTGCCATCCGAGGAGGCCTTGTCGCATGGCTGAGGCTGCAGAATGGTCATGATCGATGATCATCGGCCCCGGGCTAATAGGGCTGTCGATTATCGTTGTCGGAGCGTGGGAGGAGCAGCACTCTACAGCAGCATATCGGAGCGCTGTGCCCAACCAAAGCGCGCGTGTGTGGAGAGAAAGAGAAAAGAACCGCCGAGCGCTGACGGGTGCAAAAGAGCGCCATATCTTAATTGTGTGCCGCCCGCACAGCGGGGGGGATCTGGTTAGGGTGGTGCGGCGTGTGTGCACAGCCGAGACGGGCCAGCCAGGGGGTGGTCCCATCCACCGCCGCCGCTTGCCCCCGCCCTCCTCCGAGCCGCTCCTACTGGTCCGATCGGATTGGCAGATTGCGCTCTTTTCTTTGCTGCTGCGCACGTCCCTTGTTCGCGCTCTCCTCTCTCGCCCCACGCGCTTGGGCCGGCCGGTGTTGTCTGTATCTGCACAAGCGAAGAGAACGCAACATGTGCTCGCTCTGCGGTCAGCCATCGCACGCTGGGTAAGCTTTGGGGCTCCACTCCCACGCAGCACCTGCAGCCTCCGTGCGGGTGCCGGTGGCCTTGCTTTAGCCCCCCCAGCACAGCAGCTTCTGTCGCCTGCTGGCTCCTCTCTCTCTCTCTCTCCCCTGCGATAACCCCCGCGCCCCACGCCTCGCTTCTCTCGACCTGCCACCATCCCGCCCTCTTCCACCAGCACATCACTCCTTCACCACCCCCACCCCATCATGATGCTGCGCCACCCTGCCTCCCTCGTGCCTCTCGCCACCCACAACGTCTCCCTCATGGACCTCGTCGAGCGACCCGTTGCGCCCCAGCTGATTGGTGCGTGGCTTCCGTATTCTCGTCTCTTCTGCGTACACGACTCAACTCTCGCATTCTCTCTCTCTCTCAGCCCACATTGCCCAAGAAGTGCCGCGGATCGTGGAGGGCCAGGTGGTGGTGGCGCCATCCGACCTAGTAGCCCAAAAACCCACCCAGCCAGGACTTCCCACAACTACCCCCCCCACCCCCCCCTCCTCTCTCCCAACTGAGTCTTCTTCTGCTCCGCATCCCAATCCCTCTTCCAACCAACCCCCGTTCCGTCACTCATTGCGTTCATTACTCAGATTGCCGAGCTGAGCAACATCCAGCTCCCCACGCTCCTCTGCACCATGGTCTACCCTTAACCGCCTCAAGTCCCGTCTTCCCTATGTCGCCAACCGCCTCCCCTGTACCCACCACCGCCTCTTTCTGGCTGCGGTCATTATTGCTGCCAAGTATCTCAACGACTCATCCCTCAAGAACAAGTACTGGGTCCGGTATAGCCAACTCTTTACCCAGTCGACGTCAACCTAATGGAGCTGCAGCTCCTCCTTCTCTTGGACTACGACCTGCGGATCGACGAGCCCGAACTCATGGCTTATTGCCAGCCTCTCCTGGCCCAGCCCGACCAAATGCAACTGCACATCCCCGCCGCTGTGTTAGTCAAGACGCCCGAAATACGAGCGGAGCAAGAGCGTTATGCCCGCTCGATCGCGCGCCGCGCTCGCTATCGCTCAGCCCCCCGGTGGTGGTGATGAACATGGATACCAATGGAGCTACGGACGAGGATCCGGGTGGGATAGACACACTTGGTGATGAGATTCCCGAATTGGGGGCACCTCAGGCGCGCGATGCGAAGAAGTCAGTGCCGTGTTCTCCGTCAGCAGCTTCGAGTGTGGTTGTGACGCCTTCTTCGATCGTTTCGCTCGCGCCCTTTCTCGGCTCCTCAGTCAAAGAAAGGAACATGCCCCTGTTTCTTCGTATGTCAGCTCCTTCAACCCATCCTCGCATCCAAACCAAACGGTTTCGCCACCTTCGTTCTACCGACTTTGATCACCACATCCGCCACTTCCCAGCGTCGCCCCCAATCCTCCATTGTCACATCCCCCGGTTCCAGGATGGATACGGCGTGGACTACGACCAGTTCGTGGACGTCACCCACCACCACCGCCCCCCTCTGTCTCGGCCCACTCCGATGGCGAGTTGAGCCTCGTTGGCGCTCTCTCCAGCTCGTCGGCCCGCTCTTCATGGGGTACAGGCAAAAAGTCCAACCTTTCTCTATGCCTTCCTCTACTTCTGCCCAACAGGCGGGAGAGGGCAAGAACAGCCACATGACCGCCCCGCCAGTCATTAACCAAGATGTGATCCATGCCGGGCCAAAAGGCTGCTTCCCCGGCCAGTACCAGCCAAGCTTGCCCCAAAGACAGAGGAGGACGTTTGCCTATTAGCCCCCCAAAGGAGTACCACATCACGTGTCCTCTTCCCCTCCAGAATCTCCCATCTAGAATCCCAAGATGCCCGTGCCCCTGTCGCCGGCACCACAACTCGCTTCCATTGTTTACGTCGTTCCCCCACTCGAACCACCTGAAGGATGTAATCAGGGAGCCACGACGGGAGGCAGCGTTC
The DNA here is from genome assembly GCA_003971905.1 of Moniliella sp. 'wahieum'. Taxonomy (NCBI): domain Eukaryota; kingdom Fungi; phylum Basidiomycota; class Moniliellomycetes; order Moniliellales; family Moniliellaceae; genus Moniliella; species Moniliella sp. 'wahieum'. Next base: position 234,824 of record RSEE01000083.1, on the reverse strand, counting down.
CCTGTTCAGAGTGGGACAACGGTCCCTTGCACCACTGGGCCCGTGGCGCGCACCAAGGGAGCAACCACTGAGCTAGCTCAACGGCGCAGCATGCCCCTCCTGCGGTTCTTGTTTGGACTGGGAACCAACGCACCCGAAGCCCAACCACCAATCCGCAATGTGCTGGCTTCTTCCGGTTGCAAACAGGACGAAGCGAGGTGGTTCATCCATGGTTAAAGCGCAGCCATCAGGGTTGCCTCCCTCCTCCAACTGCCTACCCCAGCCCGAGCGGCGAGCAAGACCAGTTTATCTCGTGACCCTCCCGGTAGTATCAATGGGACAGGTAGGTTTCTTACCCCTTTGTTTCCTTCTTCGCAAGTGCAGTGGGACCAAGGTCAGCTTTCAACGGAATGAAGAGCAAGGATAGAAGGATCCGAACAGTAAGGGCCATCAGCGTACCTCTGACTCCTCCCCGAACCAGCAAGACCCCCTCCCCGTTCCCCCTTCGTCCTTCACCCAATCGATCCATCGCATTCGATCACAGAACGGTTCCTTTCCAATCTGTTTCGCCGTTCCCTTATTTCGAGTGCCACACCTGACCCAGCAGCCCCACCTAGGTCGCTGACAGCAGCGGAAAAACCAACTCTTCGCTCGCACCCATCCGATCTTGTCCGGCGTGCCCAAAGGGAGGCGCACAATGAAAGCAATGCGAATTGTGCTTCGACATCTACGGAAGGATATACGAGTGCAATCAAGAGCTTTTGTTCCTCGAAAACGCTTCCCAAGATGACGTCGTTCCGTCGAAGTCGCAACAAGGTTATGGGCAGTCGGTAGTCTCACTCTTCTGTCGTCTTTCATTCATCGTGTCCATCTCGTTCCTGGTGCTGTTTGCTTCCTGTGGCCACAAAGGTTGCCATCAGGGGAGGAATCACCGGACCACCTCTGCTTTGTTCTCACTGTCTTCTCTCTCGTACTGCACCGGTTCCTCGGGCGCATATATATCTATGGGTCTCTGCTCCTCCTCCTCTCTCCCTGCTCGCATAACTCCCTCGCATTCCGATTTCTCCACCTTGCAGACTTATACACCCTTCCTCTCTCCTCATCGCACGGTGCTCCTATCTATACACGTATGTCTCCCCCCACGCCTCATCTGATGGCCTTCCCACCCTCCCAGCATTTCTTCCCCTTCTCAGGAAGCGTTCTCTCTTGCTCATTCCTTCGTCCCCTCCCTCTTCCCCTGGCTTCCGGTCTGTGTTGGAATAATCAGGTCGGTACAGTAGACTCTCCATCTTGGTCCTCCCCCCCGCATCTCATGGGTAAGCGCTAAGGGCTAAGGACCCACTACCCCCCTATGCTACACCTATTTAGCGTTTCACACTGCCCCCCCGGCGAGCCGGTTTGGTCTTCGGCATATGATACACACTCTCTCTCCCCCGCCCCACCCCCTTCCTTCCCCTCCCTCTGCACTTGAATTTGGGCTTGGTTCGGATCTGTGGGTTGGCGTTCGTTGCGTGTGGTCGCTTGGCACTATATGAACACTGTCACATGTCCCATGGCAATTGGCACATGGCAATGGGCGCATGCCCTGCGGACCGTGCTGCCTGCATCAGTGGAACACAATCAAGGTGGGGGTAGACAAAAAGGGGTAGCGTGGGACGAGAACAAAAACGTATAAGAACACAGAAGTAGGCAAAGGGATGGGGTATACCCTGGAGGCAGAAAGACGGAGGAGAGGAGAGGCAGTTGGTGCCTCCCTCGGTCCTAAACGGGCCCTCAGGCCAACGTGCAATGCCCGACAACCATGCCCGGGTCGCCCATCGCCAGTCGCATTACTATATGCAATGGCTACCAAAATGGCTACCTAAGGCACCGCAGCAAGCTGGTGGGATTTCACCATTCACAGTAGACAGAAACAGAAATATCGACAAACAAAACAAAAGGAGACATAGGCTACTGTGTGCCTCACACAGAACGACAGCAAAAAAACGATTTAAGAACAAGACATTTAAGGAGCAAACGCACTGCAAGGACATGTGACACGAACAAGCCAACCGGACGGGTGCAGGAGGGACAAAAGGTTCCACAACCGATAGGACAATGATCCTACGGGTTAGAGGGGGGGGAGAAGAATATGACACGGCATGGTGCTGCAAAACGAGGACAACGAAGCAACGAGAGGAAACGGGAGGGAAACGAGAGGGAAACGAGAGGGAAACGGCAGAGCAAGGATAGTGGGGAAGAAGGGATAGCAAATGATGACATGCTGCACAGGGGGCCGAGCAAACGGAACGGTTTGGGGCCAAGCGGCAGAGGCAGTTGGATACTGCGGTAAGCCATGACTGTGCTTGCGGTTAAAGCAGCGCCATGGCGCTGCCGGCCAGAGCAGCCAGCACAGCCGCCGCGCCGCCGAGCATGTTGGTGCGTGAGGCGGACGACTTTTTGGATGAGCTGCCCGAGCCGGCGGCCGAGGCCGAGGCGGGAATGAGGGTACTGCCGCCGCTGGCAGCAGCCGAGCCCGATGGGGCGGTGCTAGCAGTGGAAGCGGCGGTGGAAGTATGGAGGCGGGGGGCGCAATGTAGTCCATGCCGACCAAGCCGTTGCTGATGGTGGACACGGCGGCGCAAGAGCTCGGAGTAGGGTAGGAGTAAGGGGCGGATGGAGTGACTTGGCCCGACTGGGCGTTCTGGTACGAGTAGGCCGTCGCACCGTGGGTGTAGACACCAGCGTAGTACTGTTGGAACGTCGAGGTAGAACCGTCGGGTTGGGGGTACAGGCCGGGCGGGTACGCCGCGTCGGCCTCGCACGACTCGAATGTCCCATTTGTCAGTGGCAGCTGAGCCATGACAAACGAGCAGCCCATCTCATCCAGCGTGTGCTGGCACTCTACCGACGGCGTCGCCTCGTCCGTACCGGCAATGCACACGCGGAAGCACACCTCGGAAGAGGAAATGTAGTTCATCCACTCTTCGTAAAACACATCCGTCTTGCCGTCCGCCACGTTCGAGGTGACGTTACCACCGACCGGGTTGCCCATGTTGGTCGCCCCGTGGGGGTCCAGCTCTCCGCCCGAATCACCGGGAGCAACATTGATGTTGGCAAAGTTGCCAATGGCGTACAGCTGCACGTACAGCGGCGTCTTGACAAACTGAACCGCCGTCACCGTGCCATCGGGCTAGAATACAACAATGCAGAAGAACAAGTTAGCATTTGAGAAACATAATAGACGACAGGGGGGGCAACAACATACAATCACACGAGCATTGTTGCGCGGCTTGGTGCAGTACGCCACGGTGGTCTGCTCCAGGTCGCCGAGGGTATCGGTGTTGAGCGGGGACGGTCCGAAGGTGCACCAGTCGTCAATGGAGTTGATGCTGGCCAGGCGCGAGTCGGAGGTCTGGTTGACCGGAGTGTTGAGCGACGGTTGATCCGGGTTGGTCGGCCCGTTCTTGCCACGAGCCTTGACGCCGAAATAGGTGCTGCTGGGAGTGCCGTACGAGAATGGCGCAGGGCTGGCAGTGGACCAGATACCGGCCGACTTGGTGTTCTCTGTCGGCGTGTACGGCACGGTCGTCACGACCGACACGGACGTCGCCGTGGAGCGGCCCGCTTGTCGAGCGCACCCGTGGGGGCCGGTCCGCGGGCCTCCGGACTGTACAGGATGGCGCGGGCAGAGACGCTGCTGGCGGCAGCCAAGGCAGTGACCAAAGAGGCTCCAGTGAGGTACATGTTGCGGGGCGGAAACTCGGAGTCGCGGCACAGGCGGTGGTGGTGGGGGGAGGGGAGAGAAGAAAAGAAAAAGAGAAGAGGGGAGGACGAGGAAGACTCGGGTGTGCTGAACGGCTCGAACGCACGGGTGGTCTGGCCTTCTCCCAGCTGCGGGTGCACAAGCTGCGACACTGCTGCAACACTGCTCCAGCCCGGCGGGCCACCCGGCATGGGGGGGTTAGTGTGAGACGGAAGATGTGAGATAGGGCGGATGGCACCTGGCCTTTGCGCAGTCTAGACTGGCGCTGTGCTGCGCCTCGCTTGAATTCTAGCTGCTGCGCAGATCGCCGCCACCTCAGCACGGGGGCACTTTCCCGGCCACCGCACCCCAGCAGTGTGTTTTCAGCTGCGCGTACCTTATCACAAGTCAGATCGCAGATCTCAGACCAACCAACCGAACCAACCGAACCAGGTCACGTGAAAGACAAAAGCGGGCCTCCTCCTTCCCCTCCCTTCCAACCCAGCGTTCCCCTTCCCATCACCAACACCCTCCAGAAGGCGTCTGACTTAGTAATACAACCTCTGCCGTAGCCCCCACTGAGCGAACGAGAGTGCGCGTCTTCCAATGTGCAAGAGCACGCCCATCGTTTCGCAATATAGCGCAGCACGACATATAGCCAAAAAAAAGAAAAGAAAAGCAGTTTAAACGTTAAATTAAATACCCAAATACCCACTTCAGCCGTCACCACAGTCTTGCTCCCGCACACGGGCTTTTTTTCCGATCATTGTTGGAGCCATCTGCCTAGCTTCTTTTGAGGGGAACTGAACTTCACTCTGTCACTCTGTGAGCCACGGTTCTCAATTTGCACTATCGGTTCCGTTCATTGCTGCCGTTAAACCGGCCCTGTATAGTAGTAGTTGAAAGACTGTGTGCATCGAATAGAGTGCTCGGCTTCATGGCGAAACCATAGTATAGTGGGCATCACGTTGTCAACACGTCAACAATTTCTGTATGTCGTGTTGTGAAGACCGCCATACGATGATGCCGGTGATCATGATAAGAGAGACCAGGCAGCAGAGGGAGGTCTTTTCGACCGCACTTCGTCGTTAGGATAACAAATCGAACGTGGCTTCCAGATTCAAGAAGAGAAAGAGAAGGGAGAGAAGAAGCAGAAAAAGAAAGGGAAGGAAGAGAAAAGTAGTGGCATGTATGGGTTCCACCCGCAACCACTTGTGACCATCGATGTAGTACATGCCGTGTACAACAGAGGGTGCTCACGACTTAGACTTGTACCGCCTGGTGCGGCGTTTCCAGCGCTCTGTTGGCCTAGGGAGCCGGACGGGCAGAAGGAGAGAGAAGGTGATGGATTGGAGCCAGAGTGGGTCTGGGTACAGAGGCATCTATATAGGAGGCCGGACTAGGCACAAGGACAGTGAGTCACACAGGAGAGTGTGCAGGGCACAGGGACAGTGACACGCAGGGACGTCAGCGTGGAAGCCGATGGAACCGAGGCGAACCTGGTCTACCGACTGGGAGCCTGAGGATCACAGTCAACACCCCGCTGGCCAGGGAACCCGGAGACATCGGTGTTTGGGATGAGCTCCTGCCAGTTGATGTAGGTAGGTGAGGACTTGAGTGGCAACCGGGACTAATGGCCTGGAGTTGTGCATGGCCACACTACTGGCCTACACACTCCGGCTCCGCTGCTCAAATGCCTGCACGATGGGGCTGCAATGGACTGCAGGTTTGTTTTCCTTTCTTCAAACATCTCCTTGAAGCATTCGTTGAGTACTCGCCGTGCCAGTCAAACGTCTCATTGACCGCCGCTTCCAGTACCTCCCTTTCCTTCGGCTTGAGCTTGTCCGCAGTACCATGTTCACGCAGCCAGCGGCGCATTGGCAGGCGTACGAATCCAGCTCATTTAAGGCATTAATCCGTGCCACCGCTTCGTGATCATCTTGCTTGTACTTCTCGGCATTCGATACCATGCGCGCAATGTCCTCCTTTGACAGGCGGCCACTATCGGTGATGGTAATCGTTTTTGATTTGTTCGTCTTCTTGTCAACGGCCGACACCGTGAGAATGGAGTTGGAGTCCAAGTCAAAGGTCACATAAACCGTAGGCTCACCCGGGGCGCAGGGGGATACCAGTTAGCCTGAACGCGCCCAGAAAATGGTTCTCCTCGGCGAGGGACCGCTCACCCTCGTACACGGCAAATCTGATAGCAGTCTGGTCGTCACAAGTCGTTGTGAAGGGTTTCACCTCCTTGGTGGGCACCGTTGAATTGCGTTTGATGATGGCATTAAACACACCACTGAGTTGGTACACTCCCAATGACAGTGGGACTACATCGAGCAGAATCAGCTCTTGGCTTAACTCAGTGGTGTCACCCGCGAGAATAGCAGCCTGGATGGCGGCGCATAGGCAACCGCCTCGTCGGGGTTGATTGAGCGACTGAGTTTGCGCCCGTCAAAGAACTCCGTGAGAAGGCGCTGCACACGAGGAATCCTTGTTGACCCCCCAACCAAGACAACGTCAGTTACGTCATTTTTGTTAATGTTCGCGTCCTGCAGGACGCTCTCGACAGGGCCAATGATACGGGAAAACAGGTCTTTGCACAACTCCTCAAAGAGAGACCGGCTGATAGAGGCGATAAAGTCAATACCCTGAAATAACGAGTCAATCTTGATTGTGGTATGTTCAGCCTCGGAAAGAGTGCGCTTCGCGCGCTCGCAAGAAGTACGGAGACGGCGAAGAGCGCGAGGATCAGATGTGATGTCCTTGTTTTCCTTGTGTTTGAATTCCTCGACAAAATGGTTGACGAGACAGGTGTCAAAGTCTTCGCCACCGAGATGGGTGTCACCGGAGGTGGCCTTGACGGCAAATGTGCCCTCTGTGATGTCAAGCAAAGATACGTCAAACGTACCGCCACCCAAGTCAAAGACGAGGACAGTGCGTTTACGCTCAGTCATTGTGTCCAACCCGTAAGCCATGGCAGCTGCAGTGGGCTCATTGACAATGCCCAAGATGTTGAGCCCCGCAATGGTACCAGCGTCTTTGGTAGCCTGGCGTTGGGAGGTGTTGAAGTAGGCAGGTACTGTCACCACAGCGTCCTTTACAGGCCCGCCAAGGTACGCCTCGGCCGTCTCGCGCATCTTGGACAAAACCATGGACGAGATTTCCTCGGGAGTGAAAGTCTTCGTATCGCCCTTGTATTGAACTTGAATTGCCGGCTGACCGTCCTCATCAACCACCTTGAAAGGCCAGTGCTTCATATCATCCTGGACCACCTCTTCGTCAAACCTGCGGCCGATAAGTCGTTTGGCGTCAAACACAGTATTGGATGTGTTCATGGCAGTCTGCTTGAACGCCGCATCACCAATAAGCCTCTCCATGTTTGAAGGCCACATACGAGGGGGTGGTGTTATTGCCCTCGCTGTTGCGAATGATCGTGACCCCGTCCTCACCCTCAAGAACAGCAACACATGAGTACGTGGTGCCCAGATCGATACCGATTGCTTTGGACATGGTAGGTGAGGAGGCGGAGAAGTGCTGGGCGGGGAGGTGGTGGGGAGAGTGCTGGTGGTGTTGGTGAATGTGGTGCGAGTGCGTATGGTTAATTCGGCGTCGACACTCTCTTATATATCGACAGATGCCCTCGCCAATCAATATAGAGTGGCTGTGCCATTTCAGCCTTTTGCATATTGTTACCCTCGCCGGCTGCGCTCAGTGGGCGCTGCCTGTTAATATGGGCTACCGTCTGACGTGGGCGGCATTTCAGGAGCGCATCAATGCCGTACTGCGGCGCTGTCGATTTCCCTTATGTGCCTCTCGACGCCCCTTTTCAATCCAAAAGCGACATTTGCCTCTCATCGATCGGACTGCATCAGTGTGTACCCATAATAGTACGTGTATAGTATGGGATCGATTTCCGCCTGCTTTCACCCGGTCTTCAGCGCGTAAGTCTCCGCCGAATATGCTCACGGTCCGACGCTCAAGTGCAACATCTCGTTGATTAGCCTCAGTGTTGGAGTGCCGGCAAACGTGCGCTCCGGAATTTTGGGTGCAGCCATGCATCATGTCCTTGCATGTGGACCCAAGAGGTATCTGTCGATAACCGAAGATAAGCCCGTGACACTCACTGCGTCGTATTTCTGTGGGAATCAGTGGTACTAAATGTAATCAGTGGTAATCAGTGGATTTTTCGTGGTTAATATGTGTCAATCGGGGTGATCCAGTGGATATTGCGCAGTTATAGTGCAGCATGTGTGCGTAGTATTGCTAAGTGCTACAGGAGACTAGAACAGAACTACTAAGAGTAAATCCAAGGGAAGAAAGCTTTCATTATGGGGATGAATGGGCGGACAGTAGTGTCGTTGTGCGCAGCCAAAACGGTCCACAGAGCACCACTCGCCACCATTTGCAACCGCCCTCCTCTTCAGACCCCCGCTCAGCAGTTGACCTTTCGCCCCAGTGCCCAAATCCCGTCCGCTGCGCTGTGGCTCAGTCTTGCGCCCCCAACATGCATCCTCGCAATCTCCAGAGCACCAATCGAGCCGGTAGCCCTTATCCCCAGTGCCTGTGCTGTGCCAGGCTGTACCCAGCACGCCTGATGGGCTATATATAGTCCCGACTTCCACATCGCAGATGGGCGACAAGCTAATCCAACATTGGGCATAGCAGGGTGCCAGCTTCACCACGCTCGAGAGAAGGTCCATAGTGTGCTCTGTGGTGCACGGTGGTGTACGATGGCATAAAAGACGAACCGTCTCGTAGCCGTACAAATCTTACAGTGCAGCAAAGAAGTAAGATCTCATTTTGCCCCCTTCATGCTCTTTGTTCCCCCACCGACCACCTCCATTCCCCCGTTTTCGTGACCCCCCCCGTGTCAAGGCATGCCGGTTTAGCGCCGCAAGTATGCCAGAACGCAATCGAGACACAACAGTCTCTACGATGCAGACAGCGATATAGCGGAGAGAGAGGAGGAGTATATCGAGTATATACGGGAGCGGTATACAGGTGGTTGGAACGCAAATACAGGTATTGCTGCAAGAAAAGAAAACCTTCTGAGTAGGTAAGCTAACTGAAGAAGACCTAGCCAACCACAGGGAAACATTGGACGGTGCAGGCCAACCTCGACCCATCATACATGCCAGGCAGAACAGTATGGGAATGTTGCCGGCTGTCACATGTCAGCACCAGACACCACTCAGAACACCCATCGACCTATGAGCGTATATGCGCCCGTATTCGCCACCTCCGACTCTGTCCGCCTGTCTTTTTGGTCTTGGTCTGTGTCCCCACAATCAGTAACTCCTTACCCTGTGCACCCTCTCTACTCCCGAACTCAGTCTGTGCAACAGTAGGACTTTTCCCCACATCTCTCGGCCAGAGCTCCGCGCTTACCCGTTTTATGGTGCAGGCACTAAGGGTCGAGGTTGTGGTATTGCTAGGGCGTGCTCCGCCGGGTCACTGTGGTGCTTTCCTCGTTGCCACATGGAGACATCAACTACTATAAAAGTGAGCTCGTGTTGATGATTCATCCGAGACCTCCTCGACATTCCTCTTCCCAATCTACTAGCGATCCGCAAGCGTAGCCACAGCGCGCTCAGCCGCTCAGGTTCTGCCTGATTGATGGTCGTTCAATCTGAGGTGTCTGAGCCAACACAGGCTGCCCGGCTCTTCCTCTGCCGTCTCAGGATAGATCCGTTGCAACGCCTGAGACACGCGATTGCGGGGGCGTCGTTTCCTTCGGCGAAAACGCCTGTCTGATTGCCCGAGGCAATCGATTACGGGGAAGCGCGTGGCGGCCGGGGTGACCGGTGACTAGTGACTAGTGACTAGGAGGCTAGTGAGTACTGAGTAGTGAGTAACTGAGTACTGAGTGACTAGTGACTAGTGACTAGATTCACCCTTAGAGCTTAGGCCTTATGCTTATGCCCGCCGCACGGCCAAACTATCATGCATCACAGCAGCTGGGGCCTGCTGCGGGGGCGACTAGGGGCTGGGGTGATTACGTAGTATGGCGTTAAGCCTTAAGCTTGGAGAGATACCGTTGATAGACCCCCCCAGGCTGCCCCTGTGCCTGGCCCGTGTTGCGGGACAAGCGTGGGGCAGTCAGTGATCCGACAGCGCCCTAGTGCTACGGTCGGGTGCTCGGCGCTCAGCCCCGGGACAAGCGCCGCGAAGGATGCCGGAAGCTGGCAGGAGCATTAGGCACGGCGCCAGCCTCCGCTGGCCCCAGGCACGAGCCCAGTGTAGTGACGGGTGGGGGCGAGGGTCGGGACCGGGAGCATGGGGCGCATGGGAGCCAGCCCCCCGCCACGTCGATCTTCGGGTCGTTCCTGGCTTAGCTTCCGCCAGGGGCCAGACGGGCCACAGAGGCCAGACATGCTCGACACAACAGCACAGCCCAAGGCTTCCCAACACGCCCACAGGTTGGCACTGCCGCGTTGGCCCGCAACGCAGCCCGAGTGTACGCCATTTATCGCAGTCCATACATCCACAGCGCCAACTTGAAGGCTGAACGCGCTGAGCACTGACTATATTCACTCAGCGCTCAGCCCCCTGCCCTTATCATCTTCTTCCCCCCCACCACACACCCCCTCTCGCCCATGTCTGCTGCCTCTGCTTCAACCCCAACAGGGTCGCTCGACCGGAAAGATCACATCGACGTTGGGCTTGTCGCCTTGCCCACCAATGGGGAGGTGGACGTGGTCCATGTCATACGCCGCAAAGGTCTCCTGGGCTGGTATCATTCGGCCATGGTCCAGGTGTGCATCCTCGGCTTCGTTTGCTTCCTTGGCCCAGGCATGTTCAACGCCCTTGGTGGCATGGGAGGTGGCGGCCTGTCCGACCCCAGTGCAGCGGTTAAGGCCAACATTGCCTTATACTCCGTTTTTGCTGGCGTCTCTTTCATCTCGGGCAGTATCCACAACATGGTTGGTTCCAAGAGGATGATTTTCATTGGTAAGTCATTTTCACGCCATCCTTTCTGCGCAACGCCTTGCACCTGACACTGTCGAAACAGGCGCTCTTGGTTACTGTCTTTACACTGCCTCTTTCCTCAGCTACAACATCAATGGCAACACCAACTTTGTCATTGCCGCGGGTGCCATCTTGGGATGTGTGCTTCCTTCCTCTGGACTGGACAGGGTGCTCTGATGCTTTCCTACCCCACCGAGGAGAACAAGGGCAAAGGTACGTCGCTCAGCATTCTTCCCCCCCTGCTCCTCCTGACAATTCCTTTCGTATACAGCCATCGCGTTGTTCTGGATCATTTTTAATCTGGGAGGCGTCCTGGGATCAGCCATCGAGATGGGTCTGGGATGGAACACGTCTGACAATCAGGTGAGCAACAGCACGTACTTGCCTTTACGGTGATTACCTTTGTAGGAGCATGCGCGACACTTTTGTTGCGCAATCCGCGTAAGACGGTCCGTTCCGATGGCACCCTTGGGTCACTCCCACAGAGTTACCATTTAAGGAGGGATGACAGGCATGGTGCGGGTACTGTGCCAGGATCCCTGGATTTGCTCTCGTCCTCTTGCTCTCAGTTCCAACTATTGCTATGCCTGGCAGCAAACCGTGTACAATGGTTACTTCTTCTCCCTTCGTGCTCGTGGCCTCAACTCGCTTCTCTACTGGCTCGCTCAAATGTTTGGCGCGATGATCATGGGTTTCGTACTGGATACACCGCGTCTAACTCGGCGCCATCGTGCATGGGCCGGCTGGGCGATCACCTTCGTCGTCTGCTGGACCGTGTGGGGTGGTTCGTACAAAGTCTTGATGGAGTTCAAGGAGCACTATGCGGCCGAGGGAATGAGCCTTCGACAGTACGCCGAGAGTCCTACCCGTGTGGGCCTCGAATCCACTGTGGCTATCACGTTGCTCCCTGCCCGACAATCCTGGACCGAGTCGAATCCCTATGGCGGCCGGGCAGTACTATACATGTGCATGGGGCTTATCGACGCCTGTACACAAGTACTGTGCTACTCCATCTTTGGCATGCTTAGCAACGACATCTCCAAGCTTGCCTACATCAGCGGACTGTACAAGGCCATCCAGAGTGCAGGCAACGTGGCAGGATGGGGAATGGAGAACAATAAGAAATCATTTGAGGAGCAACTGGGCGTCGCGTGGGGGCTCAATGTGGGAGCGCTCTTAATTGTGGTACCTCTGCTCATTTGGCGTGTGACCAACCACACCACCCTTGAACGCGAGCACACCATGACATTGCAATTGCTGACACGGCTGACGCCACTACACTCACTCCATCATCTTACAACATTGAGTCAGAAGCCATCTAATGACAAGTAACGTTCTTCGCCTTTTTTGATGTCTTTGTTGTCTTCTTCCATTTTGCTCTCTGTTGTGCATACCTTCTTTTTACACTTGGACATACATATTGATGTGCACCACGAACAAAGGAGAAAACTGAATAGCAACACTGTATATGACTGTGAGTGTGTATGACAGAGACTGATGTGCACCTTGGGCTTCTGATACTATACGCAGTACAACTTTATTATTTTCGTTCATTTCACAACCCCACACCTGAGGGAATGGTCGGTGTGCTATACCAACCATATGTTGCGGGCCCAGATCCAGCATGCTCTTGGGATGGATTTCTCCAGGGCATCCCTGAATCCTATACATCGATCAGATTGCCGAAGCGTGTGGTGCTAATATGCGCCTGGAAAGAGCCACTAGTCATCAAATACTTACTGCTCTGCAGTCGAGCGGTGGCGCAGAATGTGGGGTAAATGGGCGGAATCAATTCCGCGCGAGAGAATGTCACGCGCTAGCATTGCCGATGTGCTTGAAGCTGATGGCGAAGCAACCACCACTCTTGCTTTCTAAGATGCGCGCGCTCCAATGGTCTTCCAGTATCGCGCGCTCTCTTATCGCCAGGACCGCTTCCCGCCAACTGAGGCCCAACATCGTGTCACGAGATCATGTGCTTATCGCGGCGTTAGCTCCTCTTGTACCTCGCATGGGCCGGAGCTCAAGACGTTCCGTACTGACGCAGAGGAGGCGGCGGCCCCCGAGCTGGGCAAGAGCGCTAACTACGTTAACCTACTGGAAGAGAAGATGGTAGTCTGGTGGTGACCCGAGTGGGAAACCCTGACCCCAATGCCCCCCCTGGGTCCCCAGCACGCAAGGGGCACTTTCTTCTTTCGACGGGGCAGCGAACCGAGGAGCCATTGATCATCCTCAACAATACACTCTTTCTTTGGCGCCCGCCTCCCCTCAGCCCCACGGCCGTGCTGACCAATGCAATGAATGCACGACTCCGCCAATCCCCCCTGATGGTCGTTCTGCGCCCGCTTCGCATTCTCCTGCTCTTGTACCCGGAGGCTGGGAGGCCTGGCTCGACAAGGAGACGGGCCAAGACGAAATTTGGAAACTATTTGAGGTGGTAGCACCCAAGCCAGGTACGTTCTCTCTGGATTCTCATCCCCTCGCTCGGGTCTTTGAAGGGAGGAAACACATCCTAACTGCTTACCCAGATATCCTCATCTTTGGTACGGGCTTTCGGGCGCTGCCTCTGCCACCCCCAATCCGAGCTTACTTGGGCAACTTGGGCATCCAGGTCGAGGTGCAAGATACGGGCCACGCCGCCTCGACGTACAACCTTCTCCAGTCCGAGGGGCGTAGGGTAGCCTTGCTCTGCTGCCTATGACTCTGCCGGACAACTAAGTTGAGGTAGACTGCATACACGCCTCCACATCCATTAATTGCTTCTTCCCTCTCTCTATTTTAGGCCTTGCGCTTGGGTTTGTTCTTTTTGTGTTTTTGCGACCAGAGTCGGATCGGAGCTCGCTTTTGCGCTTGTTTCGTTCCTGCCGCGCTCGCCCATCTTGGCATCGTCCATATCGAGGCGGGCAGTGCGCTTGGCCGCCATCACGCGCGACAAGTGCTCTAGCACCTTCTCTTCTCCCGTCTTGTGTAATGTGAACCCCGACCCACCCGCGCGGTCAGTGAAGCCCTTGAGCTCGGTCAACCGAGTCCCGATCTTCTCTTCGATCGACTGGACCAACTTGACATCGTGCTCCGTCACGAAACTCACTGCCATCCGATCTTGCCATGGCGGGCGGTACGACCGACGCGGTGCACATAGTCCTCCCATGCCGCCGGTAAGTCAAAGTTGATCACGCATTGGACTTGGGGAATGTCAAGGCCGCGCGAACCAACGTCGGTAGAAACAAGCACAGGGTACTTAGCAGCACGGAAGGCTTGTAGGTTGTCCAGTCTCTGTCGCTGGTCCAAAAGACTGTGCAACGCCACATTGGGAATGTCAAGCAGAGTCAGCATCCTCGACACTTGCTCGGCCATGGAGCTGCGGTTGACAAAGATGATGGTAGGTGTCTGCTTTAGCTTGGCTTGCATCTTCTCCTCATCCTCGCTTTCCCCTTCTTCCTCGTGAGGAGTACCTCGTACTCTTCCTCTTCTTCCTCTTCTTCCTCATTCTCGTTCTGCAAGTCAGACGTGCCGGAATCCGAGGAGCGCTCCTTTGGCTGCGCATCAGTTGGCGCAAGGCCGGCGAATGGCGCAGCATATGATACAGGTGGGGTTCACGCATATGTGAAGGAACGAGAATGTAGCGCTGAATCAACTCATTGGGGGTGGAGGTAGCCTGATCAATCTTGCAAACAAGCGGTGGCAACTTGCCCTCGTCAGAGGCACGTGTCGCATTCTTTGCAACCAGCGCATCAATCGACTCGGTCAAGGTAGCGGTGAAGAGGAGTGTTTGCCTCTGCTTGGCAGGCGGCAGGGCCTCCTGGAACAAATAGGCCAATTCAGGAGCGAAAGATGGCGTCAAGAGCAGGTCTGCCTCGTCCAGGACGACGAAGCGGCAACGCGACAGCAGGCCATTGTATCCGTTGCCACTGCTCCGCAGCAAGTCCACCAGTCGACCCGGGGTGGCGATGATGACATGCGGGCGCACGTTCGCCAGCGTCGACGCTTGCTTGAGCTGGTCCAACCCACCCACCACAAGAGCCGAGTGCAAGCCAAGCGGCGGCCGGATGCCCTGGGCTACAGCTACGAATTGCTGGTGTAGCTGCGGCCAGTTCGCGCGTCGGGTGAGGATGAGGGCAAATCCAGCGACGGGGTCGGCAGCCAGGCGCTGTATATCGGCGAGCAAAACAGAGGGTCTTACCGGCACCCGTCTGGGCTCCGCCCACAACATCCCTCCCGCCAGCCAGAATGGCAGGGATGGTAAGCGCTTGAATGTCGGTGGGGACGGTGATGGCCAGGTTGGAAAGCGAACGGACGAGAGGAGGGGTGATGCCCAGCTCGCCGAATGATTGTGGCTTCGTATCAGACTCGTCGGAGGGAAGGTGGGGCGGCAGGGCAGCAGGATGGGAAGGGGAAACAGGAGCTGCGACGGGGCTTGGTCCTCCTCCTCATGCCCGTCCTGGGCCGGGGGAGCTGCCTTGGCCGCAGCCCGCTCACGCGCGGCCTTCAGCTTGGCTTCAATGCGGTCTTGGGCGGCATGGGAGCGATCGATGCGCGAATTAGCGGCCGAGTCCATCCTCTCGGGAACGACGCGGTGGAGATGGTGGTCTGTCGCAAGCGGACGGCCTCCCTTCCTCCAGTGGGCCTGAGGCCGACGCGAGAGGGGGCAGAGCAGACCTCACCCTTGGTTTGCTAGTTTGAGGCAGCCAAGTAATTTAAAAAAAAAGTGGTCAGAAATTGAAACTGGCAGTCGACAGCACTTGCACCGATCCGTGTGGCCCAAAAAAAATATCCCACCTTGCACATCAACATCAACCGCTTGGGCGTCCCACACCACAGCCATGGCCAAGAAGGGAGGTTCCCGCTGGCCCGCTCAAGAACCGAGCGGTCAGCGATGGTCTGCGGGGAGGTCCGTCCGAGGGGAAGAAGCGCTCGTCTGCCTCCGGCGCGAACGCCAAGGCGCGCACACGCCTCGAGGCACGCTCCGCCCTGGGCGATGCGTTTGCCAGCACGTTTGACACCAAAGTTACCAAGCAAAAGCGCGACATCCTCACACGCGCCAGCATCCACACAAGAACGCCAAAGGTATCGTCGGCCGGCCGGCTGAGTCCAAGTCAGCTGCCATAGCCGCACGGAAGGCCCAGCTGCTGCCGCAGCTGCAGGACCGGCACAAGAGCGGCGCGTTTGTCGATCGCCGGTTCGGCGAGAACAACCCCAACATGTCGGTGGAGCAGCGCATGCTCGAACGTTTCACCGCTGAACGCAAACGACAGCTCACAAGCGGCTCTGCCAGCGCCCGCCGCGCCGGTAAGGCGAGCCTGTTTAACCTTGATGACTCGGAGGACGAAGGGTTGACCCACTTTGGCCAAAGCTTATCGGGTATGGACGATGGTGTTCTTGGTGCCGGACTGGGTACCGACGATGAGGACGAAGCAGGTGCCCAACAAACCTACAACCCCTTTGACGACGAGTTGCCGGAAGGTGTGGCCAGGGAGGACGCAGAGGGAAAGCGCGGAGTAAGGAGGAGATCATGGCGGAGGTTATGCTCAAGTCCAAGAATGCCAAGTACGAGCGGCAAAAGGCGCGGGAACAAGATGAGGAGACGCGGTATGAGCTGGACGATGCTCTGGATGACATTAAGAATGATCTTCTGGCAATGCGCCCGGCTCCGACTCACCCCAGCGAGGCGCCTGTACCATCTACTGTACCTACCACTGAGAACCCAGCGACGGGCGCCAATGCCATGCCGGCCGATGGGGGGAGCACGTACGATGCACTGTATCGCAGTTTGGTGTATGAGCGAAGGGCCCAGCCGACGGACCGGATGAAGACGGACGAGGAGCGGGCGGCAGAGGAGGCAGAACGGCTTCAAGCTGCTGAGCGTGAACGGTTACGACGCATGCGTGGCGACTCGGATGACGAAGCAGCTGCGGAGGATGAAGCAACTGCGACGGGAGCGGGCAAGCGGAAGCGTGCCAAGCTTTTGGAGCGTCACGAGCGTGGTGCTGATGATTTGGATGACGACTTTATCCTTGAGGGTGTCTCGGCAGGAGAGGCCTACGGCCTGGGACAAGGTCTTGGTGCAGAATCGGGTTCTGAAGAGGAGGAGGATACCTCCGACGACGCAGACGGAGCGACTGGTTCCTCGGATGATGAAGAAGAGGAGATCGAGAACCACGAACACAATTATAATGACTTGGCCGACTTGGAAGGCCTGTCCAAACCAGGGGAAGACATGGACTCGGACGAGGAGGTCGTGGCTGGCGGCGAAGCTGAGGCCCTTGTCGGTGCTTCAAGCAAACAGGTCCCGTCCGGCTCAAAAAAGGAAACGAGCCAACTTCCCTACACATTCCCTGCTCCCGAGACGCATGCCGACTTCCTTGCCTTACTTCAAGAGCATAACGTTGAGACCCAACAGGTGCCGACAGTGATTAAGCGGATCCGAACCTTGTACAATCCCAGTCTTGGCCCGCAGAACCGGGAGCACACCGAAACGTTCCTCGAGATCCTGGTGGATCATGTTCTCTACCTTGGTGCACAAGCGCAGGAGTCCGCCAGCGGGAGTGAGACGGAGGTGAGCAGTAAGGAGGCAGTTTCTCTTCTCAACACGCTCCTGCCTCACATCCTTGATCTTTCCAAGCTCTTCCCCGACACGGCGGCTCACATTTTCTGCACCAAACTTACGCTGATGCAGCGCAACCTGACCCGTGGCCTTGCTGCCGCGGCGACAGGGAGGAACGGGCGAACCTGGCCATCGTTTTCTGAACTCTCCTTCCTGCGTCTCGTTGGGCTAATCTGGCCACCTCCGATCGCTCCCACCCTGTATCAACATCGGCCCAGATCCTCATGGCCCAGTACTTGGCTCATGCCCGGATTCGTCCTGCCTCAGTTGTCTCCGACACGGCCGCGGGCTCTACCTCGTCTCTCTCTCCGCGTCCTTTGAGAAGGAGAGCAAGCGGATCGTACCTGAGGCACTCAATTTCTTACATTTGGTTCTTTTGGTCTGGTGCCTCTATCCGACTCGGACCGTCTCGCTGCCCTCCACTCTGCGGCCGAGTACGGCATGGCTGTTTCCCAGGACGACCTGGCGGCACTCACTTCTCTGCAGCCCAAGCGAAAGGCCAAAGTCTCTGCTGCCATGGACGAGGCTTCCTTGATTGAGGGCGAGGCAGGGTGGGAGGAAGCGCGTGGACTTGGTGAGTCTGCTGGCCTGGAAGGGGGAGGGACCGCCCGCTGGAGCCCAGCTTCTATCGCAAGCAGCCAAATTGATTGAAGTATTCGCTCGGCTCTACACGGGATGCGAAGCATACGTTGATCTCTTCCGTCCCTGGTGAGCTTGGTCAAGGGCGCAGGCAAGGCAGCTGGGCCCGAGCTACCTGCGCTGGCCCAAGGGTTGGACAGGCGAGTGGGCCTGGCCCAGTCGCATCGGCGCTTCCTCCGTCTGCAGGCGCACCGCGCCAAGGCACTCGAGATGCATGCACCCAAGTTTTCTGTATCGGGCGTCTCGACCGACCCCGATCCCGAGCGCGCCGAGGCGAGCAAGCTGCGCGCGTTGCACAGGAAGGAGCGCAAGTCGACGATCCGCGAACTGCGCCGTGATGCACGCTTCACAGCATCGATCAAGGAGAAGGAGCAGCAAGAGGAAGATGCGCGCTACAAGAAGCACATCGACCGCATCATGTCCGATCTCCAGACAGAGAGGTCAGAGCAGAAGAAGCACGAGCGCGAAAAGGCAAATCTGAAGCGGAGGCGGTGACCGGTGATGCATGATGAGGCGAAGCGGGGGCACAGTGCTTGGATTATTACATGAAGGTTCTACCTAGTAGTAGGACGAAACTGGGGTTGCGACACACGTACATATATCTGCCCACAGTCAGAGGTAAAGGTAGCGTCTAATGAAAACATGATGAGCAGCGACGTGTCCAACACGTGCTAGCGGCGAGGCATGGGGTTTAGTCGGCGGCGTAACAAAACCGGTTTTAGGGGCTGAGTGAGATACGACAACTACTTTGTGTTGTTGTGGCGTGGAAGGTACTAATGATTTTAATGATTCGATAATAGCTTGTGCCTAACTGGCGCTGGACCCCCGCACCGGCACCTGTACGGGGCGGCTCCGCGCCCGCTGCGCTTGGCGCGCGCAGCCCCCGTTTCCTTCTCTTCTTTCCTCCTGTGCTAGTTGCCTGCCTCCTTGCTACCGCCACGCGCTTTTCTCGCTCTACTCCATCGTAACCTCATTCCTGCTTATTAAGCTACGGCCGTCAGATTTCAAATTAGCAGTCCAACGGGAAAGTTGCGTCTAGAATAGTAGTAGAATGCTCTGCTTTTCCACAAAACACAACTACTAACAGTGTCATGGTGTTATCGGTGATCGACCGATAGTAATACCTCCTGTGGATTGAGTGGATCGGTCGACACGCAAGGACATGATTCTAAACAAATTCGGGAGCCCAGGCATGTTAGCTCCCTCTCCACAGAGGAGAAGTCGGTTTTCATCGATAATCGACGATGATGCGCTTGCGCTTGAGCTTGATCCGGGAGCGGTCCGTGACGAGGTTCGACGGAAGCATACGCGAGGACCTGGTGAAAGCAGACCGAATTCGATCCCATATACTACTAGTTAGTATAAATACTGAAACGCAGCCCACGCCAGGGTTTCCCATATCAACAGGCAGCGCCCACTCAGCGCAGCTGGCGACGGTAACCTAAAACAATTATGTAAGTAGCATATGCCGCAGTGGCTCTGTAATATTGGCAAGGGCATCTGTCGATATATAAGAGTGTGTCGATGCCGAATTAACCATACGCACTCGCAACACCTTCACCAACACCACCGCCTCTCTCCCCACGCATCACTTCGCCGCTCTCCTCTCCTACGGTCATGACCAAAGCAATCGGCATCGATCTTGGCACCACCTACTCATGTGTTGCCGTTCATGAGGGTGACGCGGCCACGATCATTCTCAACAACCATATGGCTTTAACACCACCCCCTCTTATGTGGCTTTCAACGACATGGGGAGGCTTATCGGTGATGCGGCGTGCATGCAGACTGCCATGAACCCATCCAACACCGTGTTTGACGCCAAACGACTTATCGGCCGCAGATTTGACGATGAGGTGGTCCAGTCTGACATGAAGCACTGGCCTTCAAGGTGGTTGATGTGGACGGTCAGCCGGGAATTCAAGTTCAATACAAGGGCGATACGAAGATTTTCACTCCCGAGGAAATCTCGTCCATGGTTTTGTCCAAGATGCGCGAGACGGCCGAGGCGTACCTTGGCGGGCCTGTAAAGGACGCTGTGGTGACAGTACCTGCCTACTTCAACACCTCCAACGCCAGGCTACCAAGGACGCTGGTACCATTGCTGGGCTGAACGTCTTGCGCATTATCAACGAGCCGACAGCTGGGGCTATTGCTTACGGGTTGGACACCATGACTGAACATAAACGCACTGTCCTCGTCTTTGACTTTGGTGGCGGTACCTTTGACGTATCGTTTTGCTTGAGATTACAAAGGGGAAATTTGAAGCCAAGGCCATCTCCGGTGACACCCATCTAGGTGGCGAATACTTTGACACCCGTCTCGTCGACCATTTTGTTGAAGAATTCAAACGCAAGTTTAACGAGGACCTCACATCTAACCCTCGCGCTCTTCGTCGCCTCCGTACTTGTTGCGAGTGCGCGAAGCGCAGCCTTTCGGAGGCTGAACATACCACAATCGAGATCGACTGCCTATTTCAGGGCATTGACTTTAACGCCACTATCAGCGGGTCTCTCTTTGAGGAGTTGTGCAAGACCTGTTTGCCGTATTATTGGTCCTGTTGAGGATGTCCTGCAAGACGCGAATGTTAACAAAAATGACGTGACTGACGTTGTCCTGGTCGGGGGTCAACAAGGATTCCTCGTGTGAAGTGCCTTCTCACGGAGTTCTTTGACGGGCGCACACCCAGCCGCTCAATCAACCCCGACGAGGCTGTTGCCTATGGCGCCGCCATCCAGGCTGCTATTCTCGCGGGTGGCCCGACCGAGTTGAACCAGGAACTGATTCTGCTCGATGTGGTCCCGCTCTCTTTGGGCATTGGAATAAAGGGTGGTGGGTTCAGTGCCGTGATCGAACGCAATTCAACAGTGCCCACCAAGTCGTCGCAATTTTTCCAAACGTTGCCTTATAGCCAACGCCGTCAGCAGATTTCCGTCACTATTCCCGTGTACGAGGGTGAGCGGCCGCGCACCGTTGACAACCATTTTCTGGGCGATTTCACGCTCACTGACGTCCCGACTTCTCCTCGTGGTGTGTCTTTGTTTATTGTGATGTTTGATTTGGACTCCGACTCTAGTCTCAAGGTGTCGGCCGTTGAACAAAAGACGAATTCGCAGGCGATTTTTACCATCACCAATAGCGGTCGCCTGTCGAGGCAGGACATTGCCCGCATGGTGTCGGATGCGGAGAAGTACAAGAAAGATGATCAAGAAGCGGAGGCACGGAATGAAGCCAGAAATGAGTTGGATTTGTACGCCTGCCACATGTGTCACTGGCTGGATGAGCATGATACTGTGGGCAAGCTCAATTCAAGCGAAAGGCAGGTCCTGGAAGAGGCGATCAACCAGTCGTTTGTGTGGCAAGAATAGTGCTTTTTTCCCCAACGGAGCAGGCTTCAAAGGAGATGTATGAGGAAATGAAAAAACCTGCAGTCCATTGCAGACCCATCATGCAGGAAGTTGAGCTGCGAGGCCAGAGCTCTGGATATCACCGCGCCGGTCGGCATTTTTATTAGTGGTACCCACCCTCTGTTGTACACCTGTACTATATCGATGGTCACACGTGTTTCCTGATGGAACCCAATACACGCCAATATTTTTTCTCGTCCTTCTCCTTTCTTTTCTTCTTTCTCTTTTCTTTCTTTTTCTCTTTTTCCCCTTGCTCTTCTTTATTCTTCCTCTTCTCCCCTGGAAACTAGAAGCAAAACTAGATATGAGTTCTCCTAACACCTCTTTAAGAGCGGTCGAAAAGATCCCCCCCTCTGTCACATATCAGGACTCTCTTAACACGATCATCGACATCACCGAATTGCCTCGTCTTCACAGCATGACGTTCTCAAATCGACTGTTACCACACAATGCATATATACTGTCGTCTCGACTATAGATACTACGATCAAGCTGATCAAGCCAGGCGAAACGACGCTTCATCAACTTGTGACGCCACACTGGGGGGTATGGTGGCGCGAGTAGTCACAAGGGCCTGAACCTTCCGGTTCATTCCTACCAATATTCCTCTACTGCGGAGGGCAGGAATATTCTTGAGCCTCTGTAGCCCCACGTGCAATGTGCAATACACCATCAACTGTCCCTGCGCTCTTGTCTTTTCTACCTAGCTCATCAGCTTCATCCGTAATCGGTAACCTTTTTTTTTAAACCATACTCTCTCTGTTGACTTGAAAGGGGCACAGTATAAGTATCACATCTCGTGAGAACCGCGGTTATAATGATTGATTTAGAGAGAGCGACACAAGGGAGAGTGAGCCGGATTATTGTATCCGTGTAGTGAAGCTTGTGGAACGTATGTGTGGAACTTGAGGCACATGCGGAGAGATGATCGATGAAGCTTGAAGCAAAATGAGGAAAACTGGCGCAACTGGCGAGAAAACGCAGCTTCCTGTGCACGGGCACGCGTTGGCTGCTAGCGCTTCTGCGCCTCCCCAACGCATTGAAGCGCTATATAAAACCCTCTTATCTTACCCCCCGGCTGGCAAAAAGCGCACAGACACACACCCCTTGTGTCCATCGTGACTGCGTGTGTGTAACCCCTGTCTCACCATCATTTGCTCACCCTCTTTTTTGGTCCGGACGGAAGCGCTAGTGCGTATAAGCCCGACGAAGCGCGGTCGGCGCTACTCCTGATGTAAGGGCCATCATGCCTTGCCTTGACCATGTCATCACCTGCATCACCCTGGCCCCCTATACATACACTCTGTATTCTCCTGGGCAAATATGTTTATGGTTGTTGGGCATGGAACTATACCCTTGTGTGGGACAAACGCTCCTTTCCAGAGATGTGTATCATGCTGCTTTTCCGAAAGCGTCAATCGTGTCAATGCTCTCAGTTCTTCATTACAATTGACAACGGGACCGTCGGAGAAGAGGTTGCGCTGGCCTTCTAGTACTGGGAGAGATGACTGTTCATGAGCGAAACGCTGTAGGAACACGTACCACTGTTGGGCTCCTTCTCTGATAAACCGATACAATAAAAACGGCAGGGGCATTGCCGTAGTCGACGATGCGCTTCTTTCCCCCCGCTTTACCAACAGGATCACACGGGGTGCGCGTGCTTCAAACAGAACCACTATATGACCACCTCCACTTCGATTCTCCACTGGCCTATAAAGTCCGAGAGAGCATATGAAAAAGATCCCCTGGATTGTCAGAGCCTCAACCGGGTGGAGTAGACCGTGATGAGACTATCGAAGAGATGAGGAATCATTGATGCGCACATATAGACTTACAGCAGGGAGCTGCGTGCAGTGTGGGAGTTTTGCCTCTGACAGCAATGGGTGACTGCACTGGTGTGTTATAATAGGATTACCCCTTTGCATGGCTACGTCTCTATAGCAGATGGTATACGAGAGCTTGTTCTACAGGCCAAAAGGGCACTGCAGAGAGGAGCCATACAACAACCGCGAGAGAAAAGCTGTGGGAGAGCGTGAAGTGACACCAGTGAAAAAAACATCGAACTGTAGTGAGTGGTGCGTGATATATATATTAGTCGGCGATCGGATGATTGATGGCGCATGTGTGGACATATGTTTGATGCGGCTCGGAGTAGTACTCAAGCTAGTCTCAAGCTAGGGTCAAGTACCAGAACAAGCAATCTTCATGGAAGAGGTGCCTGACACGCCACAGGCATCGATAACATTGATGATGACGTTATCGACGGCAAATTGGCATAGTGACACAAATCCAGAAAGGCAGGCGAGAGGAGGACGACGACAAGCGCTTTGAGCGCATAAATAGTTCAGTGGCGTTGCGCCACAGGGTGCACTTCCGGACTCATCGATCATCCAGCGCAGCCAGGATATATAGATGCAAAGGGGTGCGCCACTGCTATATATATGTGTGTTTTGTGACAGTTACCTTTTGGGATGCATCCCTCCAACACAACCAACACTACGCCGTCTCCCCTCCACCCCACAAGCAAGTCATCCCTATCCTCGGTCGAAATGTCCTCTTCCCCCACACCCCCGCGATTGGCATCGACCTTGGAACCACCAACTCGTGCGTTTCTGTCTTTCAGAATGGCCGGGTCAAAGTCATTCCCAACGAAGTGGAAAGAATGTCACCCCTCCTGTGTCGCCTTCAACGAGCGGGAACGGCTGATTGGTGATGCGGCCCATAATCAGATTGCGATGAACGCATCCAATACCGTGTTTGACGCCAAACGACTTATCGGCCGCAGGTTTGACGAAGAGGTGATCCAGTCTGACATGAAGCACTGGCCTTTCAAGGTGGTTGATGTGGACGGTCTGCCAGTAATCGAAGTCCAATACAAGGGCGAGACGAAGCAGCTCAAACCCGAGGAAATTTCGTCCATGATTTTGATCAAGATGCGCGAGACGGCCGAGGCGTACCTTGGCGGGCCTGTAAAGGACGCTGTGGTGACAGTACCTGCCTACTTTAGTTACTCGCAACGCCAGGCGACCAAGGACGCTGGTACCATTGCTGGGCTTAACGTCTTGCGCATTATCAACGAGCCAACTGCTGCTGCCGTTGCTTACGGTTTGGACAACGAGCCTGAGGGTGAGCGCACCGTGCTTGTCTTTGACTTTGGGGGAGGGACGCTTGACGTATCGCTTCTCACCCTCAAAGGGACCCGATTCCGAGTCAAGGCCGTGAATGGAGACAGCCACCTCGGTGGTGAAGACTTTGACACCCGTCTCGTCGAACATTTTGCTGATCAATTCAAACGCAAGTTTGATAAGGACCTCACTTCCAACCCTCGTGCTCTTCGTCGTCTCCGCACGGCGTGCGAGAAACGCGAACGTACCCTTTCCTCCGCCCTCTGCTCCGATCGAAATCGACTCGCTGCTTGACGGCATTGACTTTGTCTCCTCTATCACCCGGCCGTTCTTTGAGGATTTGTGCGACGACCTGTTTCAGCGTGGCGTTAGCCTCCTCGAGAGCGTCCTACAAGATGCCAAGGTTGACAAAGATGACGTGACTGACGTTGTCTTGGTTGGAGGGTCAACAAGGATTCCTCGTGTGCAGCACTTCCTCACTGAGTTCTTTGGCGAAAGCAAAATCAGCCGCTCAATTAATGCCGACGAAGCAGTGGCTCACGGTGCCGCAATCCAGGCGTCCTTTCTGGATGAAGATGAAGAAGAGGAGCCAGTGGG
This sequence comes from Moniliella sp. 'wahieum', assembly GCA_003971905.1. Lineage (NCBI taxonomy): Eukaryota > Fungi > Basidiomycota > Moniliellomycetes > Moniliellales > Moniliellaceae > Moniliella > Moniliella sp. 'wahieum'. Next base: position 209,786 of record RSEE01000083.1, on the reverse strand, counting down.
GATCACGGACCTGGTTCTACTTGACGTGGTCCCTCTATCTTTGGGGGTTCAAGTTGCCGGTTATAAATTTGTGTCGCTGATCGACCGCACACGGCTCTGCCGCCCGAGGGTCGCATGTCTTCTCGACCAGCCGCAACAATCAGAGTAGTGCGCTGGTCAAAGTATCGAAGGGACGACCCCGCACCGAGGACAACCATTTTCTGGCGAATGTGTACTTCCTGACATCCCACCTGCCCCTCGTGCTTCGCATAGGATCCAAGTGTCGTTTGAATTGGACGCCAACTCCAATCTCACCGTGTCAGTCGTCATTTTGGATACCAACATTTCGGAGGTTCTCACCATCTTGAACAGCGGCCATCTGTCGAAGAATGACATTGCGCGGATGATTTCTGATGCGGCGAAGTACAAGCAGCAGGACGATGAACTCCGCCAACGAGACGCTGCCCACATGGAATTAGAGAAGTATGCGTATGACCTGCGCGCCTCTCTAAAAGAAAAATAACGTGGGGAGCTGGGAGAGGAAGGCGTTGGATACTACCATCAACCAGACGCTTGAATGGGTGCAAAATTCACAACAGGATCCTGAGGTGACAACGGATATGTTCGAGGGCAAGAAAAATGAGCTGGTGGCTGTTGCCAATGTCATGATGCCCACCTGAATCTCAAAGCTCAAATCCGTGGCGCGCAAGGGTCGAAGGAGGACGGAGAGCGTGAAAGAATGCCTCTACCCCGCCGATGTTATCACTCGCGGTATTCTGTGGCACATGGTGGCTATGCCGGAGCTTCTGTGGACAAGGAGAGATGGGCTGGGATTAGGCACACTTTTTGCCATTATATACAATGTTTCCTTTCTTTCTCTTCTTCCCCCCCCCCCCGCAAAACTTTTAAATACCACTTGCCTTTTATTTTGCATCCAAATCATTGATAGAGCCTTTTAAGGCTGGGACAGGGAAACGTTACGCCTGAACCACCCGTTCATCTTGCATGTGCTGCTTGGTGGTGTTTTATTATAAACGGAGGGTCAATAAACTTAGGACGATATATATATTTACAGGCATTTGTTACGACGGCCACCGCGGGTTCGATCCGATATCTTCTCAGGCCGAAGTGCGAAGTGTTCAGTCTTGCCAGAGCTCCCTCCCAATCCCAACCCAAGTATAGTATGACAGTAAATGGACGAATCATGTCCGGGAATTCCAGCGATGACTTACCCATACCGGTATCGTTGGCAGACCACCGTCTCCGCGTTTGCCTTTTATTATACTAGTTTCTGTTCTTTTTTATCCACTGTAAGCAATCTTCACCTCTTGTCTTCACCAATCCATTGTTGCATCTACATCTTCGTCATCCATCCGGTACAAGCAATTCCTCCTCTTGATTACCTTGTATTTTCTCCTCCTTCTCACCTATCGTCAGCGTTCCACATCTTAGCTCTCCCCAACAAAAAGGTTGCCATCCGCTCACAGTGTTCCGTGGTTTTCCTGAAGAGAATCGAATCGGAGGAGCCCTCAGTCCAAGTCTTCAGTGTCGTCTCCGGCCCCGCCTCCCGCTCCAAGCGCAGTACGTTTAGTGTTGTCCTCCGCTGCCTCTCTCTCCGTCCCATCATAGTACGAACGGCTCCAGATCCGTCACTACTGACCCCAACATGCCCGTATGTACGCGACATACGGTCACACACTTAAGCCCCGGTGCTTTTATTATACGCCGAGACGCCTCTCCTTGTCCCTCGCCCCCCTCGGATCCACCCACAAGCCCAAGCACGAACCCACCATGAGTTGTGCTTCCGTTCTCTAAGAGGCCGTACCGGGTGCCCCACATCCTGAGTGAGTGATCCTCCCGGCGGAGGGCCGGCACGTGACAGTAACGTAGCATGTGCATGGTGAGTGTGACGGATGCAGGTGACTAGTGATGGGTGAGCAGCGATGCATGATGCACGGGGCGAGTTGAAATGTGAAATGTAGTGGCTCTGCTGGCGCGCGGCTGGCTGGGCAGCCATGCGTGGGCGGCGCACGGCGGCGACACGACGGCCTCCCGCAACCGCCTCTTCGCCCGGCCCATCCGACCACACCAGGCAGTGGCGCTGGTGCTTCCCGGCTACAGGCGCACGCCCAGCTGCCCCCCTCTCTGCTGCCCGTGCTGTGCCTTGGTTCCCTGGACGCCGCGCTCATTTCAGCCCACGCATCCTCCTCCTTGCCCTTGCGCTGCCTCGGCCTTCCTCAGTGCCGCGCTGGCGTCTGGCCTCCCTCGTTCTGATCCCCTGTCTCAGCCTCTTCTCCCTCGCCGCCCCTCCCCTCCCTTGCTCCCCCCCCACATCTACACCACCGGCTGGCCCGGAAGCTCGCTCCCATCGCGGTCGATCCACACCACTTCCTCCTTTCACCGTCGCGGCGGCGCTGAACATTCTGTCGCACTCGATGCCCGCCTCGGCGACCAGTACCGCCTCGCCGTGCAGCGCAAATTTGGCTTGAATCACCACTCTCCTTCCATGCTTGCCCCCCGGGACATTCTCGCTTCTGGCATCGATCTTACATCAGAAACTTGGGAGCATCGTTCCTGGCCCCCGTCTCGGTCGGACACCTCCCATCCACCTCCAAGTTATTCTCGATACGGCAGTACCGATGCCTGGCTGTTGGATGCCACCTACAACCTTCGTCCAGCTCGAGCTATGCCCCACTTAACAGTGAGGGGACTCCGTTGCCTGCCAGTCAAGCCGGTGCAGCTGTCACCCTTGCTATGGCGGCGGCAACGTGTCTGGTTCATTGGGCCACGACAACATCCAACTCGGCAACCAGATTGTCACGTCTCAACCGCTCGTTGTAGCCAACACTGCGTCTTCTGGCATCCTGAATGGGGGCATGCAAGGTTCTTGGTATGGCCTTCCCGTCACTATCCAAAGTCGGTGCCCAACCGTTCTGGATGGGTGCATCCTTGAACGACAAGACATTTGCGTTCCAACTGGACCGCGCTGGCTCCAGTCAGAGCAAGATCATTAATGCACATCCTCTTCTTCATCCTCTTCCTCCCCCGGCGCCGTCTTGACCGCTTCCAACATGACAATGACGGGTGGTACCTTCACCTTGGGGGGACCAATACGTCCCTGTACACACCCGATGTGAACTGGTTGCCAGTCACGGCGACGAAATTCTGGATGGTCTCCATTTCCGGCCTTCATGCTGGGACCAAGTCGATCGGAATACAGGGTCTGTCGAAGGCGGCGGTCGATAACCGCTTCCACATTGATCGGTGGACCATCCAAGGGGTACGTTTCGTTCTACAAGGCCATTCCTTCCGCCCGAGAGGCAACGGCAGAAGGGTACTGGACCTTGCCTTGCCCATCCCAATCGGGCAACGGGACTGGTTGCCGGACCTGTCGATCCAATTGGGCAATCGCCTGTACACCCTTCCTCCCCAATCGTGGATTGTCCCTGCGGCCGCCCCTGGTCTCGTGATGGCGCTCCATCCACCCCTCCACCTCGTCTTGCGTTGGTATCCTTTTCGACTTGGGCACCAACAAAAATCAGAACCGCAGTGGATCCTCGGCTCTGACTTTCTCTCCTTGGTCTACTCCATCTTCACATACAACGATGCGTCTTCCCCAAAGGTGGGTCTCGCTCCCTTGGCCAATGACACTGAGGCTTGATCTCCATTACCGCTGTTGCCTCGCCCGCATCCAGTTTGGCACGTCAGCTGTCTTGCAGGACATTTCCTTTGTCGCTGGGGATGGGCCTGTTGGTGCTTGTCGCCGGGCTGATCTAGTGAGTCTTTCTGCCCTGCCTGGCCTGAGCTCCCCTACTCCCACCCTCCTGCACAATCCACGCCGTCCGTGTTTTGCGCCTTGCGCCTTTCCCCTTGCCCCCTGCCTCTTGCCTCTTGCCTCTTGCTTCTTGCCTCTTGCCTCTTGCCTCTTGCCGCTGGCCGTTGCCGCTTGCCGCTTACCTCTTACTCCTTGCCCCTTGCTGGTCCTCGTCTTTTTGCACCTGCGGATCTGGCTGGCCCAGACCCTGCACAGAGACCAGAAGGTCGCGCATACGCCCGATACCAGACACGCTTCTCCTTTCCTTTGGCTCTGCTTGTTCTCTATGCAACATACCTCTGTCTCTTCCCACTAGTCTGATGTGTGGACAGCTAGACGTGGAACGATCGGTCGTGCGCCCGCCATGTCATGGCACTTGTAAGCTTGGAGACGCCGAGGGAGATGTGATGTAGTTGGTGCAGATAGGCAGCCAGTACTCAGTGCCAGTACAGGGGGTGGGTTAGGGTTAGCCTCCCTCCAGCGTGTCTGCTGCCAATTTCAAAGTTGCCTCCGCCCATTCCGCCTGGGCGCGGCGGGACGAACTGAAATGTTGAAAGGAAGAGCGTGCGAAGACGATCTACGCTTCGCTCCACAAACAAGCACTTGCTGGGCCAGCCGCTCTGCGCTTGCCACTCGGCCATCGCCACCTCCCCAGCCAGCCCCGCCGCCGCGCTCGCCTGCACACCTCGCCGCCCCCTCTACCAGCCCCCCCCCCTGCCCGCCCCTGCCCGCCCCCACGCCCTACCCCCCCACCCACCATGGCCCGGGTCAGCGGTCTGGATCGTGTTACCACGCCCCGGCCTTCCCGCTCCTCTCCCGACGACTACGAGCAACTGAACGTGATTGGTGCGGGTGCCTTCGGAAAGGTCCTGCGGGTCCGCAGAATCCGAGATGGCAAGGTGTTTGCCTGCAAGCAGATTATCCCGCCCTCCTATGCTACCAACATTGTCGCCGAAAGCATCACCGAGATCAACACTCTTCGCACCCTCAAGCACCCCAACATCATTAAGTACTCGACTGGTACTATGATCCCAAGCGCAGGTACGTCTTCTCCCACGTTGCATTGCTTCCCCCTGTTGCAGTTGATGAAGAGATCGAGAAACTGACCCTGTCGTTGTCTCAACTGGCAGAGCACATTGCATCGTCATGGAGTGGCCGATGGCGGGGATCTTGGAACGGTATCACGAAGCTCAGGCCAAACGCGATGCCACAGGCGAGTACATCCCTGAAGATGTCATTTGGTCGTATATTGTCCAATTGGTCAGTGCGCTCCACGCATGCCATCACCCAGACCCCACCAACCCTTCCGCCGCCCAGATTCTCCATCGCGACCTTAAGCCCCAGAACATTCTTCTCGACGCCCGGGGACGAATCAAGCTGGCCGACTTTGGGCTGAGCAAAGTGTGGATGCCCAAGTGTGACCACAACCTATTGTGGTACCCCAATGTACATGGCCCCCGAACAAGTCAAGGGCGAGCGGTACGACTTTAAATGTGACATTTGGGCTTTGGGATGCATCTTTTATGAACTGTGCGCCTCTCAAGCCGCCTGTGCAGCCAGATTCGGTGGACAAATTTTGCCGGCTCTGACTGGGATGCCCAGGCCGCCGATGCCCGCCTGTTACTCGCCTGCACTCAAAGCGTTGATCTACCGGATGCGCAGTCTACGACGAGATGACCGTCCTTCCACCCAAGAACTGCTCGCCATGCCCGAAATCGCCATCCATTCTCGTTCGCTCGAGATGGCAGAGATGAAGGATTTGTTGGATGCCGAGCGAAGGTCAATCGAGAAGCGTGCAGGCGAATTGCGTGCCAAAGAACGCCAACTTTCCTCGGAACATGCTAAAATTGCCCTCGAGTACGACACGATCCAGTCGCACAACGGCCTTGTCCCAAGAGCGAGATCAGATGATGGTGCTCCAACAAGAACTGCTCAATAAGCAGGCTGAGTTGACCGCAGCCGATGCGACTTGGCGATCGGAAAAGAAACGGTTGGGAAAGCTAGCCCAAGACCTGGAGGCGCAAGCCCTGCGCCAAGCACAGGCACAACAAGCGTTTGAACTTCGTGTCCATGAATTTGAAGAACACGAGCGGAAGCACAACGCGTGGTACGACGAAAAGCACGCGAATGGGAGGCCAATGCGCCCCTGGCCTTCAAGCAAATGGGCCGGGAAGAAATGCTTCGCCGCCGAGCGAGCGAGCTGGAGGAGCGGACGAAAACCCTGGAGGCCCGTGAGCGCGCTGCCAACAACGTGAGATGGCGATGGAAGAGCGCCTGCAAACTGCCGTGGGGCCAGCAAACTTACCAGGCCTGACCGGCGAGCGACCACCTTTGGTCCGTTGCCCGATGCACGGCCTTTGCCCCCCTAGCTCGTCGGACCGGGACGAAGCGCCGCCGTATCGAGTCCACGCCGGTCCCGCCGGCATCGGCCGCACCATCTTCCCGCTCTTCCTTCCCCAACCAAGAATTCCAAGAGTTGGATCTGGGCCCGCGGCGGATCACGCCCCCTGCCGCCGTGGATCCTTCAGCGTACGCCGATGCAGAGGAGGCGGAGAGGAGTCGGTCGAAACGATTCTTCGGCGCTCGCGGCCGTCCATGCCGGACGACGATCCAGAACCTGTGGCGACCGGCTATCCTGAAGCTTCGACGCCCGCCAAGCTCGGCAAGAAGCCGCGGCCGTCCAATGGGAGCATGGGAGCTCGTGGCCTGCTGACCCTCTGCCCGCGACGGCGCCTCGGGCGATGCCCCCCCGCACCGCTGGATGACTCGGACGAGCCGATGCTGAGCATGGACAAGACACGATGGACTTACGACGCGACGCAGCCGCGTGCGCTCTTACAGACCCCGCGCAAAAGTGGTGCGTTGGGTGCGAGCTGGCGCGGGCCGCACAACGGACGACGACCGAGTCGGACGAAGCGGAGGCGGGGACGACAGCCAAACGCACCTGGGTCCCACACGACTCGCCCCTGCGCAGCGACTCGAGCTTGTGGGACAGCAGCACGTTGCCTTCCCCTTCCTCTCGCGGACAAAGAAGACGGCCGCCCCGGGCCTTGTGGCTGCTTCCACCGAGCCCGAACTGTTCCCGCAGGCCGCCGGCACCTCGAAGTACCCGCAGCCCGTCGCGTGCGTCGCTGGCTACGCTCCACCTGCCGCCCAACCCGACCGGCTGGCCTGATCGGCGGCGATAGTTCTCTTGTTTGATTTCTCCGGCCCATACGGGTCTGTATGTTGTGTGCGCCGTCGCGTACGCGCTGCGTGGCGATGTGATTTGTGGTGGGGTGATTTAATGGCGATGCATGTCCCATGGTGGGGCGGGGGCCGTAGGGAGCAGGGAGCAGGGAACGGTAGCCCGACGGCCATCACGTGACGGTGGCGGTGGCGTGGGCTGTGAAATGAAAGTTGCAGGCGGGGTGGGTGGCTGGCTGCTGAGGTAAGCGGCGTGGGGCAGTCTGGGGTCGATTCAGACGGCCAACACGACTCCGCCGACACAAACACCTCCTTTAACCGCCGCGTCCTCCTCCCCGCCCCTCCGCCCCGCCGCTGGGCGTCCCGCCGCTGTTGGTCGACGTCCCCATGGACATCCGCCCCGCCGGCACCGCTCCTGCCCCGCCCGCAGCATCCGACGCCCGCCTCCATGCCCGCCGCATTCGACCCCCCTCCGCCCCCGCCTCCGCCCCGCCGCCCAGCTCGCCCCTTGACCAGTCCACCGACGCCAGCAGCAGCGCCATCAGCCTCACCCCCCCCGCCTCCGCATCGCTGACCTCGAGCGCAGCCTCGCCGTCGCCGTCAACATTCGCGAGGGCGCCGCCGGGCTGCTCAATGTGCTTCCGCCCGACTCGGCCGCTTTGCGGGACCAGATCCTGCAGGAGCTCTCCAACAGCCAGGCCCACATCAACTCCCTCAAGCTCGAAATCGCCCAGTTGCGTAATGCCCATGCTGACGATCGCACCAATGCCCGACCCTCCCCCACTTCGGACCTTGGCTTCGCTTCGGACGCGGACCCTCCTGGCTTTGGCCCGGGGGATGGGACGGCGGCGCCCATGCCCGTCGATTATCCCCCACCCGGTCCGACGTTGTTGGCACAGCAGACAAGGGCGGCACGGGCCTTACGGAACCCAAGAGTCATTGGCTCCTGCGCTCCCGCTCTTCCCCCAGCTGACAGCGGCAATGGAGAGTGCACGTCACTTCCCCCTTTGACACGTTTCCAAAGCCCCCGATCAGCGTTCTCCCCTCACCCCTTCTGCTGGTGAATCGCCTCACCCTAGCGTTCCTCCCCAGTGGTCTTCCCTCAGCGCACGCGACATGACCTCCCGCCCCCCTGCGTCTACCCTCTCCCCCTCAGCCGTTTCGGCCGTTTCCGACGCGGCTGAATCTTCACTTTCTCCCGAGGCGGCCCGGATATCCGAGTTACTGACAAAGTTGGACCGCCTTGGACCGCCTCCCTCAACGGAATTGGAACGCGGACGCATTTTGAACCAGCTTGCTGCTCTGCTCCACCAGCAACCCGAGCTGCGCGACACCCTCCCGGTCGCCTCGTACGTTCAGACTGTCACAGCTCAGCTGGCCGAAGACAACGGGAAGGCCGTGCGGACGCGTGCGTATCGTGCCTTACGTCTCTCCCTCTTGCCCCCACTCAACACGTTTGCCGAGGCGCAAAGCGGCGGGACTGCACTGGTACATTCCGTACCTTCCTGCGCGAGTCTGCGTTTGCAGAGGAGCGCGAGCAGGCGCTGATGTTGGTGCGTGCGTTGGTTTCGGCCTCGCGCACAATACTAGGCGCGGGGCATGCACTCGCCATCCGCCTCCACCTTGGATGCCTTGGTCGACATGAGCGTTATGCGAGGCTTGGTGGCGGTGAGCTACGATGCTGAGGATCCCCTCAGCACCTCTGTGTCGAAACATTGGCCGAAGTGGCCCTGGTAGATGCCACTCACTTTATTCGCGCCGGCTCGCTCCCCGTGGTGGTCAGCGCCATTGCCGATCGCGATTTGGATGCTGCACACGGCCTGATGCGAACCATATTGTCCCTTCTCGACTTGCCTTCCTCTCGCGCGCTTATCAACCCAGGGATTGACCTAGAGGTGTGTTGCCTTCCGTTTCTTTCCCTTTGCAAGGGCTAGGGGGACACGACTAACGCAATCTTGCCTGCCCTTTTCCCCACCCAGCCTGTCCTAGCTACCTTGACTGATCCGCCAGCCAGCCTGTCCGAGTACGGCAGCGAAGAGAAACTGAAGCGGCACTCGCATATCGTTGCTACGATGCTACGTAGCTGGACGGGGTTTATGTACCTTTGCCTCCACGACCGCCTCGGCATTCGATCGCTTGTTTCGGCCATCAGTGTACCCAGAATCAACGGGCTCCATCCTTCTTGATGAGTTTCTCTTTGATCCGTATGACCAGCGTCTCGTCCCAGACGATGGGCAAAGAGGGGGCTGCCTTCAAGGAAGCATCCACTGCCCCCAAAGACGAGGTGGCTGGTCCGCAGAATTTACTAGACCACTATGTGGCTCTGCTGCTTGAGGTGCTTATTGAAGCGGGCTTGATCGATGCTCTGATCACGCTCATCGAGACGAGTGAGGCGGTGCGCACCAAAGCGACGCTGACCTTGAGCGAGTGCTGCGGTTGTGCAACTTGTTGTTACCGGCCCATGTGGGCCAGCGCGTTTCGACCCTTCCCCGCCTCTTTTCCCTGGGAAGTAGCATGGACATCAGCCAGGCCGCGGCGCGCAACGTGGCCGGCAGCACACTTTCGACGCTGGACAAGCTCAGCAGAGATGCCACGCCGGCCACGCCCCTCCATTATCTCTTCCTTAGCGGACAAGCGCCAGTCCTCTTCCGAGGGCCGAAAGGTGGGAGCGCTGCAGCAGCAGGCGCTATCCAGCGTGGACGATGCTACCTTTCGCACCATGGTGCTCGACTCGCAGGTGGGCAATGCTCGGGACCCCAACAAGTGGAACATGGACATTCTGATTGACCTGCTAGATGGCGTGCTTGTCTCGCCTCGGCGTTTTGACGAGGTGATGCACCAGGGCCGGTTTTGTTCGCCGCCTCATCTCGTTTTACCACCCCAATGCACGCCGTTTCTCGACGCTACCCAAGACGCGCGCAAGTCGGTTGTGGGCGCGGCTCGGGACGCAGCTGATTCGCTTGATCATGAAGCACCCGGATGGACTCAGTTCCTCGCTGAAGATCCGCTCTTGTCCCAAATTGGCGATTGTCTTGCCCAGCTCGACACGACACATCAAGCACCGTTGGCTATCAACACGATGGAGGAGCCGCTGTTTTCGCGAGCCAAGCTTGGGACAACAGTGGTAGACGGATACTTTGAGATGATTGGTGTGGTGGGGGCAACCAAGGGAGGCTTGGCGTTGCTGGAACGTTTCCGAATTTTCACGTTGCTTCACCGTTTCATCGCGGTCCGACCGCCCGCGACTATCTCGTCCGCGCTGTCCTCCAACACCTCCCCTTTGAGGTGAAAGGTCACGCGCGCGTGCTGCTCAGCCATGCCCTCACGGCGGGCTCGCGAGCATTGCGTCTGTTTGCCACGTCCAAACTAGCCCAGACGTTGCAGAGCATGCCGACCCATGTCACTACATGGAACCCATCCACAGCGAGCTGGATGGTAGAGCTGCTGGTGGCCCAGGTGTACGATACCAACCCAGGCATCCAAAGCTGACGATTGAGATGCTGGGGCGGGTCTGTGATGACTCTGCGCTGCTCGAGCTGGTGATTGCGACGCAGCCTTCCTTTGAGCATCTGGGCGAAGCCGGTCGGGCACTGATGCTCAAATTCCTCTCGGTCCCGTCTGGCTTTGCGTTCTTGGACGAAGAGGGCTACATTGGGGAGAATCTGGCGCTGTGGTTCCACGAACTGAATTACCGTTACAGCCTTCAGCTCGAGATCACTTGTCGTACGCATTGGATATTGATCGTCCTTATCCCGGTACCGCCGCCGCCGGTGTCTCTCCTCGTCCAGGGGAACCGTTAACGTCAGAGCTCGAAGCGGCGGAAGCCGTCACAGGATTTGCCCCCACCCATTTCTACGCTACCCAGCTAGCCCAGACGCAGCAGGGCCTCTCGGTTTGCTTGATTCGGGCCACTTTGACGTTTTCATCTCCTTCATTCAGCAGTATGGCTTAGAATCCCAAGACCCTGTTATTCTTGCCCAGCTCAAGAGCATGTTGTGGGCCGTCGTATGTGTCTTTCTTGGCCTCTCTCTCTTGATCGTGCGTGGACGCTAACTTGGTAACTGCTTGTTGTGGCGTCCTTAGGGAAATGTGGGCACCACCGAATATGGTATCAAGGAGTCGAGTCTTGTGGTCTCTTGGGTGCGATTGTCTCCATTGCGCAGCACTCGCCTGTCATTTCGGTCCGAGGGTAAGATTTGTTCGTTTGGGAGGAATGGACACGCGTGGTTATACTAACCTCATTCTTGTTCCACCAGCGTTGCCTTTTTTGTACTGGGGCTCTTTGCCCGCACGTCTTTGGGCAGTGAATTGCTGGCTTTGTTTGGGTGGGAAACGGTGCACACCCAGTTTTTGAGGTTCAAAGGGATCGCCATTCCTGCGGATCTGCACGCGATCGAGCTCGATTCGTGGAAGCCAAAACATGAGGTGGATCTGGACTACCTGTACCTCCGACCAGCGGAAGGGCGGACGTCAAGGAACATCCTGGACGCCTTGGCCATGATGGGAAACTCGGTGTTGGTCAACAAACCGTCCCTGCGACTGGGCAAGTTACGCGCGCGCTACCGCGCCACTTTACCTGCCCAACCCTGCGCGCTTACGTGCTGGCCTACCTGGCCACCCTTCCTTGGAAACATCCGTTCGCCGCTTTGTGTGGGAACTGTTTGACATTCGCCTTGACCCCACCGCCCTCACTGCCATCGAAGCCGCCCGCGCTTCTATCACCTTACCCGCCTACCCCGAGTGGATGGCGACGCGGAAGGAGGACCAGAAACCTCGCGGTTCCCAGCGGCCACTGGCGCGCCTCGCAAAGCTTTCCCGCTACCCAAGAATTTTGATATGGACGAGGATTCGGACGACGACTCAGACGATGCCGAGTCGATGACGATGTGTGAGTTGTCCTCCAGCTCCCGGAGTGAGCTATCAGTGGGCGAGAAGACGAGAAGGACAAAGAAGATGGGCGAGCACACGATGGCGGGCCCCGCAGTTTCTCGGCCTCTTCGCCTCTGCAGCATTCTCTGTCGACTACCCGTGCGCTTCCGACCAAGCAGCGCGACAAGGGGGAAGGGGAAGGGGAGGGGGAGGTGCAAAGGGGAGGGCAGGGCGGGCGGCACAGGCACAGAACAGGAAGCCGCTTCGCCCGCCCCAGCTCTTGGGGGGGTTTGGACCCCCGTCCAAGACGGACGGTTGATTGCACTACCCTCTTACGAACCAACGCACGACCCTCATCAATTCGATCCCTGCATTTCTTTGCACTGCATGTTGTATGCTCATCCCCCCTCTCCATCTCCCTGCTCCCCTCTCCCTCTTCCTCTCCCCGTCTCCCTGTCTCCCCCGGGCCGTCTCCCCGTCTCCTCCTTTCCTCCTCTCCTCCCAGATTTGGACAGAGCATCAATAATTCTCTACGGAATCTTTGTGTGGGAAGTTGGACCGTAGCTCGTAAGCGGCAGTGCGGACATTAGGACCATGAATATTGAATGTCGAGAACGAAGAGAAGTGGACGGTGCGAACTCGGGCCAGGGCGGCGCAGCATGGCAGCACGCAGTTTTCGGCCGTCAATGGATCAAGTTACCACTGCAAAACAACGGGAGTGTCTTCTCCCCCCACCATCTCTTGGCTTAGGTGGTGTGGCAGCCGATCCATCCCCATCGGCATGTTCCCGCCGCTCCATCTGCCAACTTATCACCCTCCCTCTCAGTCTCTCGAAGGTGTGAACGTGGTCGACAGGGTCGACTCGAACGGTTCGGGCTCTGGCACGAAAAAACAAATGGGCTGGGACGAACACGAATGAGCAGTCGGGTGAACTATGAACATGGGCATACATGCCTTTGTCTTCGGACAATCTCCTTCTGCATGTGGTAGTGGATTGGTGGATAGTGTGGGTAACTGGAGCTTTGCCGCGCACCAGTGCACCAGATCAGACCATCGTAGATGCACCAACTACGGCGGACGATGCACTCGCCAGCAGGAACACGGCCGTGGAACAAGGCCGCCAGGCAAGGAAGGGTGTGCGAAGCGGATCCTACTACGGGACAAGAAGATCTTCAGGCTTCATCTAGCGTCATCCCGAACACCGTACTTACTTCTTGCCCCCCGGTGCCACAAACCCAGCCTTCTCGAGCGCATCCCGGGCGACGCGGTTAATGTGCTTGAACGATCCGGTCCCAACAACGATCCCCCCCACCACCGCGTCACGATGACCAACACATTGTCCAGGTTCTGCCACGAGCCAGACCGAGGTGTTAGTGATTTCCCTCCCTTCCACCTGCGCCCGGACAAGCAGGGGCACGTACCAGAATCGAAAGTAGATGCGCCAAGCGTCCTCCGGCGGCCGTCTCGCCATCGTCCTCAAGTCGCGTTGCGTCGTGCCATCGGGCAAGTCACACTATAAGCAAAGATGGCTGGTGGGCAGCGCGTGCGACGCGTTTGTCTTGTCCACACCATTCCACCACCAACGGTACCTGCTCCGCATTGTCCAACTTGCACGCATACCCGACAACTCGATTTCCGATCGACAATGGTCATCGATGTTCGGAATCCCAACTGGGTCACGAGCGCTTCCAATTCCTCCTTGGTATGCACCACGCTTGGTTCGGGTTCAGGGCGGGACGGGAAAGGGTCAGCGGGTAAGCCGGCAGCGGCAGCGGCTTGAGTCCGCGCCTCCCGTTCCCGATCCAATTGTTCCGAACGAAGACGCAACTCTTCTTCCTTGTCGTTGTACCAAACCGACACGGTCTCCTTGGCCCACTCGAGCGCTTCAAACAGCATCGGTTCGCCCCTCGTCCAGGTAAGTCCGAGCGGGGGCCGGCCGACGAAGTCGGCTTGATCGCCTGGGGGTCATGCAGAAAACAACGCAACACCTGGCCAAACAGCCCGGGGTCCACCACGTGCGCACCGACAAACCGATTGAGCACTGCAGTTGCGGGGTCTGCTCCGTGTCGGGGTAGGGCCGGAAGCGTGATGGAGAGGTGCAAGTCGACCGGCTCGGGCTGTGTATCCCCCAGGCCCAGGCCGGCCGTACAACGTATCCTCCTCCCCCGCAACCTCCAGCTCCATCGTCACGGCCAGGCGCAAGCGCTGACCTGGAACATAGGCGCGCGCCAGTACATCCTGTTCCTCAATGACGGCCACGCCTTGGGGCTCGGGCGTGGACCGGGTGGAGGCGCCAAGGGGAGCACACGGATCTGCTCCGGCTGTAAATGCTGCTCACCGCCAACAACTCGTCCGCCAACGTCGCTGCCACCTCGGCCTGCGGGCCTTGCTTCTCCTCCTCCGCTCGAAGCGTGGAGATGAGTACCTCGATGGGTGGGATGTCGCTGTCGCTGGGCACGGTCATGGGGTGGGGGGCGCCAGAGAGGCCAGTGAGGTCGCCAACACCACCTTCGGACGGCCTCCAACGCGGCGCGAGTGGTCGGTTTTTTAGGATGGCCCAGCCGCCGGGACCCGCCAGAGCGGCGATGAAAGATGAAACCAGTGCGATTCACAAATTTCACAAAAACGTTTCAACGTGCCATCAATCAGTGTCATCGGTTCATGATGCATGATGCTTCGTTGATGCTTCGTTTGACCTTGAGCTTGGCCAGCTAGTCTCTCTGGCAGCTAGTTACTCGTGCACGCCTACACATCTTGAAGAACCCCCCCTGGGTGGGACCACCCCAGTCACGTCATGTCGCCAGGTCGCCCCCGCCTCCCTGTGGCCTCGAAGCTCGATCCCTCCTGAGCTCGTCTTGGTTTGAGGGGAGCAAAAGACTGAGAGACTGGCCAAGCACCCGAAGCGGGTCCCAGAGCGGGGGGGGAAACTCACGATCAACGTTCAACTGAACGTTCAACCCTCCCATGAAGCTTGCATGAAGGAACGTGCAACGCCAGTGGTTCGACGCCATTCCTGCCGCATGCCATGCAAATGCAAGCAGTACCTTTAGTACCTACTAATACCAAGCACCTAGAACAACGCAATAACGCCACTACGGCTGATTCTCGTGCATTGCTTGACCAAATCAGTTATTTTTTTCCTTAGAAGCCGCAAGGGCGGGGCGAATGGGGGGGCGGCGGGAGGGGGGGGGTTTAGCTGGTTAAGCTGGTTAAGCCTCGCAGAGCAGGACTGGAGACAACTACGACGGACGGAGGAGAATGGGGGGGAGGGGGACAGATGGGGAGAGAAACATAAGCATAACGTGTGGCAGCGCCAAGCGGGATGGGGTTCCGTCCGATTAGGGTTGGTTAGGTTACGACCTACGCGGTTTGGAGGCAGGAGTGAGTTTACGCCGTTTGGACGCTGGCTCGGTCCGGCCATTGGCCTCGGACTTGACTTTGATCTTGGTGGCGGGACGGTGGCGGTGGCGAGGGAGGAGCGCGGCCGTTTGCCCATGCCAAGTGGAGCTGAGTCGCTGTCTTCGTCGTCCTCTTCCTCCTTGGACTCCTTCTTGGGCTCCTTCTTGGGCCCCTTCTTGGGCTCCTTCTTGGACTCCTTCTTGGGTTCCTTCTTGGGTTCCTTCTTGGGTTCCTTCTTGGGTTCCACCTTGGGCTTGGTCTTCTCGACCCACGCGATCCACGTGGTTTGTACGCCGTTTGGCCCAGCGGCGCATCGTCCTCATCCTCGTCCTCGCTTTCCTGCTTGGGCGCACACCCGTGAAATGGCAAGGGGCGCCGCAGGCGCCGCATCCCCCTCTTCAATTTGCTTCTTTTGCGCCGAGTTCATGACGCGCATTTTGGTTTCGGGGTGGCTGACAAACTGCCATTTGGCCGACAAGGGCTGACCATTGTCATCCTCGGCGGCCCATTTGAACTTCTTTTGCATCGTCATGGGAAAAACATACCCACCGACATGATCTTCAAGCCCAACTCCATCTTCTCCGACGCCTTGTGGCGTCACCATTCCCTTGCCCGTCTCCTCCTTTTTAGCCCTGCCATTCGAAGCCCGTTTGGGCGCCGCCTTGCCCTTGCCGTACCCGGACGATTGCAAGCTTTTGGTCCCACTCCTTGAGCCAGGCAACGGTGCACCGTGGATCAATGTAGTTGAGTTTCGACGTGCCGAGGGAAACTTCCTTGGTGTTTTCCTTATTGGTCCGTTCTGCCGCCACCTTTTTCGCTTCCACCTTGGCCAGATGCGACGGGCGACAACGGGAACGTTGATGGTCTTGGCTAAGGACTTGTGATCTTGCGCTCCTCGGCCAATTCGGCCAGGTGCGCATCCACCTTGGCCACCTCTTCGTCCAATTGAGCTTGCGACTTGAACTTGAGGTTGGCCCCTTCCAACGCCGCGTCTTCGTCCTCCTCTGGCTTGACCGATTTGCGACCTTGGGACACCTTGCGCCGCTTGAGCGGTTTCGCATCCTCCTCATCCGATTCCTGCTTGCCGCCACGAGACGAGGCAGAAGTGCTCTTGGCCTGCTCTGTGAGGTACTGTCGTTCACGCATGTCCCGCTCGTAGCGGGCGCGCAGACGCGCCTTTTTCTCTTCGGCCACACGTTCCTCATGCGCCTTGATGTCCGCAACCGGGATCTTGACCTCTTCGGCCACCAAGTTCCACTGCTTGGCCCATCGTGGTCCTTGGCAGGGAACTGTTTCTTGAGTTCGGCAATCGAGCCAACCGTCTTGAGCTTTTGAAGTTCCTTGTATCGCTCGTACCGAAGCGCAAACGTACGTTCGTCCGACCGCTGCAACGTCTTGCTGTGCAACTGCGCATTCACCGTCTTTTGATGGTTGCACAAGATGGCCACTTGGCGGTTGGCCTCATTGTAGGCCAACTTTAAGTTGGCCGGGTTCCACACCCGCTCGTCCGGGTTGGGCCGGGCGGCAAGCCATTCCTCCGTCTCTGTTGAGCAGCGCTTGGAACGTCGTCGACGCATTGTACGTACGGAACACCTTGGCGGACAGTCCGGGCATCCCGCCGTTCGATCGCTTTGGAGCCACTTGTTGACATCGGCCGGGTCCACCACCTCAAAGATCGGATCCTCCTTGCGCTTCAAGGCAATCGTCCCGTCTTCTTGTCCTTGGCGTGGGAGCGGGCAAACATTTTAAAGTTCCGGAAGACCTGGTCGGTACAGATCAACTCGTCGTCAAACTTCATGCTGTCCTTACCCAAGAACGAGAGCTTGACAATATTGGGCTCAATCAAGGTACAGTGCTCGCTCAAGAGCGAACAGGCACCATACGTGTCTGCCTCGTCCTCCTTCTTCTCATTGCCCACACGAAGCGAGTATACATCAATCAACCAAATCACGGTCGCAATTTGCCGCTCCTTGCGCGACTTGGACGACAGCATGCGTGTATAGTTGGCCCGCAGCTTCTTGACCGACTCATCCAGACTCTGCGCCTTTTCGTACTTGGCCTTGTCCGAGCCCGTCTTGAACGTCGAGGTGGCATCGAGGAACATATACTTGTGCGAGCCATTGATGTTCTCATTCCAAAACGCGAGCCAGGTCGCATGCTTGTCCTCAATCACGTTCTTTCCACTTATGGCCCTGGGGCGGGGCAGGCGGCGGATGCTTCGGGTCGTTGAGGGTGTGTTGATAGTGATCTGTTCGGGCTGGACACGTTTCTTGATCAACCCCGTTTTGGGATGGGCGCCGCGGCCCAAAACACAGCGCTGGCGGCTCGACCAACACGTTGCCCACGCGTTGCACTTGACCATCGACGATGCACGTCTTGATTGCCTCTTCGGCCGCCTTGCGTTCGGCCAACTCCTTTTTGCGTTGGGACGGGGCCAACATCTTTTTGCGCTCCGCCTCAGCATCTTTCAGCTGCTTCCAATGTTCATACATCGGACGGAAATCGAGCTTGCTGAAACTGACAATCTTGAGGTCGGCCGAGGCACCACGGGCGGGTACTTGGCCAAGTATTTTTTAAAGTCACTGAAAAAGTTGTTGTTAACACGGGGTTCTGCGCATGCTGCGTCTCGAGCTTGACCGCATAGAACATGGCCGCTTCCTCCGCTGCGGGGGGCAGGTCGACCGGTACCCCGTCGTACAGCAATTTCACATGCGAAGGCAACGGCTCATAGTCGGGTGGAAAACGGGGTCCGGTGTGGTACAGCGTCCCCACTTTTGCGCCCCCCCGCAGCAGAGAAGATGGGCTTGGTCGATGGCGTCCCCGCTCTGTCGTCATCCAGCTCGTCCGACGAGCTCTCGCCCCCTTCTTCGTCTTCAGAGGAGGAGGAGGAACCACCAAGGCTGTCGGATGAACTGTCATGCTCCGATTTGGCCGCCGATCTGGCAAGCGGTTCGTCATCTTCCTCACTCTCTTCAGCAGCTGGCTTGGGACGCCCAGAAGCGCGGCCGGCAGAGCGAGGGCGGGCACTGGAATTGCTGGTCATGGTCGCCTAGGGTGGGTGAAGCGTACGAGGCCAGGTTAGTAGGGTGCAGTAGGGTGGGGACAGGCAGAACATACAAGAGTGCATCCTCGTCGTCGTCGTCGTCGCTCTTGATGGTTGACTTGCGCCGCGGGGCCATGGTGATCAGGCGGGTGTGGGTGGAAGGAAGGAGGGAGGGAGGGAGGAGGATGTGCGCGGGTGGAGAGGTGGTGGAGGTGCAGAAGCAGGGCAGAGGCTGGTGCGGGCCAGGGCACAGGGCAAGGGGGCGCGAAGGGGAAGTGGTGGCAAGGAAGAGCAAGCGGTTCCTCTGTTTGCTCGGCAAAAGCTCGGAATTTGGCCAAGTCGCCCAAAGTGGACCCAACCGCAGCTTACCTCAGCAGACGGGTGCGAAACGCGACGCGCACACTGGCCTTTTGGCGGCCTGCCGCCGCCGCCCGCCACCGCGGTGCCGGCTCACGTAAGCGTGCGTCGCCTGTCCCATGTCACAGCGGCATGTACCAACTACCAACCCACAGCGGAAGCAGCCTGGTGGATTCTGGCCGAGCTCGTCTTTTTGCGTAGCTGAGCCAGTCCTGGCTTGGACCGAGGGGGAGATGAGCTATGCCCTGGCATGGTCGGCCTGGGCGCCTCCCGCACGATCAATACCGTCCTGCCGCCGGTTGGCGTTCAGCTCTGTTGAACGAGCACGCTGAACAGCGTAGGCAGTGCCAGAGAGATTGCAGCACTTATATACCCACTTTTGGAGCATGTTCCTCCATCACGATTGTCATGTGTCAAAGTGCATCTGCCTTCTTACTCTAGTTGACAGCTCACATATCCATTTCCGACCAGGTTAATGGCCTAGCAGTCGCTCCCCCTGATCAATCCAGCACACAACAATTCATCCGAGACGGGAAGAGGAGAGGGGGGATAGGGGTTAGGTAACACGAGTACTTCCCACGTAACAAAAACCAGACGATCGAGGAACAGCTCCGAGTGCGAATAGTTTGTAAACAGAGCAAGGAGATCTGGGAATCAAAATCAAGCTGGAAACCTGTTGAAAGAAGCGTGTGCGAGAGAGTCGTTTACACTTCCGATCAAGGTCCTGAAAATCAGCTCGTGTCCATGTCAGCGCTCAGCGTCAGAAAGCCATGCAAAAGGATGGCAGGAGGCGGATCAGGGTAACTATGACAAAATCTCGAGTCATCGCGTCCGACCCGTGGTAGATGGGTCGGCCTTGAGAAGAATGGGGTATTGTCATCCTCTCCGCGTAGAGGGCGCGAAACGTACCTTTTTGGATGGCTGGCATCTGTGGTGCCTGATGGCCCTGGAACCGTGGAGTGATGCCAAGGGTGGACCAACCAGCACAGGGGAGGGGGGATGTGGCTTCCTTCCTATGTACGTGCGTACCACAAGCGAGAGAGGAAAAAAAAAAAAAAAACAACTCCTTGGACCTCCACGCGGCGGAAGAAGCCAGGCGGAATGTAGGATCGCGAGCGCTGCCTCTGATTCGGAAGTTTGACCAGTTGAAATGGGAGTGTGGAACGTGGAACGTGGAACGCGTGGGTGTGTACGCCGGTGTATGCGTGTACGCAAGAAGGTTCTGAACACAGCTTCTCCTCCGCTTCTCTGACAATACGCGTCCACAAAAAAAAATGCAGGAACCGCGTGGCAGCTGGCCCAAGGGACGGGACTAGGGTCGCGTGAGGAGCAACGTCACCGCGTCACCCGTGACCCTCAGGGCAAAGCGCGTGGGTGGCTCGCTGCGTCCCGCATCAGCACATCGACGTTGCACGTTATGCGCGCTGTTGATTATCGCATCGTCCGCATCATCGTCATCGGGTTCCAGGCTTCCCCAATTCACGGCGCGATCAGGGCGCCTGAGGCCCAAGTAAGGTACCGGGGTGGGTTTTCATGTCACCGGTCACCGGTTACTATATACTGGCGGCCTAGCGCCCACCGTCGCAAGAAGGGGCGACAACGCATGGCTGCTGCCGTGCTGACGGAGATGCCAGACAGGAGACCGGCGGGTGGGTGGTCGAGGGTGCACAGGCGGGTGCGGGGGCAAGGCAACGCAGAACAATGCACCAGGGTGTCTGAGGAGGGCGGGACGTTGCACGTTGGGCAGGCGTAGGTTGGCGTTGATAGGGTGGGGGCGGGGCTTGGGCCTGCTTGGGCTCTCGGAGGGTAGGGCGTGTGGGTAGGGTTCGGGAGTGAGAGGTGGTCACCGGTCACCGATGAAGACGGGCGCTGTCTGAGTACTGACACGTACTGACCTTCCTAGCCATCAACGTTTTCAACGTTCAACTGAACTGAACGGTCAACCAGTTCCCGAAGGAGCTGAGAACCATCGGGCATTTGAAGAGCTTGATCGATGGTCGCTTGAAGCTGAGCGCCTTGAGCAGAGGCAAATGGGCAAACGCTGTAGGAAAAAGTTTTTCTGTTGTGAGGTTGGAGTTGTTGAGGCTGTTGCGTTGAACGTTCAGTGGAACCTTCTTTGAGGCCTTGAGGCCTGACGCTCTGCGCCTGAAAGCCGGGAGAGTGGCTGGCAGCTGCAGCAGTGCGGTAGCAGAAGCTGTCTTCGTCGTTGGGTTGTGTACATGGGGCCGGATACCATGAGCGCATTATGTGAGCTGCTGGGTGCTGAGTATGTCTGAGTACGCTGAGTACGCGAGGACGCAGGCTGAGCTCCGTGGCTGTGGCTCAGCGCCCAGTCGGGGGGCTTGTCTGGCTTGGCCGATGCATGTGATGCGGAGATGGCGAATGCATGTGAGATGTGAGATCTCAGATTCGATCCAAGGGAAGCGTGTGAGGGGGGTGCTGCTGAGGCCTGCCATGCTGACAGTGCGGAGATGCGAGTAGAATGTGACACGATTGCATTGGCTCGCGGAGTTGGCGAGGTGCTGCTGAGATCAGCGTTAGCGCCCAGCGGCTGAGATGGCTGAGCCTGAGAGAACAAGCAGCGCAAGACGAGAGGGGGGCAGGGCAGGAGTGTGGGACCCCGCAGTTGGCGACAGGGGGAGCCGCGAGGCTGGTCTGGGAGATAGTGACCAGTAAGTCACTTGCTGTGACCGGTGAGCATGCGGTAGGGAGTGGTGATCGTCAGCGGTGGCACGCCACGCACTGTGTGATAGTGGCGTGCTGCCAACGGAGGGCGGATGAGCTGTGACACACGTGACATGTGACATGGGAGGCGGGGGCATCTCAAACGTTCAAGGGATGGGGCGTGCGGGAGGCGTCGAAAAGGGGGAACGGGACGGAGGGAGAGTGGGCGGGTGTGGGATAGGCGTGCGAGTGCGCTCGGCTGGCTGCTGGCAGACGGCGGCTAGGAGCATGTACGTAGCCATCCACGCCATGGCGGCGGCCGCGCGGGCGCTGGGGCGCTGCCCCGTTTGGCTGGCTGGTCCTGGCTGGTGCTTGCAGCACGGCTGGGCAGGCAGGTGGTCTGCATCAGACGGGCAGCATCCGGGCGCTTTGCGCTGCGCTACCCAGCTGCCTCGCGTCGCCCGGACGGGGGAGGACACACGTTGGGGCTTCGGGGGGGCTAGTGGGCAGGCACACCAGCAAGAGGCCGCCGTGGGCCAAGTACCAAGTACACCCGCCTCTGACACCGCCTCGTGTGACTGACTGCCCAGCTGCCGTGCGCCTGCGTCCGCCCCCCACCGTCCTTCCCGCCTTTGCGTTCCATCCCAGCACCTGCCCAGCAGCCCATCCCGCACGCCCTCGCCGCGCCGCCGCCTTGCCCCCTCCACCTCCACCTCCACCTCCACGCCACCGCCACCGCCTCCGCCACCGTCAACCCCCGCCCCACACACATCCACCACCTCCCCCGCCATGCTCTCCAGCCTCGCCAGCCCGGCTCCGCCCGGGCCAGCCTACGCCCCCTATCCCTCCCCTCCCTCTCACCCGCACCCGCACCCTGCCCTCGCCTCCCCACGCCACACCACGCCGCAGCTCCGTCCCCGCTCCATGCTCTCCCCGCACCATCTCCACGACGGGCTGCACCCGCCCCCCCGCCCCCAGCCAGGGCCCCCACCCACATCCCCTCTGCCCCCCCTGCCCTCCCAACCCTCCAGCCACCCCGCCCTTCCGCTCTCCCCTCCTCCACCTCACCCGTCCCGCCTGTCTCCCCAACCGAGCATCCACGCGTCTTTACCCGCCCCGCGCGCTCCAGCAAGCGTCCCTCCACGGTGCGTGCCTCGCTGCTGCTGCTCTGCCGCTGTCGCTGCGCTCTGTCATGTACTGATGCTCCCACCCACAGGCCCCCCGTCCCAATGAAGACAGCACATCCGCTGCCCTCTCCCACAGCCACGGCGGCTTGGCGTCCGAGCCCGTCTCGCGCCGCCAGTCATTGCTCAAGCCACTTGCTCTTGTCACCCCTCCTGACAATGCTTCCTCCACCAAGCTCGCCGTTCCCGATTCACTCCAACCCACGTCGCCTGGCGCCACCATCTTTGGTCTGGGCCTGGACCTGCCTCCGCACCAGGGCAAGGAGGCCTCCACGCAACCTGCTTCCCGCCGCCCTTCGTCGGCCCTCCTTGGCCAGCTGATTTCCTGTTCGGTTGGGTGATGAGTTGAAGCACATGTCGGTCTATCCCGAGTCGTATGCCTCCTGCGCCTCGCAGGCCAGCGAAGAACCTGGTCTCCCTCTTGCCTTTGCCCCAGATCCTCCGACGCTCGAGGGCGGAGTCCCCTCCGATGCGACGAAGACGAGATGAACGACCGGCATTCGCACCCGGGTGCCGTCTTGACTCGGACGTCTACCGGCCCTGTCATTGTGTCCCACCCGGGTTCCGAGCACGCTTCTGTGCCCCTTCAAGCGTCCCAACTCTCACACGACTCCCCAACGACCGACGTTACCCCCAGCTCCCTGTCTCGAGGCGCGCCGGCAGAATCAGAGGCCACGTCTCTTGCCCCGCCGTCGGAGTTGGATACCGGGAACAGCGACGAGGCCCAGTTGGCTCAGTCGGGTCCTTCTGGACAACGTGATCACCCCCATGCGGTTGAGACGCGAGGGAGGGAAACCAAGCCGCTGGTGGAAACGACCGACTATGCGTACGCTCGCTTCCGCCAGTCAAGCTGCCAGACGGGTCTAAGCTTCAGCCCGAGGGGCACGAAAGCCCCAAACTGTTCTATGGACGGCTGTTGGGGCATATGAGCCACGCAGAAGCGTTGGTCACCTTGGCTGGATACGGTGATGCGTTCTACATTGATGCACTTCGTACCGGGATGGAGAAGTTTGACTGTGCCAGTGACCCATTGGATATGGCGCTGCGGAAGTTCTTGCTCCAAGTCCCGCTGCCGCAGGAATCGCAGCAGATTGATCGAATGCTCGAGGCGTTCGCCATTCGGTATGCCCAGGCCAATTCAGACATCTTTACCAATCCAGGTGCGTTGACCGCCATTCCTACGTGATCGTTTTCCCTGTATGCTAACGTGCTGGTGCTCAGATCCCCCCTACATCCTTACCACCTCCATCATGCTTCTGCATACTGACCACTTTAACAAGAACCTCAAGACCAAGATGACCAAGGCAGACTATGTCAGGAACACCTCGGGCATCATCCAGTCGATGCAGTCGATGGAGTTGCTAGAGTACATGTACGACAACGTGACGTGTGCCCCGTTTGTGTATGCAGACCAGGCCAAAGACAAGAAGCGGTTCAAGTCCAAGGGCAACCCGTACACGCTGCTCCTCAACGGACGATACCATGACTTGTCGGACGACTTGGCCCGCCTGTTTCGCTGCAATCCTCCATGCGCGTCATGGAAGACTACACTTCCCTCGATGCTATCAAACTTCTCCACCACTTTTGCGAGCGCCCATCATCCGTTCCCGCCAGTTGGACCGGTCCTCCTATTGCAATGGGCTCGCCTTCCTCCCTGGCGGTATACACCTCGGTCGCAGCACCGGCCACCGAGGTGATCAACACCATTCGTGTCTGCAAGGTGGATGTGGTGCATGGGCGGGACGAGTCGGACAGCATCTCGGTGCGGAAACCAGTGTCGTCCAATTGGTCCTCATCCTCCTCGCGCGCTCGGCGCTGGGGGTTGTTACTTACCAGTGCCCAGCTGGTCATCTTTAAAGACGCGTCGTATGCCGACATGGTGTTGCAGCGCTTGATCAAGGCCGCTCAGGACCCCAAGAAGGCCGACGATGTCATCTCCAACTTTTGCCCGGACTATCTCGTTCCATTGTACGATGCAGTTGCATTCTGCGACGAGGAGACACAGAAGGTGCCGAACGCATTCAAGGTACGCAGCGACAACCCCAGCACCAACGTCCAGCGTCTCTTTCTCTTCCAGACTTCGTCCCTGTCGGACCGGGACGACTGGATGGCGAAAATCAACTTTGCAGCGACAATGCGCTGGGCCGGGGTACGCAAGGTGGACGGGTTTACCAAGGGCGAATTGATTGCGCTGGCGCGTGTCCGGCGTGGCTCACTGCTTCCGCCATCTCTGCTAGTTTGACGCCCCAAGACGCATTGGCCGAACGACGCAGCACGACGGCCAGCAGTCAGGGCAGCCAGGAGCTGGCCCCCGACGGCCGAGCCAGCAGCCTTTCCGCACGCGGAACCAGTGGTGCACCAGACGCGCTCCGCGACTCGCAGAGCCAACGTACTCGACCGCGCGAGAGACGCGCCTGGCCGAGCTAGAGAGCAAGTTTGAAGAGAAGATCAAGTCTGCGCGTGCGGTGCTCGAAGCGGCCGATTCGGCCTTACCTTCGTACCAGCGCACCGCGCGCCACTTTTCCGTCCTGACGCCACTGCAAAAAAGTACAAAGGAACGCCTCATGGCCGCAGCCATCGTCTGGCCAACCAGCTGAACCAACTCTACCTCGACATGATCAAGGCCCACGTTCGTCTCGCCATCTTGCTTCGTCCTTTGGATTCTCCTCTGGTGGCCCAACGTACCTCGGTTCGCTTTGCTTCCTCTGCCTTTACCCCTTCCCTCCCTTCGCCCAGTTTGGCCCCGACCACCTCCGCCCCCTCCGACGGCGCCGCAGGCCTGCAGAACCAGTTCAGTGCGTTTTCCTTTGGGTCGCGCACTTCCTTGGTCTCCCCCACCTCTTCTGGTGCTTACCATGCCGACCGGATCGGACGCGCCTGGGACCAGCGCCGTGGGGGAGAGGAGGTCCGGCTCCGGCTCTGGCTCCGGCTCTGGCTCCGGCTCGTATTCCCGTTCAGGATCCGGATCCGTCGACCCGTCCCCCTCTCCTCCTGCCCCCCTGCTCGGAGCCGGATCGATCCCGGCTCAGCCATGGGGCATGCATCGCAAATCGCGCGCGTCCTCCGTAGCTGTTGGACCGACGATGGCCGCTCTGGGTGGGTCCGGCGTAGGGGTCGAGCCTGTGCCGTTTGGCTCGGCGGCTTTGTCCATTGTGCATGCCAATACCAATGTCAATGTCAATGTCAATGCCAATGCCAATGCCAATGTCAATGGGGCCGCGAGCAATTTGCCCGCGCCGGGTCCTCCAGGCTCAATAGCCAGAGAGGCCAGCCGCACCACAACTGCCAGTCTGTCGCCTCGCAAACGCGCAAGTGGGGGGTCCTGGTCCACCTCGCTAACATCGCCGACGTTGGTGTCCACTGGCACCGGAGCGGCGCCCCACCCTTCTTCCCCGCTGACCTTGCCGCCAGACGGCTCCAAGGCTTCCAAGCTGATGGAACAATCGTTTGCCACGCTCCTGCAGGAAGATCAGCGCTACAAACTTGCCCAGCATCAGCAAAAACTTCATCTTCAACAACAAGTCCACTTTGCCACCCCTGGCGCCCCTCAACTGGCCGCGCAATCGGTCCCCCACCCGGTCCCGCAACCGGTCCCGCAACCGGTCCCGCAACAGCCCCAACAGCCACCCCACACTACCTCCGCCCTCCCAGCCACAGGCACAACCACAGGCATCCAACCAGGTCTCGCTGGCGCAACCTACGCCTACACAGTTACCGCAACCAGTCGGGTACCTTGACACGCACCGGTCCACGCGCAAGGGCAAAATGCGCGAGCTGCAAGTCCAAGTACCGCACCGACTTGCCAGTCGGCGTGCCGCGCCAGTCACCTCGTCCCAACATGCTGCGCCGCTGCGTCATCCCAGTGCGCCCGACTTGCGCAAGACCGAACGTGATTTGCCCCCGTCCCAGGTCAACGATGTCTACCCGCTCCATCATGTCCTCCCCGCACCCGCACGCCGACGCGGTGGACGCGGCAAACCTTAGTCGATCCGTGCCTGCCACTCGAGATGCGATGCGAGGCGATGTGATGCGGTATGAGTACCGCACGCGCGCGTCATGGACTTGAAGGTGAACGAGCACGTGCGTACATGCACGTTATGGTTGGTTTCCCGTGGTACTCCCTACCTAGTGCTTGCTCTTTCCTCTTTCCTCTTTCCCTTTTCCCCCTTGCTTCATACCTCTGGGCACTGGCCTCTAAGCTCCACCCCCCCCCCCCCCCCCCCCCTCCCGTGTGCCCTACATTGTTACCACCTGCCCCCCCCCCCCACCTACTCCCCACTGCACTGCGTCCTGCGCTCTTATCTATCTATTCTTCTATTCTCCCGCGACTCAGCGGTGCCTAGTTTCTGCCGCACCTCCCTCAGCCTGGGCGTCTACCACATGCCACATCTCACAGATAAAGTATGCGCAACCGTCCCAAAACCCAAACGGATGGTTCATGACGTTCATGTTGGTCTACTGGTCTACTGAGCGCTTGCCTCCCTTAGGTTATGGGTTCTGGGTGCCACTGGACTGCCGAGTGTGGTGGGCGGAAGTGTGGTGCAGACGGGACGGTGCCCTGCCTCAGTTCCGCCCACAGAGGACTGATGGATAGCAGGCAATCGATGCGCATTGCAACATGCGTTCATGCCGTGTGCTATGTTGGCCATCAGAGGGGGTAGGGTGAGTGGAGGCAGACAGACGGGTCGTGCTCGCTGATATGGAAGGAACATTACATTCATTACATTAGACCGAAGGGCGGTTGCAATTCCATACCTGGCCGTACGGAAAGGGAGAGCGATGCCACCGATGCGAGGCCTTATAGGGCACTTGGTTGCATGGACGAGAGAAGAAAGAGCAGCGGGGAGCACTCGAGGAGTCGAGGAAACGAGTCGATGAGTAACGTCAAGCTTCAATATTCTCCGACGCGTGCGTCCAACAGGCCCAAGACGGCAGCCGCCGAAACCGATGGGGGCAAACTGAGATGGATGAGATGGATGAGAGGTGAGAGAGGTGAGATGCTACCTGAGATGGAGACCTGAGATGTGCCAAGCGGCCCAGGGGACAAGAGAGAGAGGGTGAGAGGGTGGGGACGCGGCATGGAGAATGGGCATGGATGCACGCGATGACCAGGAAGCGAAGAAAGGCATTTCAAATTTGATGCATCGAATGAATTACGACCGCATGATGCATGATGGGTGATGCATGATGTATACTATGACTGACCGTGACCAGTGACCAGTGACCGGCAGGACCGCGTGGCGCCAGACTCTGCTGCGTCCGATCGCCACACCTGCAACACGGTTCCGAGGCGGATCGGTGAGTGATGATCGATGATCGATGATCGATGGTCGAATCCGACTGATCGATGATGGCACCGCCGCATTTCCCATTTCAAATTGAAAAGGCATCATGAATCGATCCATTTCATTTCATTTTCAATTGCAAATGCAAATGGTTGGACCAGGGTCGTTTTAAATTTTAGCGCCACTCGACGGGCTCGTCACGCGCGTCACGCGTCACCGCCGCCAACACGTGCGACCATCGGACGCACGTGTGGTCCATGACGCACATCACAGGCATCACTTGTGTCACACACGCTCACGTCTGTCACAGGTATGTCACAACGCCACTAGCATGCGAAAGGACCCGAAGCGAACGGCAGCAGACGGCACTTGGGCAGCCGCCCTGCTCGGGTAGTGCAGCAGCCAGATGGACTGGCACGTGACGCCTGATGTGTGAGCTGCAGCTGCATCTTGAATGCATCTCCATCTCACATCTGCGATTGAAATCGCACATCGCACATCCCACACCCTAACGCCACACTTCCGCATCCCAGCTCTTCATCGTCATCGCGTCATCGATCAACGTTCGACTTGAACATTCAACGCCTCTCGCCGCTGGGGGCAGTGTCTAGCTAGCGCACTCAGCGCACTCAGCATTCCGTATTTCCACCTCGGGGGTTTTACAGACACCATGGCAGACACCCATCGAAGCAGTTATGCCCAGCACTTGTGCCTAGCCCACCCTGCACACTACGTCACATGTCCCACTGCCCACCCCCTGCCCCCCGCCCCGGGCAGCGTATACATATCGTGCACATGTCCAACCTCCCTCTCACGCGCTCAGCTCACGCTCCAACCGATCCAGCCGCTCTCCAACGCCTAGCACGAAAAAAATGGAGCCCTGGCGCTCAGCCTGTTGAGCGCTCAGCACGCCAGCAGCAATCGATCCCACCCTTACACCAGGGTTTGCGCCAGTATGCCCAGCAACCGTGGGGCGCAGCCGCCGCCAGGGACGCCCGCCTTGAGCGACTGCCTGCCACTCCTCTCTTCGGCGCTCGGTGCCGCGCGGGAACAATGATCGTTGGCAGTAAGGCTTGGTGGCCCTGGTAGACAGGCCCTGGTGGCAGTTCAGGGTTGCACGATACGTAGACGGCAGGCGTTGGACGATGGACATTGGCCGTTGGACGTTGGACGGACGTTAGACGTTGGTCACGCGTGGCGCGCGCCCAGCGCTGCCGCCTGGTGCAGGTCAGCCACTGCAGCTACCGTGCCTCGGCATCGCCCCTCGCCATCCGAATCAACTCGGCCGTCGTCGAGATCGGACCCACACACGCACACGGGACCGCGTCGCAGGAGTAAAACACCTCTTTCACCTCCCTCCTGCCCATCTCTGCCACTTGAACCCAGCTGGAACCAACTCCTCTCGGCACACCGTCCATCCCCGCTCTCGTCCCACCCCGTCGACCTTTCTCCCCTCCTCCTCCTCCTCCTCCCCGTCTCTTCTCTGGGGGCAGCGTCGGCGTCGGCGTGTCTGCCGCCTGCTGTGCTGCCACACTCCTTTCCCCCGTTCCTCCCGTTCCCCCCCCCCCGCTCCCGCACACAAACATGAGCACCAATCCATCTGCCCATCTCTTTGCCCCGCCTGCTCCGGGTGCGAACCCTGCCCCTGCCCATGCCCCTCCCACCCTCTCAGGCCCAGCCACGACCCAAGCCCTGCAACCACCGCGACGGTGGATGCCACAGCCCCCCAGCCACTCTCACCTTCCCTGGCCAGTATCGTCCCAACCACCCTTCTCCCTGCCCCTGCACCCCGTCGCCCGGATCTCCGCCCACTCCAGCGCACCTACCCTTCCTCCTCTTCCTCCCTCGTCCTCTCGCCCACCATGGGCCATGCCCAGCCCATCCTCCTCCCTCTCCTCCTACAGCTCCAGCGCCAGCTCCAACCCCACTTCTTCCACACCTCCTCCTCCCTCGCCACCATCGCCACACCCCCCTGCGCCCCGACACCAGCCACCTCACCCCCGCTTTCACCCGCCTGCCTCCCCAGCCCAGGCATTCACCAAACTCAAAGCCCAGTCTGCCGCCCGCCGCGCCGAGGCCCACCCTCCCCCCGCCAAGCGTCTCCGAGGCACGCCTACCGCACCTACCTTTTCTCCCTCGACCCTGCCCACTGCCGTCCTCCCTGGCGCGATGGACGTGGGCCCAGACGTGACGACTCCTGTTCCTCCTCCACTTTTGTCCCCACGACCGAGCACGCAGCTGCCCCTTCCACCCTCACCCCGGGCCTTCATACCTGGCCGACATCCGGTCCGACCACACCCCATGCTAATACTAATGTCAACGCCAATGCCAACGCCAATGCCAACGCCAGCTCCATCTCCAGCTCCAGCGCCAGCGCACCAATGGATTATTTTAGCTTCCCTGGCGGCAGTCAGCCGGCGCGGTGGGCCGACCGAGGCGCCACGTCAAGCGCATACGGTTTCCCCACCCCCGTCGGACCTACCTCGGCGCCGGCCGGCCCGGCAATTGCGCTTCCTGTCCCTCCCACGGAGCTAGCGCTCCTTCCGCTGTGGACGCCTACCCTGGCCCTACGTCCGATCCGCCCAGCAGCACCCACCTCCCTCGACCGACGCTCAATCCACGCAGTCACACTGACCCGCAACTTCCTCCGCCCCCTGCCCACTTTTATCGCCCCTTTGTCCCTCCCCCCTCGACGGGCCAGGGGCAGAACGAAATCCAGAGCCAGAGCCAGGGGCAGAGTCAGGGGCAGAACTTTGCCCCACCCCCATCGAGCCAGGACCCGAACATGTACCGCCCTTCGGCACTGTACGATGCGCAGGGCGCCAACGCCCCGACCGGGCTATCGACGGCGACGAACAGTACTAGTACCTCCTATACCGATCCGCCCTCGTCGATCCCTGTGGGCAAGCTGGCCGCAGCGTACCATGTCCAGGCCCATGCCCATGGTGGCGAACCGAGTTCTTCGGTCGGGTACGCTGCTCCTCATCCTTCGGCTGTCGCGCCACCTGCCCCAGGGACCCAGACAAGCGTCTCGGATTCGCACTTGCACTCGCACTCGCACTTGCACTCGCATTCGCACTCGCATTCGCACTCGCAGCCGCTCCTACCCCCGCACGAGTACGAGCACGAACTTGAGCACGAACGCGAACACCGGCACTGGGCTCCCGCCACAGCGGGACCTGTCTCGTCCCTCGTTTACCCCCCCCTCCTCGGACCCCACCCCCTTGGCTCATGACGCCCCCGTGCCCCTCTACCCCCCTGAACCACGGCGATGGCAGCCGGACGCCCCCCTGCACCACTACCCCCCCCTCGTCGTGGCACCCGTCCGCCCCGCCCTTCCCTGGCCACGGGACTGAGAATGCAAATGCAAATGGGAATGGGAATGGGAATGGGAATGGGAATGGGAATGGGAATGGGAATGGGAATGGGAATGGGAATGGGAATGGGAATGGGAATGGGAATGGGAATGGGAATGGGAATGGGAATGGGAGTGGGAATGGGAATGGGGACGGGGACGGGAATGGGTACAGTCTCCCGGTGGGCAGCTCGCCTGCCTGGGCTAACAGCACAACGGAGTACGTGGTGCCTGTTGAGCATGCCGCCTCGGAACCTCCCATGCCCATGCCCATGCAGATGCAGATGCAGATGTCCATGCACATGCACCCCGAGTCGCGCTCCTACCGCCCGCCCGCGTCCGCGGCCCTAAGCTCGCCCTTCACTCCTACTACGACGCCCTATGCAGCCCAACCTCCGCTGCAACAAGGTACGCATACCGGTTCCTTTTCCTCTCCTGTCCTGGCGGCAGCCAGCTCGTTGTTCGTTGTGCTGGCGCTGGCGCACCTTGCATGTCTTGTCATACTGACTTCTCCCCCTCGCTTGGCATGGGAACTGGAGTGCAGCGTCTGTCCTAGGTCCCAGTGCAGACGGGTACCCTATCTTGCCTGATCCCCATGTGCCCCCCCATGTCCCCCCACACCTCCACCGCATGCCCGCCCGCCTCTACCTCCCCAACCGGCCCAAGATGGCGCCCGTGCTGATCCAAGGCAAGAAACGGTACCCGTGTGGGTGGCCCGGGTGCAGTTTGACGTTTAGCACGACGGGTCATGCGGGACGGCACTGGCGCACGACGCATGGCGCGCTGAAACGCTTCCGATGTCTGTTTGGTAACTGCCCCTCGCGCTTCACGAGACAAGACAACTCGTTGGCCCATTACCGCGAAAAGCACGTGGAAGTAGCGCGCCAACGAATGGAAGAGGTACTGGCGCTTCGCTCCCACGGCCATCAGGGTCAGAGGCACGGCGAACGCGAGCGCGGCCCGCATGACCTGCGAGAGCCCACGCCAACGCAACGGGACCGGGAACGGGAACGGGAACGGGAACGGGAACGCGACCGAGAGCGAGAGCGAGCGGGCAGTGTAACTGAACTGTGTCCCGAGTTGCGCCAGCCGGCCAGCGACTTTCGCCAAGGCTATCTGGCTTTGAATGCGAAAAAGGCGATTGGCGTGTTGGACGAAAGGTTGTTGCGGCAGCAGGGGATAGAACAGGTGATTCGCACCCTAGGCCAAGCCTACACCCGACCTCCCCCGATCTTCATCCCGGGCTTGCCGCCCCCAGGAACGCGGCCGCCCACGCCGACGTGCCTAGACCCCGACCCAGACCTAGACCCAGACGCTGACCCTGACCCTGCCCCTGACCAGCTAAGGTCAACGTCAAGGTCAAGGACAGGGTCAGGGTCAGGGTCACGTCAAGTCACCGCGTCTTCGCTCGCCTCGCTTGATGCGCCCTCAGTGGGTGGCCCAATCCGCGTGAACGGCGGCTTGGCCTCGAACGTTCACCCCTCCCCGTTCGTCCCGGAGCGTGTCCAGCCAGACCGGGATCGGAATCAGGTCGTGGGCGTGGGCGTGGACGTGGGCCAGGAGTGGGGCCCGGAGCAGGTGCAGGTACAGGTGTGGGACCAGGACCAGGACCAGGGCCAGGTATGGTCCAACGCCCATCCCATCCCGCCCATTCCGCCCTTGCGGCGCGCAGAGGACCGAGCGGTGCACGTGCCGGACCGCTCGGGCTGAGCGCTGCCCTGGCCTTGCGCCGGCCGCCTCGCTCGGCAGTTCCAGGATACCGACAGGCGCCGGAGCGGTGGGGCGTAACCTTCGCCCCGGTCGGTGCTCGATCCAATCGTCTCGCGTGGTCAGGCCTTCCATCCTACCTACCCTATGCCCTTATGCATCGTGCCCCCGCTACGATGGCCCACCAGTGTCGAGTAATGATGTAATGCTCGACACGCTTCAGTCTCATGTACCTTCGACCCTCTCGAACGTAATGGGCTGCAGTCAGACACGAGGAGAGGGGGGGGTACGGTGTTGTGCGCCGCTTGTTTCGCCTCAGGTCGCAAGTCTGCTTTGTGTCTAACCCCCTCCCGCCCGTTTGCCATCTGTTGCGGTTACTTTGTTTACTTAAGGCCCCCCACATCGCTGGGTGACTCCAGTGTCGGTGGGCCGAGTCTCGTTCTTCGTCCTTCATGCTTCGTGCTTCGTTTTTCGTTCTTCTGCGCCGCCTGCGCGGTAACGTGTTTCTCCAAAAGAAAGAAACGGTCGGGAACTTGTCTACTACTTTTGTTCCATTACTACGACCCACCCCTGCCCACGAACCATTTCGCTCTCTCTCTCTCGCTGTGTTTCCTTGCACCTTGCTCTGCGGTTACCTCGCCGGGTTCGGGCAGAAGCCTGCTTGTCCACGTCCACATCCTTCTTATGTGCATGGTTCGTTCTTACTACTTCTGTTGATCGTTGATCCATCGTACCCGGGCGTCCGAGGGTTTGGGATCCATGTGCTCCGCCTCACCCAGGTTCCCGACCAACTCCAGGTTGAAACCCCCGTTAGGTACCCCAGAGTACACCTTGTGCTCTTCTTTGCCCGGCCCTGCAACTCTAGCGTTCATCCTGAACGTTCAGCTGGCTCCCACCTAGTCTGCGGATCGGATCCATGGGGTCGGATTGCGGCGTTGGGAACCGGATCGGATCTCTGATCTGGCCTGACCTGATCGGTCTGTGCTTGTTTTGTTGGTTTGTTTTTTTCTTTGATTTTCTCTATCTCTCTCTTTCTCTCCTATTTTTCTGTTTCTCTCGTTCGGTTTCCGTTTCGGTTCTTCTTCCTCTTTCTCTTGCTCGCTTTCTCTGCCTCGCTCTGTGCGCTTGTTCGTGCAACGCCCCCCTCTCCTCCCCAACAGTATCCTGTTTCGCACGCTTAGTACTTAATGTTGAACGCTCTACATGTACAACAGAATTTGGCACGCTTCGTATCTCATGTAGCACGCAATGCAACCGTAGTGATCCCTGCGCCCGCCTCTCATCGCCTTGCAGAGTGCGAGCGCATTGCATTATATGTGCTCCGACAGGCTCCGCCTCGTACGTCGCAGCAATTGCCACACCGGGCGAACGCACAGAACGAGCACCATGCAACGTACCACCGTCGCTCGGCACCGGTTTATCCATCCACCTCGCGGTTCACATACATCCGGCGTTCTAGTCCCCTGCCATCGACGCCCCATGCCTCCCTGCAGGTGCGAAGCAGTGAGGGGAGGCCGAAAGAGGAGTGGACCCGAGGCGGAGGCAGAAGCAGAAGCAGAAGCAGAAGCAGAAGCAGAAGCAGAAGCAGAAGCAGAGCAGAAGCAGAAGCAGAAGCAGAAGCAGAAGCAGAAGCAGAAAGAAGCAGAAGGCAAAGGGGCAGAGTGGGGCAGAGTGGTGTACGAGAAACCCTCGCAACAAGGCCTGGAAGGAGATGCCACGGAGAACCAGAATATGGACAACCGCATTTGTCCCCTTGCCCCGCTTCACCACCCGATTGGTAGTGGGCAAGTGCCGGCCATCTGGAAAGGGAAGGGGGGAGGCACCAAAGCAGAGCGCGCGCAGTTAGCGAACCACTGTGTAGCCACAGTGGGTGCACTGGACTTGGAGCGTTTGCGGGTCAGCGCGGCAAATCTGGCGCCCGTTGCAGTGCGGGCAGTAGGCCGGGACGTAGCTCACGCTCTCGCGGCGCGTGGTGGAGCTGTTGGTCGAAGGCGGAGCAGGGAGCAACAACAGGAAAAGACAAATAAGGCCAGATGGGCAGTGGTGTTAGTGGGGTGCGTGCCTGCTATGGGCCAGACGGAACGCGAAAAGCAGATGGGAGTAGAGGGGAACGTACGCGTAGGTCGGGTGGCAAGTGCGCATCAAGGGCGAGAGAAGAGGGAAGCGGTGGTGGGGGATCTTAGATGGTCTTGATGAGGGGGATGAGGGGGGGAGATGAGGCGCTTTTTGGACGCAGGGGGGGGGTCTGTATACTGTGCCTTTTCTACTCTTCTACCTACGATGGCATCTGCCCTGCCATGTCGTCGAGTCCCGAGGGGTACACACGACGCGCGTACTCAAGCCCAAGGAACTGCGAGCCGGAGGTGAAGTCCTGGCAGGGGGGTGGAAGTCCGACGTCCCTGTCCGCCCTTCCCCGATGAAGATATCAACGGAGTTGGACGGCCGCCCAGGCAGCGGGGTATATAGTGCCGAAAAAAGGTTAGACGCCCACTTTTCTACGTACTTGTCATGGAGCAACATTCAAATAATCTATTTCGGCTCTCGCATTCGTTGCGGAGTAGGTCGTTGGCAACCACGTGTTCCCACCAAGCAATGGAAGGGACGAGAAGACCTGGTGTCCGGAAGCGTCCTAAGGCCTGAGCGGGCCTTTGCCAGTCACCCAATCGCACATGCTGAAAACAAGCCAGGGACACCATTATCCACATTATCAGGCCTGGTCAATCTGACTGCCACGGAGAACAAGCAACGCAACACAGAGACGCGAAACACATTGGAGCTCCTACTATGACCTGTGATGCCTCACTGGGTACAAAAGCGTGCTGCAGAGGGAGAGAGACCCCACACGCGTGGGGGGCACACAGAGAGGAGAGAGTCGCTCAGATGGCCTTATTGGGAGGTCTATAATCCTAGTCAAGGAGGGATGTCTCGCTGTGGATATATTCGCGTATCAAAAGTCACATCCGTCCTGTTTTCCAACCAAAACCAAGAACAATAAGTCAAGTCTCTGTGGGGTGTATCTTAATTTGTGAGGGAAGAGATAGGGTAACCGGAACTGAGTACTGAATATTGAATACTGAGTTCAGCACTCAGATTGAGTACTGACGCGGCTCTTGTGGCGCTGTCACTTGAGAGTCTTTCACACTTCTTCGATAAAGAGTTTCAGGGTTCAGATGTCAGATTGGAGGCGAAAAGCGTATAATCTTCGTGAAGAATGCCTGATCAAAAGCTAGGAGGCCCCCCCATCTATATGTTTTGGCCTGTGCGCAACTTTCAACCCATTTTAAGGTCATTGCTGGCCCGTGCAGATGAGAAGAGCCTCTTTATAAAGCTGAGCATCCTATCCATCCCGCAGCGCCCCATTCTTCATCTGCGAAACCTTTTCTACCCGCCCTCCCCACTTTTCGCATATGGAAACCACCAGCATCGATTGTCCCCCGTCGTCCGCGGAGACATTCGAAGATAAGGGCATGCCTTTTGACATACCGGATCCGAACGGTTTCTTCGACTCGGTTGAGGCCTGGTTAGAGACGTATACGCCTACTGTTCTTGGCACGGATGATACGCCCATCTCCTCTACTGTCTTGATACCATCGCACCCAGGTACTCCGGAATTGCGCCCTTCCCCGCTGGACAAGCTTGTGCAGGTGCCGCAGCTTGGTTCGGCCAACAGTGCCTCCCTGCCAGCAGCGAGCTGCGACCAACCAGACTCGACCCACAGGGAAGAGAGAGAGGAAGAGGCAATGGAAGAAACCAGAGTTTGCACCCAACGCGATCCCATCTGCTCCGCGAGAACATCCGTCGCGGTCTCGAAGAAGTGAGTGAACTGTTGCAGCTGGGACGAGCGTATGGGGCGCGATCGCTCGGCATGGCCTCGGCCGCAGGGACAGGCGTGGACTTGGAAGTCGAGGACAATCGGTTGGACAAGGAAGAGTCGGAACCGATTCTGCACTTGGTTCAGGGAAGTGGTCCGGAACTGGAAGTGTTGGAGACGTTGGCCATTCCCCCCCGCCTGCCCGGCCGCGGTGGGGGAACGAAACGAGTGCGTGCGAATCCGCTGTTTCCACGTACACAGTCAAAGATATGCGCATTGTATTGTGGGCTGACCCACCAGAGAGATTCCACCCCCTTCAGGGCCCCGGTCGTGGTCGCGGTGCAGGGGGGGGAAAGGAGGGGTCCAAGGCGGCGGTCCTGTACCAAGCGGTAGATCTCCTGGTTTGGCTCAAGGGCCGCAATGAGCTTTTCGAAACGCACCTCGAGGAGCTGGCTGAGGCTTTGGCCTCTTATGACTCGGGTCAACGCCACAGGGTTAACGATGCGAGAGGAACGCATAGGTTTGGATACATCGAAAGATTTACACCACGCTACTGTGCTGCTGTCCCTCGAAGTTCCTTGTCTTCTCTTCGAGAATATAGAAAAACTCTTATTCGCATGATGAACCGCATGCGCCACAAAATGGTATAGTTGACTGCGCTGATGAAGTTTTGCAGCTGGGTTGAATGGAATGTACTAACCAGGTATGTTATCATCGTCCCCCTCCCCCATCTTCTTCCCCTGTTCCTCTCTCCTTTTTTGTTCTTTCTCCGTTTCTATATTCTCAGCACAGTTTTCAGCCACAGAAACAGCATTATCGAGCATATACTTAGTACACACTCCACAGGAAAGCAAACCTTTGGCTGGTTGCAGTGAGAGTCTCCCAAGGGTTGCAGCCTTTCTCCTAGTATTTCTCCTGGCCTAAATGGGGTTACCTCCCTCTGCTGTATATAAAAGCAGATGGGTTCCTTAGTTTCATCCTGGCCGGTTTGACCCTTTGAAGCGGTTGGAGAGGACTTGTGATCGAGCACGGCCACCACTGTAGAAATCACATGCCCTGCAATGTCCCCGCCGGTTATTCCTGACGGGATTCAGTCGGGTGTGTGACATAGTACTAAGATGCACATTGAAGCTTACGGTCAACTACCTGGCGCTACCATCCGCGTTCGAGGGGCACGGACAAAGCACAACCTCCAATCGCCGGTCTTGTCCGGCTGAGTGGAGCATATTGGCTCGAAGTCCCGCACACACCTCCCTTTACGCACCCAAACAGAAACCGACAAATGGTCTACGGTACAACAGACATGCAATCGTTCGGCATGACGATCGCCATTGGATATTGGACTCCAGCCAATACTGGCACGGCACAGCCAAGCCTTCTGGCATGGAAACAGATCCCGCATTCGCCTTTAGGGCGTCAACGGTCAACTGAACGGTCAACGTTCAACACTCAACTGCCCTCGGTCGATACCTGCAAGTTGACCGACTCCATCTCGGAACTGAGACTGTGACCACTTTCGCTCGGCCGCCGGCTAGCGGTCGGACTGCCGTTCGGCGTTGCGTCCTCCCCCTCGGCCTCGGAGGGAGTTACACTCATCGCGCCGCCGACGGCGGTGGAGCCAGTGGGGAGAGGGGGGGTGGGGGGCGAGGCTGAACCAAGGGCCGTGCGGACCGGGAGAGGGGGGTAGTTTGCGTGGCGGCAACGGCGGTGGCGTCAAGGATGTGCCGGGCTCAGAGTCGGGTTCGAATTCCGATTGGGAAGAGGTTTGTCCAGTGCTGTAGGCGCAGGGGGGGCCGGCGTGCTTCGCGCTGACATCCAACGTCCCAGGATGCCATGGCGGAGGAGACGGACTGGGCGACTGTGGGACGAGGCAAGCTGGTTCGGGCGCGATGCGGAGGACGGGGAGGTGGTGGTGGTGGACCGACTGGAATGGGACACGGCCGTCGAAGCGCTGGCGGTCGACAAGCGCGAGGCGGGGGTCGAGGTACGAGCTCGGGTGGCCCAGCTGGTCCAGCCAGGTGCTGGTGCCGGGCAGGCGCAGGCGCCGGCTGTGGGGGCGGAGATAGCGTTGCTTGTTCCAGAGCCAGGGCCGCTTCGGCATAGAGGGTCTTGTAGTGCACCAACTGTTCTGCCACCTCTTTCTGCAGCGTAGCAGTGACCACTTGCTGTGCCAGCTCCATGTGCGCCGACTGGCGGCGGGCCATGTCTTCCTCCATCTCCTTGACTTGGGCAGCGAGGTGCCAGGTAGCCTGCCGCAGCGACTCCATCTCTTGCAACGGCATCGAGGCTCGTTCCAGGGTGGTTTGAAACTCGGTCGCGTACTGGTTCAGACGAGCTACGCTCGCCCAATCTCGTGCCGCCTCGGCATCTTGCACCAGTTTGTCCACCGCAGCCAAGTCCCCTTCCCATCCCGACGACGGCGTGAGGTGGTAGGCGTCAAACATGTTGTTCTTGAGGAATAACACCGTCTCATGCGGACCCAAGGTGAGTAGCCTGCCTTCGTTCGTACGCAGCAAGGCCAAGACAAACCGAAACAGCGCATCCACGCCCTCAGCAAACACAGTGTCAGCACACGGTAGGCAACGGGGAGAGGACAATGGTAGCAGAACAGCGTGATAAACCATTGCGAAGCATAGGCACTCGACTTGATTCCACTCCGGGCCAGATGGGCATACAGCTGCGGCAACTCCTCTTCCACCAGGCGAGAACATTGGTACAGCCGAAGCTTCAGACCCGGCATGCCGGATAGGAAGTGGCCACGGAGGTTGTAGGTGCGCATGAGTGCTACCAGGGTGCAAAACGCCTCAGCCTCGTTCATCACCAGTAACAGGGGCGCCACCAGGAACTGCAAGCCCGGGCGGTAGCACACTTCTGGATCGTGCATCGCATACGCCTTGACCACCTGGAACACTTGCTGCTGGCCTTGGGCAGGATCGTCAGAGTAGGGCAGCTCATCTGCACATCTTGCCAGGTCTCGCTGGATCGCCTCGTCCTGATCGCTGGTTCGGATAGGTATTCGTGGAACTTGGCCTCGAGATCCGCATCTCGACTGGCGCTCATTTCACGCCACAAGGCCCCTCGGTACTGGGAAGGAATGCCCTGTTGAATGGCTTGCGCAAGGCGTTCCGGCTCGGCCATCGCTACGCGCTGGTAGTCTAATCGCAGGCCAAGGTTAATACACGGAACGCACCGCCAGAAAATGATGGTTCACGTACCTCTTAGGACCATGTCCCAGAACGCCGCATCTCCTGTGCCCGGCCCTGGCTGGAGCCACAGCGGATTATGCGACGCGTCTAGCGTCGGCGAGGTCAAATCAGGGAACATAAAGGCTGATGGCATCGAGTCGGGGCTTTGAACAAAAGTAGGTGCTCGAGTGGGATGGGGTAGGTCGGTGGATACGGAAAGAGTTGTCTCCTCCTCATCCTCGAGACCGGCGGAAAAGACCGTGTTGTGTCGTGCTTCGGGGGGACGGTTGGCGTACCCGGTTGCCTCGACAGGGGCTCGTCTCTATTCTCCCTGGATTGCAAATCGCCCCCCTCATCGCCAGGACTGGAGGGTAACAGTCCATGCTGGGGTGTGGGGGTTGCGGTAGTATCGCCAGCTTCGGGTCGGACATCATGGGACTGGGGCGCGTCGTCGACTACGTGACGCGAGTCCGATGCGGGGTGTACTGGGCTTGGCAGGTGGATTGGTGGTGATTCCTTCCTCTGTGCCCATCGTACCACCGTTATGGTCCTGGTCGATAGAGAGAGTAGAGGGCGAGTGCAAGCTAGCGTGACCGGCGCTGAAAAAGCTGTTGCGAGTTGTGTCCCCATCGGAACTGACAGAGCTAGGGCGGGAGGCACCGCGCTCCGAAACATCGGTAATGCAGGCGCAGGGAAAGGGTCCACAGTCGCACCCTGAGTGGTGGCGTTGTGCGCCGAGGTGTCCGGACCGGTGGGGTGCAGGAGGGCGGCCCTGGTGGCTGGGGCTGGCGGCGGGTCTAGAGACAGGAGGGGGGAGGCGGGCGAGGCTAGACGGGCACTGTCGACGGGGGGCGAGGAGTACAAGGATAGCGTGGGAGATGCGGGTGGCAGCGGAGGAGGAGGCTGTCGTGGAGCAGGTCCGAGCGCGGGGGAGGGGAGGTCTTGCGGCGGCCAGCGGCGCGCGCTGTTTGCGCAAGGAGCGTGTGCGGGGAAGGTGGGGGGGGGGGGGGTGGCGGTGGCGGTGGCGGTGGGCAGAGAGGGTGAGGCGATGGCGGGGTCATTCGCCGTGGTGGCCATGGTGGATTCCAACGCGGGCTCTCCAGGAGCAGATGGGATGGATGCGGTGGTGGTGGTGGTGAGGCCTGAGGGGGGCCCAATCCAAGACAGATGCGGTGGAGCGAGCGGCGTTGCGCCGCCCACGGCCGCACACCAATCCGTTTTCGTTTGAAATTGCATTTTCCTCTGGGTGGCGCCAGCACCCGCCTGTGCAAACTTTCAACGGCAGCCCCGCCCACTCGCCATTCCGCTGCTGGCCGCTCGTAACGCGCAACCCCCGCTCTGCAACCATCGACCCCAGCGATGATCGGCCCCAGCCTCCCGCCTGGCCTGGCTTCCGAACGCGCACCACCCCGGTCTGCGTCGCCCTCCCAGCACTCTGATAGCAGCTCCGAGCCCGATGTGTCGGCCCCTTGCCTGCACCTGCCCAGGCCCAGGCACCCGCGCGCCCGCCGGGATGGATGCCGCCGAGCATGCCTTTCGCCAAAAGGAAGAACGGATGCACGCCGCACGGCAG
Source organism: Moniliella sp. 'wahieum' (assembly GCA_003971905.1). Classification (NCBI taxonomy): domain Eukaryota; kingdom Fungi; phylum Basidiomycota; class Moniliellomycetes; order Moniliellales; family Moniliellaceae; genus Moniliella; species Moniliella sp. 'wahieum'. The sequence continues at coordinate 168,375 of RSEE01000083.1, read as the reverse complement.
GTGCGTTTTTTCTTCCATGACTCACCTCAAACCATACGTAGTGCTAACCCCCACTCACTGTCCCCAGGCCGAGCAGGACGCAGCCAACGCGCCCCCATCTCGAGATGAATGGATGCTCACGCCGCTCCCGGGTCCCAACTTGCAGTCTGTGATCGGGAACCCGCTCAAGTGAAGAACCGTGGATTTTCCCAGGCCGCGGGGCCAGCCGGACGGGTCCAATCCCGCTCTGGCATTTCCTCCCAAACTGACGCAGGGACGCTTTGGACCGAGACGCCGGCCGAGCGCCAGCGCGGGAAGCGGCCGAAGTGCGGGGCGAAGTAGCGCCTCTGTCCATGACCGGGTCTGACCTGGCCGCGCAGCCTCAAGAGGCAAGGGAGCGTCAGCGCACCCAGCTTCTTCGTGATGAGATCTCACGGTTTGATCCTTCCCGTTCGCAGTCCCTCTTGGACCAGCATCGCGAGAAGAGACGGAGCGAGGTGCAGGGGCAGCGTCACGACCGCGACCGCAAAGACGAATCGAGCCGGCATCGCCACCGTCATCGCCATGACCACCATCGGTCCCGGGACCGGGAGGAAGAGAAAGAGAAAGAGAAAGAGAAAGAGAAGGGAAGGAGAAGGACAGGGAAGGTCGCCATTCTCGCTCTCATCGTTCTTCCCGCCATAGCGAGACGAAGGAGGAAGCCGAGCGGTCCCATCGTTCCCATCGTTCCCACCGTTCCCACCGCTCCCACCCGTCTCGCAGTGACCGCGATCGGAAACGAGATCGGTCCGCTTCTCCCCGCGCGTCCTCCTCTCAGCCACAGCCTTTTGTGTGGGACCGCGAAGCGGCCTTGGGCGCCGGGGGCAAGTTGCTGGACGAGTCGGCAAAGGCGAAAAAGATTGCCGAGGCGGCCACGCTTTCAACTCGGTTTGCCGCATCGGGGTCCTCGTTTTTGTAAATGGGGTTCAACGTTCAGCACACGATATCTCGTATCCCCTCTCTCTTCGGTCCAGTCAGATGGTGGCTGGTGCTGATCGTCCAGCCTATGCTGCAGGGCGACGGCCGTGGTCCATGGGCACACAAGGAGTGTGCACTCTGGTTTGCCTGTATATGTGACTGCGGCTCCAATTCATCAACGACGATCATCAGGATGAGAAAGGGTGAGACGATGGGCCATCAGTCTCCCTCAGGCCTCACCTCATTCTTGTCTGTTCGCCCCCTCACCCGCACCAGCACCGCATTGCTGTCACCGAGGCATCAAACTCTTGCAAAGCCAGGAGAAGGTTCTGTGTACTTGCTCGTTTCATCAATCATGAACCATACCCCTCATCTATTGCCCTCACGTGTGGGGACGATGGAGAAGTGCAGCAGGGGCAGCAGGGCACGGCCCTTGGCAGACCCCGGCAGACCCCGGCACCGTGAGGTGCCTACGCGCAGATCAGCTCGGTCACCTTGTACCGTTTCGCCGAGGTCACGGGCCCTTGGCGCTCGTTGAAGTTGACATGTTGACATGGCAGCTTAATCGGTCACCGGCACCCCGTCATCGCGTCACATGCATGTCACAATGGCATGTCACTCGTCGCTTGAAGCTTGAAGCTTGAGCTTGAAGCTTGAAGCTCGACTAGTGACTAGGACTAGTCACTTGAAGCTTGAAGCTTGATCGGAGTCACTTAGTCATGGCTGTTCGCACGGGCCTAGACAGGACACTGCGGATCTCGATCAGTGCCCAGTCCTGGTTTGAATATGAGCCGGAGGAGAGAATGTCGAGGCTGGCGAACGGTTAGAATGAGAATGGGGTGGTTCGGGAGGCCCATTGGGCATTGGCTGTGTGCACTAGAAGATGAAATGTGAGATCTGAGATGGGAAGCGGAGCATGGCAGGGCTTGGCACGCTGAAGCTTGAAGCAGGATCTAGGAACTGCTAGGGCCTCGCTCTGGTTAAGCGTTAAACGTGTTAAACGTCAAGTGCTACCCCCCGAGCGTCCCAGCCGAACGTCGAACGTCGAACATCGAACGTTGGACGTCGAATGCCAAAGCGCAGCCGAAGAAACACACAGCACCGCCCCAGTGTCTGCTCCTCCGCCGCTCGGGTGCCTAGAAAGGCGGCGGGAGGAGGCGCTGGAGGAGGACAGGCGATCGGAGATGGATCTCCCATGCGCTTTTGCCCACCGGTATTCGCCAGCAACCGAGGCGCTGGGCTGGGCGGCGTGACCGATGCTGATCGACGCTTTGCTATCGAATCTGAGTCTGCGCCCCTCCGATCGACGCGCACCCGCTCAGCCAGTCCGCCGCACTGCCCAGCACTGCCCAGCACTGCACTTGCACGCACACGCACGCACTCGCCCGCACTCGCCCGCACTCGCCCGCACTCGCCCGCACTCGCCCGCACTCGCCCGCACTCGCCCGCACTCGCCAGCCGCACGTGCCGATCAGCACGCCTCCAACCCTACCGCTCGCCCATCCCTCACCGCTCACCGCCCCAGCCAGAGCGCCTGTCAGCATCCGTGGCCAGGCCGCATGCTCCTGTGCCGGCCCAGCCTGCGTCCCAGCAGCCTCGGGTGGCCAGCCGCCAATAAAGACAGCCTCTCCACCCCTCCCATTGCCTGCCCCCTCCACCTGCCCCCCCCCCATCATGGTCGTCCCCTCCGCCGCGGCCCCCACCCCGCCCGCAGTGCGCAAGATCTGCTGCATCGGCGCCGGCTACGTCGGCGGCCCCACCTGCAGCGTCATTGCCCAGCGCTGCCCTCACATCCAGGTCACCATTGTCGATGTCAACCCCACCCGCATTGCGGCGTGGAACTCGGACGACCTGCCCGTCTACGAGCCTGGCCTCGACCACGTCGTCAAGAGCTGCCGCGGCCGCAACCTCTTCTTCTCCACCGACATTGACGCTGCCATCCGCGACGCCGACCTCATCTTTGTCTCCGTCAACCCCACCAAAAAGTCCGGCGTGGGCAAAGGCTTTGCTGCCGACCTGGCCTATGTCGAGGCCTCTACCCGCCGCATCGCCGCCGTCGCAGAGAGCTCCAAGATCATTGTGGAAAAATCAACGGTTTGCCCTGCCGCACCGCAGCCTCGATGCGTGTCATTCTCGAATCCAACTCGCGCCCGGGCCTGCAGTTTGACATTCTGTCCAACCCCGAGTTCCTCGCCGAGGCACCGCCATTCCCGACCTCAACAATCCCGACCGTGTCTTGATCGGTTCCCTGCCCAGCGAGAGCGGCACCAAGGCTGCCGCCGCCCTGGCCGAGGTGTACAACAACGGGTCCCCATGCAACGTATCTACCCACTGGTCTTGGTCTTCCGAACTCTCCAAACTCGCTGCCAACGCTCTCGCCCAGCGCATTTCTTCCATCAACGCCATGGCCGCCATCTGCGAGGCGACCGGTGCCAAACGTGGAAGAGGTTGCTCATGCATGCGGTCTCGACGCCCGAATTGGGCCCAAGTTCCTCAAGGCCTCGGTCGGCTTTGGTGGCTTTGCTTCCAGAAGGACATTCTCAACTTGGTTTACGTGCGTCTCCATTCTCCTATTTCTTTCTTTCTTCCCCTCCCTCCCTCTCTATTCATCATTCCTTCTCTATGAGGTCTACTGACTGTTGCACACAGCTCTCAGAGAGTCTGGGTTCCCGAGGTAGCAGCGTACTGGCACCAAGTGGTGGAGATGAACGAGTACAGCAAAGATCGCTTCGCCAACAAGGTCATCAAGACGCTGTTCAACACGATTACCAACAAGAAGATTGCCGTGCTTGGATTTGCATTCAAAAAGGATACCGGCGACACGCGCGAAACAGCAGCGATCAGTATGCAAAGCCTTCCGCAACGAGAATGCTCACATTTCCATCTACGACCCCAAGGTGTCCAGGGACCAGATCTTCCTCGACCTGACCGAGCCCGGGGTTCAGTCCGATGCGGACCTGTACGAAAAACAGGCCACATTGTCGCCTCGGCCGAGGAGGCGTGCCAGGACGCAGAGGCAGTGGTAATCATTACGAATGGGACGAGTTCCGCTCCTTGGACTGGGCCAAGATCTACCAGAGTGTCAAGAAGCCAGCCTTCCTGTTTGATGGCCGCAACATTGTCAATCCGCTGGCGTTGCGCAAGCTCGGCTGGGTCGTTCACTCGGTTGGCAAGGGCCCCGAAATTCAGGACCCCGTCTGGGCGTAACGGCTGCACGACCCTGTTTCCCCCCCGCCCGTCCTTTTTCCTCCTCCCCTACTGTGTCTCCTACTGCGTTGATGTTCAGGTTCAGTGTAGCGCTTTGGTGTTGTGTATGCCCTTCCCTCTTCCTCTTTTCTTTCCCGCTTTCTTGTCCATCGTTTCTTTTTTCTTTGCGTCAGGGTGTACTTATGACGCGCTTCCCCTCACACCACGTCTCTGCACCCGGTTTAAGATTCTTCCTCCTCGATTTGTCTAATTGTATATCCTGATGCTGTTCCCATGCTTGGATGGACGTTGGGTACCTCTCATTCTAACAGACTACTAGCAACCGACCACTGCGTTATTGTCGATGATAGGTATGGAGAGAAAGTAGACAATGAATGACAAAAGGGAGTAGGAGCAGGAGCAGGTGCAAAAGGGGGTGACTTAGCTTACTGCTGCACATCCTGTTCGCCACTGTAGCTGGGCAACTTCTTCTGGGCCTCTTTCCAGGTCAACGTGGCATCCGACAAGCCCTTGATCACCGCAATCACCTCGTCGATCGGGCCAATGAGCTGGGACGTGGTGTCGCGCTCGCGCAGCGTCATCGTACCTTTCTCCAACGACGCAAAGTCGAGGGTGCAGGCAAACGGGGTGCCGAGCTCATCGTTGCGCGAGTACCGCCGACCAATGGTCGCATTACTATCGTCCACCCGGCTCGCGACGCCAGCCGCACGCAACTTGCGCGTCACCTCGCGCACCAAGGGCTGGAACTCCTTGTTGGACGAAATGGGCACGATCAGCGCCTTGACGTGCCACGAGCGGGGGCAAACTCAGCACGCCGCGCTGCGCATCCTCCTCGCGCGACCAAACGCATGCTCGAGCAAGGCATAGAAAATCCGCCCATGCCAAACGAAGGCTCAATCACATTCGGTACGTACGTCCGCGTGTGTTCCTTGACCGTCTTGAGCTCCACCGTGACCAAGTCCGAGCTCAACTCCCGCTCTTGCCACCGACGGTGATCGTGGCCTGGCCCGCTTGGAGGGCGTGGGCCAAGCGTCGAGCTGGGCTTGGTCCATCTCAAGAATCTCTCCTCCACTGCCTTGGCGTCCTTTTGAACTTGGGACCGAGCAGTTTCTTGTTGAGAGTAGGAATGTACTTTTCGTACACCTTGGGCTCGGTCAAGAGCTGGTGCACCGACAGGTCCTTCTTGGTCCTACGCGCGTGGACCGTAAGGTCGTACGCGCTCCGGTCTGCACAGCCCACACTTCGATCCACCCATACGACGTTCTGATTTCCGCGTCCCAGCAGTCGGACGCGTAGTGGGCCATTTCGTTGTGCATGTGCTGGCGGAAGCGGATACGGGTGTCCATGCCAATCTTTTCCAGAAACTGCCAGATCCGCGCAACAAAGTACCCCGCGTCTCGTTGTCGCACATGCCCTGCGTCACCGCATCGCCCACGGTAGCATAGGTAAGCTCGGTCTTGCCCGCTTCTTGCGTAGCCTTGGGCAGCCACGGCAGCGTCAACTGCGCCACCTCGGCAAAGCGCGGGTGACTCTTGTCTTCGGGGTCAACAAAGTGCTCAATTTCGCCCATGACAAATTCGCGCACGCGCAGCAACCCCCAGCCCGCGGACTAATCTCGTTGCGGATGCTTGCCACGTGCGCCGACGCAAAGGGGATCCGACCATTGTTAAACTCGAGAAGGCGGGCAAATTGACAAAGTGGCCCTGCGCCGTCTCGGGACGGAGGTAGCCCTTTTGCGTCCCGGTCGGACCAATCTCCGTGGAAAACATGAGGTTAAACTCGACTGGCTCGGTCACCCTCGTTGCCCGTCTCGGGGGCGCGGATGGCAAATTTGGTGATCAGCTCGCCCAGTTGCGGGCCGGTGTAGTTTCAATCTGCGCCAACACGTACTCGATCTCCGCCTTGGTCTCGTCTGCCACTTGACGCCGTCGACTTGATCTTCTTTTTCTTGGCTGTCTTCTTGTCGTCCTTGGCGTCCGGCGCATCGGCCGATGTGTCAATCGTCTTGCCCTGTTCCAACGCACGCGCTTCCGCATCGCCCTTCAACCGCGCCTCTAGCACCCCTTCAATCAAGTGGTCCGCACGGAAAATGTCCCCCGTCTTCACATCCCGGCACATAAAGTCGGTGAATTTCTCCACGTGGCCCGACGTCTTTAGTACCTCGTCAAGCGTCATGATGGTCGGGTCGACCTCGAGCATGTCCTCCTCCAGGATAAAGTGCTTACGCCACTCGGAGATAATGTTGGCCTGCAGCGCCGCGCCCGTCGGACCATAATCGTACAGACCCGCGACACCTACCAGATCAGGCACGGACTGTCAGCGCTCCGCGAGGGCAAAAGAAAGCAAGGAAACGGAAGGAGGGCGAGTGGGCAGACAGGCGGCAGGGCTGACCAGTGAGAAGTGAGATATGAGATCAGACAAGAAATGACAAGGGACACGTACCGCCGTAGATCTCAAAGGAGGGGTTGTAGAAAAAGCGCTTAGTGATCAGCCCTTCGAGCAGAGCGCGGTCCCATGGATGCGCATCCTTCTTGACCTGCGACGGAGCAGTGGTCATCGTGGCCCTGGGTGTGGTGGGGGGGGAAGCGGGCAGCAAGAAGACGAATGTGCGCGTGCAATGTGTGATGTGTGATGTGTGACATGGGGCTCGGCGCCCAATTCGGCGGCTGACGCTGCCCCCGTTCGGCATTCGACCACAATCGCCGCGGTTCGCCTGGCAGGCCCAAGTCCACATCACCCTTTCATCACCACGTGATGCGCCAGGGCTGGTGGTCCCACCAGTGACGTCACATCCTGGTGCCATGATGTGGCGTCCTGCCGGCTTAAATTTTAAGGCTTAACGCCTGCCGCCTACCGCCACTACCCTCGCAGTGGAGGGTTACGGCGGAACGGAGTATCCCAGGGCGGAATTGTGGGGGTGGGAGGGGCTGCCGAGGATGGGTGCGAAGGGCGCTTTTTCTTTTCCACCAGCGAGCTTCCAGGCGCATCCTCGTGGTGCTCAACGACGGCCGCGCGGAGCTTATGCTCTGTGCGTGGCTCGTCCCTGGCCACTGCAAGTGCCTTGCAGTGGACTGCTCCCAGATGGAGCCTAGCTTGCGCTCCGTTTGAGTATGTGCTCTGGCCTACACGCCCCCAGCGGGAGCACATAATTTGGAGCGCAAACAACCAAACACTTCACACTTGTTGATTTCCTCTTCTTGCTTGGACATGCATCCTGTCCTTCTCTCCATCTCAATTCACACTCGTCTCCCCCCATCCCGCCTTCTGTTGCCTTGTAGACCAGTTGCAATTCCCAATTCCCGGCCGCCTGTTCTGGTCGATCCCAGAAGCAGAGCAACCCAGAACCCAGTAACGTAAGCTTGCGCGAAATCCCCGGGGCTCAAGATACGGCATACAGCACCCAGCGTGTTTGTACGGCCACGACGCTTGAGGCTACAACTGCCGGGCGAACACACACACTCCAACTCTCCCACATTACATCTCCACAGGAGCAATTTTTACTTGGGCTCAGACGCGTACAGCAACATGTACGCATGACACGCCGACCACTACGCTACCGCATCCTACGCACGCAACACGTTGGCTGCATCCACATTGAGCGGCGAGTCAGGTTCCGGCTCATCCGCAGCACCAGCATGACCAAGCACAACGATTACATCTTCTAAACTGGCGTCTATTGACTTTGTAGCACATCCAAGCAGTCTCGCCCGTCTGCTCACGGGGGCCACCAAGATGGGTCAGCACGCTGCCTATAACGGCCAACGTTGCCTTCTCCGCACCTTCGACGACACATGGGGGTGCCAGATGCGCGCGCCGAACCGCTTGGGTCGTGTTTGAGGGAGGTGCTGGGGCCCGAGATGGCCACTTCGAACAGGCCATCGGCATTAGTAGTTGCCCGATGCTGGACTTTGGAGAAGGGCACTCCATTCGAGTAAGTTCTGTCCTGTTCCATCCGACGGACGCAGCACCTGCAGACCCCCACGTGTTTTTGGAACCAGAGTGTCACCGAACCATGATGGGATGGTACGAACAGGACAATTTTGCCCTACTTGCACAAGGGTGATGTCGATGATGTTTTGTCACAAGGAAGCACCCACCAACGAAGAAGATTCTACCGAGGGGAGCCGCAGCTGAAATGAAGGAGCTCAGGCTGGGCCGTGAATCGATCGAACTGGTTGGCAGGAGTAACTGTGGTTACCGGAAGTACCTCCTCTAGCTGATTCTTGTTTTGTATGACTAATAGTGCATTATGCCAAGGACGGAACAACGCTCTCCTCGCCTGGGCTCCAGATGGGAAGCGGCGACACGGCGTGCCTGAGGCGGGGGGATGCTGGCTTGGGACGCCTGGGTGATGCGAGATCGGCACTGGCGTCCAAGATGGCTAGCGCGCCCACTCCAAGACTTTGAGGGAGAAGAGTCCTTTTGAATAGGCAAAAAATGTTCTTGGCGCGGGGGCTAGGACGGCGACGCGGGGGGTATTAGGGGAGAAAGGATGCGGAGAGGAGATGTGCAAGTGGTGTATGTCGCCAGCTGCGGTGGGGTGCGCATAGGAGCAGGGCGAGTAGTAGGATCGCGCCTATGATAAGGAGGCCTCAGCTAGGCTAAGTAAGCAGTAACCACTGCAGAGGCTACCCTCGGGTCAGACCTGAGCCGGCCTGAGCCTCAGGCCTCAGAAGGCCTCAGGCGGCCAGGCAGACTATATATAACGAGTTTATTTGCTGTGCCCCCGCGCCCTCGCAGGTGCTGCCCAATTCCCGCGTCTATTCCGCTCCATTCCGCCCTCTCTGTTCTCCGCATCTGTGGCTGAAACGGGGGAGGGGCACATGTCTTCCGGTGTAGGGGCAACAAGGAGGCAAGCCTGGCTGATTAACGTGCTCAACGTGGGCTCTCCTCGGCGCCCGAGTCGCTCTTCATCGCCACAGATGGGGAGACGCTCAGCCTTTGACCTCCCTCCATGCTGGATAATCATCCGAGCTTTGGGGACTCGGGTGAATTGAGGATGGAGGCAAGCCCGATAGGTGCCTTCTGCGGGTAGGTTGTATTGCATGAATGATGATCTCTGAGCTCGACCTGTTCTTCTCGTGAGCTTGATGATACAGCAAGCGTTTCGACCACCTAAGTGCAGAGTTGGTCTATACGCCACCAGACCCGCTTGGGCCTTGAAGTTATAACCAGGGCCAGAGCAGCTTTTGCCCGGCCTTCGCTGAGAGCGAGCAGAACGGTTGTGGCTGCGCACAGTATACTATTGAGGGTTTTTGATTTTTTTTTCGTGCATTTGGGGCACCCTAACCCAGATGCTCCGAGGCCTCCCTCATCGCTCATCAAGACGCTATAACATGTCCCCTCCGCCGCTCTGTATACGACCCGCGAAGATTAATAGGGCAATCCAGCTCTCAGTACTGGATCAAGCCGTCCACGCGTTACACACAGAAGTGGGTTCTGGTTGGATGTGAGCGCCATATGGCGCGCGGTGGGGCGGGCCGGCCGGCTCGTGCCAGATGATGAAACATGGCAGACGTGTGTTGTCGGTCGGAGGCTGAGGAACACCCGACCGTCTCGCGTGCCGAGAGACGCTGGCTACCCCCCGCCAGAGGAGGAAGAGAGAACAGCGGCGTGGCGGGGGAAGGATGCGGCACGGCGCAGCGCGGGGGGGGCAGGATGCGGGCGGCGGGAGCGGGCGTGGGAGGGATGGGCCTGCTGGGCGGGTGGAATGGGGAGCAGCGGCCGTCGCAGCTCGGATAGCAGCCGCGCCCAGGACAGGCACGGGCGGCAGGCGCGGAGAAGGTTGCAGACAGTGGCGTGGTACGGGCAGAAGGCGCTGGCGCAGGGGCAGTGTGCAGGCCGAGGTGTGTCTGCCAGCCGCCTGGATGGGCCGCCTCCCCCGGTTTATGAAACGCTGCCACCATCGCAGCCAGCCAGCCAGCGTCGCTTGGGCTATATTATAAGCTGCCTCTTCCGCCCCCGCCTGCCCCCCCGCTTGTCTGTGCTCTCGCCGCGCACTGCGCCGACCGCGTCCCTTTCCTTCCCCGTCGTCTTCCCCCGCGCCGTCCCCTGCCTGTCCCGCTTCTCCTTCTTGTTCCCCTTCTCCTCTCCGTCCCCTTCGCGCCCCCTTTTTCTTTTCCTTTCCTTTCCTTCTCCTTCTGCTTCTCCTTCTGCTTCTCCTTCTGCTTCTCCCTCCCCTTCTCCTTCCCCGTCTCCTTCCCTTCGACGCCCCCCCTCCTGCCCCCCGCCTCCCCACCTGCACCCACCCTCCCCGCACCCGCATCCGCCGCCCACCCCACCCCCATGTCTTCGCCATCCGACGCTCCCCACGCGGCCCCCCCACCCCCCTCCTCCCATCTCGCAGCATGCCCGACCACCCCTCCACTGAGCCCACGCTCCTCCCCGCCTCCGATCCAGCGGCTCCCCCCCCAACCGATCCAGCGAGCCTGCTGCGCCTCCAGCGCCATCCGTCATCCGCATCCTTCTCCGCCCCCGGCCGCGCCGTCCCCTCCAGCAGCTGCCCCCCCTGGCCCCACCCCCTGCGACCTCTGCCCTCTACCGCCACCACCGCCACCCCCCTGCCTCTTCCCCGAGGGTCCTCCTCCCAACCCCACCTCGGTCCAGTGGAGCAACGGGACAGATTCAGCCCAACGGTGCGCCCCCCCCCCTCGTCCTTCCCTTTGGCTAACCCTCCTCCGCCAGACTTTATCTCCTCAGCGCCCCCTTTTGCAGGCAAGGAGAGCCATATCTGATTGGACGAGTAATTTTTGTCTATCTTTGGAGCCCGATGCTACGCCGGAGGACCCCAAAGCCGCCCCCGATTACCGGTGTATGTGCGAACGAACCTGTTCCAGCGGCAGCGCGATGTGTTACCAAGGCCACCTTGATTCGCGCCTTCTTCTGGGCACGGTCAATGAGGATCTGTTTCCGCTCGAGGCGTGCGTGGGTTTTGCGAGGTACGCCATCGCAGCTTCATTGGCGATGGCTCGGCCCAAGATCTGGCCACCTACAAGCGGAGGAAGCCATTTTTATTTCACTCAGCTCTTTGATCGCTACGTCCATCGCTACTACGATGTGATGCCCTCCCACCTCCTTCGCAACGCTCCGGCCGATTCGTCAAGGTAATCCAAGACCGCTACTCGTTCATCTTCTTCGAGACGGGCGTGGCGCGACCTGACCCAGGCGCCAAGAACCTGCAACCAGTGCAAACAGTGGGCGTCGAGGTGCGTTGATCTAATTTCGTTCTTGCCCCCTTCGGCTTCGGGGGGGGGGGGGGCGGGGGGTAATAACAGGCTACTAGTTATACTAGTGCCTAATTATTTTGCCGCCCCCGCCCCCTCCCCGCCCAACTTCCATCGCTGTTGCTGACCCTCCCTCTTCTTCTCTATGCAGCTCCGACTCGGTGCGGTGCAGCAAGTGCCGTAAGTTCTGGCACATCCACTGTGCCGATCCTGCGCTCGACGCCAAGCCCCCCGAGGCGTCTCATGGACCTGCACGCAGACCTGCTGGGCCTGGTGGCCCCCGTGGCCGAGCCTGTGAGCACACAGAGAAGAAGGACGAGCTGGATCCTGTCTCCTCTCCCCCAGGAAAGCGGAAAAGGAGTCGGACGAGGCAGAGGACAAAGAGCCAGCGGTTGCCATGGACGAAACGGAGGACAAGGACACCAAGGACACCCCCCAGGAACCCGAGGAACACCAGGCCCCCGTTACCCGGAACAAGCGGCACATGACCCGACTCGAGTCGGAACGTGACAAGGCCACGCCCGACCGAGATGCGACTGGGGTAGACCGGGCTGTGCTCGACGAGTCACGCGGGGTCAAGTGTCATCGTATGTGGCCCTATCGCTACTTTGGCCAGAAAACCTACCCTCCCGATGCGCTCAATCCCGACGACCTCATCTTTCCTCCGGGCAACCAACGTATTGGAGAGACGTACCAAGCCAACGTCATCTCCTGGGAGGAGCAGCTCCAGTTTGGCCTGGGCAACCGGCCTCCCGAAGCAGACGAGCGCGGCGGGGATGCTACCGTCGCTCCCACGGGCCACATGGAGGAGGCAATGAGCACCAAAGCCGCTCCAGAAAGTACGCTTGCTGTGGTTGCCATTCGACGAGGACGCGTACCAACGCGATGAGCTCTCATCCCGGGCCACCACGCCCGTAAATGCAAAGCCTAGTGCGGTGCCCATGCGCCCTTCCGCCCAGCTGACCTGCGTCTGTCGGAGATTGCAAACGCCAATGACAGTGCCCCAAGTTCAACCGATGGAGACGAGACGGAATCGGTACCGGGTCTGGTCCAGATGCCCCCCACTTCGGCCATGGCCCCCTCCCAGCAGTTCCGGCCCGCTACACCATCACTGTTGGGTTCTCCGGAGAAGCCGGGCTCACAAGCCACCGCCACACCGATGGCGGTGGAGGGCGATGCGGATGGAGACGCAGATGGTGATGCGGACGAGGCCGATGAGGCCGATGCCGACCGAGAACCGGAGAGTGACGATGCTGAGGGGAGACATGGACAATGAGGGAGGAACACCTGCCGCTGCTCCAGAGTTGGCCATGGCAGAATCTACCGCCGCTTTGTCGCCCGCACCAGCTTCTGTTCCCGCCATCCAGGTTGCTGCCGCTGCTGACGCTCACCCAGCCCCGTCCGAACCAGATGCTACCCCGGTTGCCCCGCCCCCCAACCCCCTGTTGCAAGCACCCGAGGTGGTCGAGACGTGGAAGGGGCAGAGGGCGGGGTCGTGGCCGTGGTCGTGGCGTGGTCGTGGCCGTGGACGGGGCCGTGGAGCGTACCGCGCGGGACGGGGAGGAGCTCGCGCGCTGCACCAGAAGCACCTTGACTTGCCTGACTTGACACCCGTGCCCGACCTACGCCGTGGCCGGACCGGGGATCGGATGAGGTTGTGAAGCTTCTCTGGTCGCCTCAGTTGCCCGTGCGGACAAGATCTGTATGTGGTCCTCTCTGGCATGTCTGTCTTGGCGCTTGTACTAACACCGTTTTCTTGCCCCCACTTGCAGAACCACCTATCTGACTTTGGCCCAGCGCTCGCTCGACAAGAACAGCAGCTTGCCCCTCAAAATCTCTGATACGGACATCTTCAATCGTGCCCTCTGTCTGTTGGCCACCGCACTCAGGACGGCTCTAATGTGGCGCGCGCGCTGAGCCTCTCTCCGAGTCGAGGCCAGAGGACTTCCGCCTGGCACTGGACCGACAACGAGATGCGCATCCTCCAAACGCATGCCCAAAGACCTCAATCTCCCGAGCTGAAGCGGATGATTCCATCCAAGTTTTACGGAGACTTGGTGCGCGGGTATTACCTCCAGCGTGGCCCCGCTACTACAGCCTGCGTGGGAAGCCCGCCTCAAGGACATGAAGACGGCCAACGAAATCATCCGACCCTTCAACATGCTTGTTGCTCCCACGCGGCCGAGTCGTACATGCGGGGGAACCAGAGCGAGTCGGACATGTTCACCTGCTCCGTGTGCCATACGCACCGCGCAGCCCGCGCTGGTTCCGTGGCCGTGCCGTGTGGCCCAACCGGCACTGTGCATTGACTGTGGCTTGCACTGGCGCAAGTATGCCGCCGAGGCGTCCCAGATCGACGCCCGCACCAACGCCCACAAACGCGCCGCGCCTCAGGAGGACACGTGGCCTCGGCGTCAAGGTGCTCGCCTGGACGACGAGGTCGCGGAAGACTCGGCTGACTCGCCGGGCCGAATTGGCCGACGCGGTCTGCGCACCCGCCGCTCTACCCGCAGGCCGCTGCCGCGTCCTGCCGCGGCTGCCACGCCGCCTGCCAAGCCGTCGCCCAGCAAACCATCGCCCCGGCCAAAGCCAAGAAGAGACTCCTGTCCCACCGAGCTCACCTGCTGTCCACCGCGACGAGCCGTCGCCGGCGGCAGCGACGCCCGGCTCGCCCGAACCTTTACTCCGTCCCCACTGGCTGTCGGCACGCCCGCTTCGCTCGGTGCCTGCCGGATCGGCCCATGCCAAACGCACTCGACCGCCTAGAGGCGCTCGGTCTTTCCTCACCGCCCGCCGCTCAAGTCCACCTCTCGCTCGCCGCCCAACGCCGTCGCCTCTCCCTCCGGCCGCCGGCGGGCGGCGGCAGTGCTGTCCGGGCCACCGCATACGACCGTGGCCAGCGCCCAGGGGGCGGGCACCCCTGCTGCCATCCCGCCTGCTCTGGGCCACGTGCCCCCCACCGGCATCTGGCACGCCTCACCGCTTGTGCCGGGGCAGCTGGGACCAAGTCTGCCCACGCCCTTGCCGCCGCTGCCGCCATGCGCCGTGTGCGCACGGCTGGAGCCGTGGCGCAGCTAGTGGCAGTGCACCCCTGTGGCCTCAGTGCGCATCCGCTCTGCTCATGGTGGACGCGCAGCGGTGGCCGCCGAGACTGGACGTGCGACTGTGTGCCAACTTGGTCCATCCAAACGAGTCGTTGGTGCCCAAGTGCATGTTTGCGGCGTGCAGCCCAGCCCGCCATGCTCGACAGCCAATTCCTTCCGTACCGGTTCCCTCCTGGCTTCCCGCCTCCCGGTATGGTCCTTCCTACCCCGGCACACGGCATGCCACCGGCAGGCAGCATGCTCGTCTTCCCCCAGTACCCCATGCCTCCCTTCCCGCCGGGCCAGTTCCCTCCGCCGCCACCACCAGGCACGGTGCCGTTCCCGTTGCCTGGGCCGCCGCCCTCGTTCCCCTTGAATGGTGCCATGCCGCCGCCGCCGGGAAGCAACATTCCCCCTCGCCTGGCTACGCGCCTTTCTTCGCCCCTCCTCCGCCGTCCGGTTTGCTGCCCATGCCTGGGAGGCCCTCGCCCGCTACTCTCGGCCCCGGCATCCGGGCCGCTCAAGGCGACCGCTGTGCCGTCATCGGCCTTCCCCACCTCGCCTTCGCCGGCCATCTCTCGCCTGGTTCGACGACGAGTAAATCGCCCGGGATCCGCCCTTCCTCGGCCGGTCCCACGCCGGGCCCACACAAGGCTCACCAGGCCTGCTTGGGCACGTCGGCTGCCGCTGCCTCGCCCAATCGAGAAAGTGGATCACCACGCAAGTCGCCTGCGCCTCTGTTGCCAGGGGCTGGGCCTGGCGCGCTACCTGTGCGTGCGCCTTCTGGACCACCGGGTTCCGCGCCTGCTGTCCCTACTCCTCCGGGCCGGGGCACCCACAAAGTGGCGGGTTCTTTGCGGCTCACATGCCTGTCATGTTCCGCCCGCCGCCGACGGGCCGGATGCTGGACGTGTTCAAGCCGACAGAACGAAACAACTGGGTGCACCTGGTGTGTGCGCTGTTTATGATGGCTGTACGGTGGGCGATGTGACGCGCTACGGTCCGGTGGAAGGGTGGGCACGCTGCCCATGTGGGCTACCGTACGCCTTTGCGAGATTTGCATCGACCGACGGCGCATGTGTCGAGTGTTCGGCCGAGGGGTGTGGTAAGTTCCATGTATCGTGTGCGTGGGCGCAGCAGGTTCGTCATCCGCCCGAACGACGCAACACCAAGCCCACGGGTACATGCTTGGTTTGAGATTGCCGCGCGCATCCACTGCCGGGGAGGAAGGGGTCGAGGCGAAGCTGGTTCAGACGAGAGGCCCTCTGTTCCTCACAGCAGCCAAGCGAAACCGACAAAGGAGCAACATGAAGCAAAGGAAAAAGGATGCGCAGCCAGAGAAGAAGAAGCAGGAAAGACGAAGAGAGATGAAGATGGGGTCGCTCCAAGCTGACCCGGTTTCAACTACGAGTCGGGGAGGGTACAAGAACTGACGTGCTGTCCGGACCACGCGATCGCCCTGCAGGACAAGCGGATTTACGCGTTGAACGACCTGGATCCCGAAACGTGGCGTCCCATGTTATCCATCTATATGGCAGCCAACAAGCAAGTCCAGGTCTGCCACCGCCGTACGCTGCGCCACTACGAGTTCCCTTCCGTTCGATGGCGAGGAGTCGGACGTGGAGATGGACGAGGTGCTAGACACGGAAAGATGGACGGGCGGAAGCGGTAGACGCTGTGCTTGTGGACCGGCCGACTACCCGCTGCTTCGTGGCGCTGGGACGGTACAGTCACATGTTCCCCCGGGCCTGTTTACGTTGCCCGCGACGCGCAGGACCAGCACGTCTCTCCCGACCGGGACGCGCCTCGGTGGGGGTCCAGCTGACGGACCAAGTGTGCTCGAATTGCGGCACGCATGCTTCGCCCCTTTGGTGGCCCATCCAGCCGTCGGCCGTCAAGACCAAACGGCGCAGCCGGGGCAAAAATCAGGCGCTGCGGTGGTGCCGGAATCCGGGGTGCTGTGCAACCGGTGCCGTCCGCTTGCTACTTAGTCCTTAACGCGTTGCGCGCTACGCGCCAAGCACAAGGCGCTACGTACTACGTACCAAGTCCTCAGCCTGAGGGCTCAGCCCTCCTCGATCCTCCCTAGTCCTCATCGGCTTGATCGACATCCACCTCCGCCTTGTCTCTCCTGGTTGGCTCTGCCTCCCGACGCGCTGTGTCCCCTTGTAAAGATCCTTTCTCTAGTTGCATGTCTCTCCACCCCGTCTGTCTCCCGTCTACCATAGCAACGAGCCACGCGTCACATCAGAAACATTCGCATTCGCAAGCACTAGTACAACCCCCCCACCCCACCCAGGCATCAACGCCCATCTAGGGCTCCAGCCAGGGATCAGGCAAGGTGGGAGCTTAAGCCGAGGAGCCGGAGCAGGGACGGGGGAGGCGTCTTGCATTGCCTCGGGGGGCGAGCGAGGCCGGTGAGAGTCGTCCTGTGGCCAGGGGCGGCGAGGTTGGCCTTACGTTTCCGCGATTCGTCCGGTTCTTCGCCGCTCCGTTCGCCCGGGGCGCCGACATGGCAGCGGCCATGAGTTGCGCAAGGCTTCGTTGGTATCCCTTCTCCAGGCACACCTTCGCCTACGCCTACGCCAGCGCCGGGGGCCGAGGTAGCTGAAGGGCTGGGTTGCGGATCGGTCGAGCCCAATGCCGAACCAAACAAGTGCGGCAGTTCGGGTTGGCCCTCGAGGTTCAACAATTGGTTCGCGCCGTCTTCGGCGGATCCGCTGGGAGCGTCGTCGTCGACGCGCCGGGCGCCGGGCTGGCCGAGACGGCGGGGTTGCCACGTGTCTGTTGCGCCGTCGGAGCAGCGGGGGAGAAGGAGAGCTTGTGGTTGAGCCTGGACCTGGGCCTGGACTTGGGCCTGGACATGAGCCTGGACCTCCTTCCCTGGACAGTGCGCAGCACGGCCTCAATGGCTTCTTGCGACGTGGTTTGGCGCTGCTGGGCGAGCGTGGCCATGGTCACGCGCAGCGCATGGTTGTCCGAACGCAACTTGTTCGACAGCGACAGCAGCTCCGCCCACCGTCCTTGCATCTGCATATTCTCCTGCGTCAAGCGGGCCAGTTGAGCCGCCTGTTCTTGCAGCACCTTGAAGCGCGCGTCACGTCGCATGCGGAAGTTGCGCTGGGCCCACGGTTCTGCTCGGCGCGCTTGGACGGGTCGGTGGGACGACGTTTCTCTTTTCGGTTGGGAAGGACCCGGCTGGGCATGCGCATGGGCCAGCTCCATGCTTGGGGGGTGCGAACTGCCCACCTGCCCGGACGCCGACGCGGCCGCAGCTGCAGCAGCATCGACCGGCGCTTGCGCCACGCCGTCCATCTCGTGGGATCCCCACGTAGAGTAAATCCACGCGTTCTGGTCGGCCGTTGAGGGCACAGCAGACGATTGGACAGCCTGAGAGCCTGGCTCGGCGGCCGCAGTATGGGGGGGCCCAACGAGGGAACTGGATCTCGGGCGACGCGGAGTGGGTCGGCACGCCGGCGAGGGGACCAGAGGCCGCGCCGGAGCCGGGGCGGCGGGGGAGGCGCGGAGATCGCAGCTTGGTTGGGGTCACCGGTCTCGGGGCGTTGTGGGGCTCGATGGCGCGTCGGCCGGGGCAGGCAGATGCGACGCGTCGGCGTCGGCAGGCCCAGGTGCGACGCGTCGCTGGGCTGGGCCGGGGCGGCGTCGGGGGCGGGTGCCTAGCGCGGGGCGGGGAGGCGAGGCGGCATCCCTCAGCTGCGGGGACGCGACCGGGGCAGGCAGTTGGTCCGCGGCGGGGCGGACGCGTCGAGGCGCGGCGGGAGGGGCGCGGCGGGGGCGAGGCGGGGCGGCGGGAGTCGGAGGAAGAGGAGGAGGGGGGAGGGGAGGGAAGAAGAGAGGGCGGAGAGTAGGAGGTGGACGTGTGGCGGGTGGCGGCGGTGGGCGGAGGGTGGGGTGGGCGGGGCGCGGCGGCGGCGGCGGGGTGGTGGGCAGCGGGCGCGGCGGACGCGTCGGGGGCGGCGGGCTGGGCATGGCAGGCTGACCTAACGGGCGGCGAGGCGGAGGCCGGGGACGAGCAGAGGATGCTGAGCTGAGCATTACCAAACAGACCCCCTGCGCGCGCCCCGCGTGTGCTTACCTCAGCCCATTCCGCCCACCCGCGGAACACGCGTGTCACACGCACCCTCACATGTCACATGCCCCTCACCCTCGCTTGCACGCAGACAGACTTATACACACACGCACACACAATGTGGCCCACCCAATTGATTAACGACAGCACCCCCTCCGCCCTCACTGCGAATAGCCATTGTACAGCCCCAGATCCTCCCCCTTGTGCCCGTTCGAGCGTGATGGCGCCGCACCCGCAGCCGGCGCTCCGCCTCCGCCTTCTTCTCCTCCCCGTCGGCGTCATCAGCGTCCCGACACCGGCAGCAACGGGTTGCTCGACGGCCGCGGCAGCGCCACATAGCTCACCGCCGCCAGCTGCTTCTTGAGCTTGGTGTTCTCCGAGCGCAGCAGCTCGAGGTGCTCCAGGTACTTCGTGTCCACATCCCCCGTCACGTAGCGCCCGTCAAACACCGAGCAGTCAAACTGCTTCAGCTCCGGGTTCAGCCCTGCACCGCATCGATCAGGTCCTCCAGCGACTGGTAGATGACCTGGTCCGCGTGGATGTAGTCGCCGACTTCGGCATCGCTACGGCCATGCGCCACCAGCTCAGCGCGCGACGGCATGTCGATCCCGTATACGTTCGGGTACCGGATTGGCGGGCGCACGAAGCCATGATCACCTTCTTGGCCCCGGCATCGCGCGCCATCTGGATGATCTCCTTGGACGTTGTGCCACGCACGATCGAGTCGTCGACAATCAGCACATTCTTGCCGGCAAACTCGAGCGCCATCGCATTCAACTTTTTCCGCACGTTCTTCCGCCGCACATCTTGGCCCGGCATGATGAACGTCCGGCCCACAACCGGTTCTTGATAAAGCCCTCCCGATACGGAAGCCGCAACTTCTGCGCCAACTGCAGCGCCGCCACACGCGACGTGTCCGGTACCGGCACCACCACATCTACCGTCTCCCCCGTCGCACCAGGGTGCGGCTCACCGTCTCCGCCAGCTTGTCGCCCATCGCCATCCGGGCACGGTAGACGCTCACTCCATCCATCGATCACAGTCGGCCGGGCAAGTAGACATACTCGAAATGTCCGGGGCAAACGAGTAGGTGTTTTTCGCGGTTGCCTGGGGCGTGAGCACACACGGCGCTAACCTGGGAGCGGGTAATGATCACCGCCTCACCTGGCTTGAGGTCCTCATAGTCCTCAAACCCAAGCGCATCGCTCACCACCGACTCGGAAGTGAAGCAAAGTCCTTGGCCGTGTGGGGCACTGGGCAAGCGGCGTGCCCTCAGTCGCCTCGTCTGCTGACGGGTGCACATGCCCACCGACGGATCCATTCACGGAAGGCAATGATGCCAAATCCAGCCAGCATGGCCACACATGCATAGCCGCCGTGCGCATCGCGCATCAGACCCCCAATCGCATTGAAAATGTCCTCCTCATTGATACGGAACTTGCCCGTTTTCTGGAGGTTGTTGGCGAGGATGTTGAGCAGCAGTTCCGATCCGAGTCGGTGTTGATGTGCCGGCGCATCGGCGTCAAGGAACTGCTGCAGCTCGGCAGTGTTGACCAGGTTACCATTGTGCGCAAAAGTGATGCCGTACGGAGAGTTGACGTAGAACGGCTGGGCTTCGGCGTGGTTCGACGACCAGCGGTGGGGTAGCGGACATGGCCAATGCCCATGCTGCCCGACAGGCGGCTGAGGCCGAGGCATCAACACGTCGCGCACCATGCCGTTGCCCTTGCATTGGAAAAAGCGGCCGCGCGGACCACAGGTCACAATGCCAGCCGCGTCCTGGCCACGGTGCTGAAGGAGCGACAGGCCCTCGTTGAGCTCGGGCGCAGCAGGCTGGTGCTGCTGCGCCAAGAGCAAAGCCATAATGCCACACATTGTCGGGAGGGAAAGGCGAGGGGGAGGAGGTGGCAGAAGAGACCAAGGGGGCGGCGACGTTGGTGGCGGCAGAAGACCAAGACCAATCGCCGCCACTTGCCGACCATGTGTTTTCTCTCCGGCCAGGAAAAAAAAGACAGTGCCGAACTGCATGCTGCCGCCGCGTTTTATTTTTGCAGCCACGGCGGAATGGTAAGTGCGATTACGATTACGTTTGCTACGTTTACCCCAGGGCGGCGGAACGGTGCGCCACGTTCCTGGGGTGTGCCAGGGTGGGCCTGGGTTAGGTACGTTCGTCGGTTCATGGCAAGCCGGTATCATAATACCCAACACACTCTGTGCACCATCCTGTATCTCTTCGAAGGGCCAATGCGATGAGGTCGACGAGAGAACTGGCCAAACACGCGGTGTTGGTCAAGTCATGCTACGGTCGCAATGTAAACTGTCAGTTTAGATCGACAAGCACTGTAGCCATATCATTTACAGAAAGCTTAAGCTTCAGCTTCAAGCTTCATCGCGCTCATCGACATCCGGCGGCATGTGTTGCCTGTCGGCGCCGAATCGCGTTTAGGGAACCAAGGGAGCCGCCAGCAGGTCAGAACCCTCTGACTCCCACCATTCGCTTCCAAACTGGATGTAACACGAGTAGTGGATATGGAAGAGCGTGCTGTGTAGATTAATGTGATGAGCGATGATCGATGATTGAAACATCTCTCGGCAATGAAACTCTCTTCAGCAAGCTCCTTCCACACAACCGCGAGTCCTCGAACATATTCTCAGCATTCTTGATGACATTGTAACCCGTGTGGTTGCGGTCAGAGGGAAGAAAAATGTCCGAGTGTATCCCTGACACTTTTGCTTATGGCACTTTCTTATCGCAATCCGCTTGCACCATCGACCCCACCCCCATCAGTCTCGATGCCTCGGCTCCTTTTCCCTCTGCATTCCACGCAAAACGTGGCTGCGCCTCCTTGAGGGCCACCTTCCGGAACGCAACCTTGGGCTGCTCCTTCGAACCCGATCCTCTTATGTTATAGTCCATCCCCATCCCGCAGAGGCGTGTACGCTCCACGTGGTGCTTCCGTCGTGCTACTGCGTACTGCCAGAAGACATGTAACAGCAATGTTTTTCGTTCATCCTGGCTTACAGCAGAAAATCTGCCCTTTTTCACTTTATTGAGAGAACCTTTTTGGTGCTTGACGGCTCCCATTCCCATCTGAGTGTGGGTGTCTTTTTACTTTTGGTTGGCACTCATTTCTGAGGGCCATTGGCCTTCATTCCTTCCTCTGTATATAATCCGTTTTGTGTTTTCTATCCGTATGATAGTTCTTGTTTGTATGCCCTTCGATCCATATATATGTTCTTTCCCCGTATTAGCTGTGGTCGTGCTTAATATCAACATCCTTTGAGCAATCCCCTTTAACCCAAAAGTCAACTTCCGCCTTTGTCCTAGTTCTCTAGCTGTCCCCCCAACCAGATTCCTCAGCGACCCCCCTCTTTGTCTTCCACGATCAGTCTCTTTTCGACCGGCATCCAGTTGTTGCTCAGTGTGTTGATCGCCAACAGTCAGTCTCTTCTGTACGGATCCCGCGACACCCTTACGAAAGTTGAGTTGTGTCCTACTCTGACTTTATTTGAGTCCACCATCAACATTCCGGCAAATCGTTCAGGCTACAGGGACGCTTGGTTGCTCGTACCGTCGGTGCATACGCAGCCTTCGATCAATGTTACCCGGGCCAACAACATCGACACTTCAAAGGCCTCACCTCGTCTCTAGCTCCGTTCGGGCCCATTATTAGCATTCAGCTCGATCAACCGTGAGTGAATTCTCCTCCATGGGGAGGCACTCCTAAACTGTGGGTCGGGCTTCAATCCGGGGCCCGCCCAGGATAATTGTGTCTGCCGCCTCGGTGATTGCGTGTGGTTGCGTGTGTGCGTATATATACACTGCTCGTATACCCCCCCACCACAACCGCATTCCCATTTCTTCTCTCCTCCTTCCGTCGAGGGCGGAATAGGGGCAGGGAGTTCGTTTTGCAATTTGAAACTGCGTGCATCGACCGTTGCCTGGCCAGAGACATTGCTTGGACAGGCAAGGCAGGGTCCAGAGAGCCAAGAAGGAACCCTACTAAATGCTGCGGCACTGGCGGAAGAAGAAAATGGCCGCAACCCGACCGCCCCGCCTGGGTCCTTGGACGTGCCATCTGCTGTTTGCTTGCCGCTGACGACAAGAGGTTCCCCGTTGCCGCCAAGCTACCCACTACTCAGTGCGTCCCCCCTCTCCTCGCCTTGGCCGGGTCGTCGTGTAATCCTCCATGCGACGGCCACGCGTTGTGGTGTGCCTGTCTCCGTTCCTCGTCTGACTGACCTGTTGGCCCGCTGCCCAGCCACCATGCCTAACGTTCGTGACGTTGCTGCCGACCTGTCATCCAGGAGTACGCGAGCACCTCCGCCGCTCGGGCAAGATCGAGCTGCCCACCTGGGTTGACATTGTCAAGACGGGTGCCTACAAGGAGCTTGCTCCTACGACGAGACGTGGTTCTACGTCCGCGCTGCCGCGGTTGCCCGCCACATTACCTGCGCAAGAGCGTCGGCATTGGCGCGCTGCAGAAAGTACCAGGGTGGCGCGCAGAACCGTGGGTACGCCCCTCGAAGCACGCCGATGCCTCGGGCTCGGTGCAGCGAGGTCGTCCAAGCTTTGGAGAGCATTGGTGTGCTGGAGAAGGACCCCAAGGGCGGCCCGCATCTCGCAGGATGGCATGCGTGACCTTGACCGCATTGCTGTTGCTTGCCTCGAGAAGCAGGCCGAGGAGGAGTCTGAGGAGGAGTCCGAGGAGAGGAGGAGGAGGAGGACGATGACGAGTAAACAAACAAGGAATCAAGTTGTCTCCTTGTTGCTTCCTTGGCCTACTCGCCGACTCAGCAGCGCTTGCTACCGCCGTTCCTCACCCTCGCCTTCGCCCCCGTTAACCCATTCTCCATCATACCGCCCTCCCCTTCCCAAAATACGCGGCCATCTGCGCTGCCGACGTACCTTTGTGGGCACGCCTCTGTACGCGATGGTGATCTGTTGCCAATACGGACGGAGCACGTGTTTGGATCGCTGGTGCTCATCTCCCTAGGATCCCTATGCCGCTACGAGCCGAGGCGGTTTGGCACGGCTGGTATCATTCAACCCTCTATGCCGCTTGCCTCTTCCTGTGTGTTGCAATAGAGTTGGTTTTGGCTCGGTGAAATCGCTCTACGACATGGGCTGTTGGATTGGTCAGTGAACAGTGCTACGGCGGACAGACTAAGTCGACGGTTTGAGCTCGTAGTACTATTCGAAAGCCGCCCTGGTGCTCACTCTAACACAGTAGAGTAGGTACGGGCAGACTTGACCGGGTCAGGCTTCGGCTTGGCTGCCACTTGGGACTGCAGTTACCTTGATGAACGGTGACTGGTGACCTAAAAATGAGGATGGATGAGAGAAAAGAAACATATGGAGAAGGAGAAATGCAAAAGGTGCCAAGCGAAAAGCAGCATGGTAAAACTGCAGCAGATATGAACGTCGCATGGGTACAAAGAGAGAATGCCAAGAAGGGGAGGGAGATATGGCCCAGAACAAGAAAGATATGCGTGTGGTGATCGAGAGAAAAAAACAAGTGAGACGGGTATGGTGAAAGAACAACAGTATACAAAGAAGATGCACGGGGTGGGGGAGACAAAAAACTGACACCTGCGGGACACAGGCGTTTGCCAGCAGAACCCCCTTTTAGGCAAGGTATCCGTACCGTACATTGGCTTTGGCCACCAATGACGCCAAGACAACCAAGAGGGACGCAGAGCGGGGCCGGAGGGGAGCGAGTCGTGAGGTGCGATGACCGAGTCGTCCGAGTGGGAGGCAGGATCGTTCTCGTTCAGATTGTTCGTGTCCGACGAGGGTAGCGAGTGCCTGGCTCCGGGCCCACTGGAGTTGCCAATTGCGCAGTTCCCAAAAGAAGAGCAGAGTGGGCTGGATGAGCACGGCAAGACGACGGGAGCGAGTGTAGAGTACGCATCCTCCAGCGATACCCCCGATGGGCCATGAGGTAAGCCAAGAGGACCGTCACGCTACGGCTGACGCCCGCATGGCAGTGCACCAGCACCGTACCGCCTTGCTGTATGCTTGAGTGAATGTAGTCGACGGCCGGGGCCAAGACGCCGGCCAATGGTTGGATACCGTCGTCGGGCAGACTGGGAATTTCACACACGTCCACCAATCCCAGTGTGTAAGCGCCCCAGAGCGTGTTTGGGTCGGGACGATCGGCGTTGGTCACGTCATCCTGATCTTGAATGGATTGGCTCAGAGGTGACTCGCCCACGGGAGAACATGAGTGATACCCTGGGCACAGAGCATCCCCGGGTTGGACGCGTGCTCCATCCCCCCGAGATAGAGATTGGGCAGGATGCGAGAGGCAAGCGAACCAGTAAAGTGAGGGTGGTTGAGCCACTCCCCCTCTGTGATCACATCCTCCTCTAAAGGAGGGCACAAAAAGGATGCACTCCAAAGATGGACGCACTCCTCGGCGATTTGACCGTCCGTCAAAGAAGCCCGAGCGTGGCGATGGGAACGGTGGCGGCTGGCCAGCCTTGCCCGCCTCGTGGGAGCCAGGCCGAGACACAGACGTTCATGCAACCGTGCCTCGATGGAAGCAGCAGAAACAGAAACAGCATCTGGGCAGGTTCAAGGTGAAATTCGCGGCGAGCCTCGTTATGGGCAAAGACAATGGCGCGAGGCAGGTTGAAAGAGTGGCGATACATGAGCCAGGTAAGCATCAATACTGCTGTGCCCATGTACCCATCCTCTGAGTAAATCAGAATCTTTTTGCTCCATTGGCTGTGCGTCGGAGGCAAAACGGACGAGGCCCGCCACAGACCGGCATCTTGCTGGCTGACAAGAAATCAGGTTCGGTCATACGGTGTAGCCACAAGACCAAATCGATCACTTGTCCACCTCCACCGAGTCAGTGGGAGCAGAGGCGGTACAATACAGCTCACTCAAAGGACCGCCGCTCTGGCAGTAGCGTTGGCAGGATGCTGTCACTTCCTCTGCTGGGACCGAGACGGCGTCATCTCTTGTTCCGCTCGCCTCCCAATGGTCTTCCAAGAGCGCCTGCGTCACGTGTGCCTCCGTTTCATCCAAGTACCGAGTAGAATGGCGTAGGTGTTTCGGGCCCGCCGTACTAATGCCGTGCTCGGCACGGATGACAATCGCGTATCCAGCTTGGTTGGCCACCTGGTGCTCTCCTTCATCGTAGCACCTTTGGGGTGCATCGCCAGGACCGCCAATCTAAGAAAAGTAAGCCACTGTTAGTATCCTTGTTCTCTTAACTTTCCGTTCTGGGGGGGGGGACGTACGAATACGTTAGGTGTCACTTCCGTAGCTTGCGAGAGCAAGCGCAACAGTTCTTGCTCGTCCTCGGTAAAATCGAGAGAACGATGTACCTCTCCGTTGGCGCCAATCTCGAGGAGCGAGGGAAAATGGCGCTCAAACGCATCAAATGGATCCTCAATGACAAACACATTGTACTCCATCGACGCACCCGCTTCGCCCCACACTGAAGCGATTTCACGCCGATGAGCCTGCTGAGCTTGTGCAACCCACTGCGCAAGTTCAAGCATGCCACTGTGAAGGCCCGCGGGACAGTAGATGAAGATATCAGAGAGACGCGAGAAAAGCGTGTGCTGTCCTGCAAAATTGCGCAGGTGATGGGTAAAATCTTGCTTCAGGGGTTTAGCCATGGGAAAAAAACGGGCGGACATGCCCTGTGTGTCCGTGTGAGTGTCATCCTCGCATTTGTCGGTCTGAAAACCAGCATTCGAAGTTGACTTCCCCAATCGTTTGCCAGTGTCAGCCGGGGCATAGAGAATCCTTCGTGCATCGGAAGTATCCAATAAAAGAGAATGACTTGGCTGCGGGATTATGCATCCTCTTCACCCCCGGCCAAGCCGCACGAGTGGCACACCAACTCTTGAATGTGCAGGGACAAGAAGGGAGCGCCAGAAGGAGGAGATGCCGAATCAGTTAAGGACGCCATCTCGCACGACCACGGCTCTTGCTCTTTGCTTTCGTCCAGCTCGGCCGCTTTGGACGTAGGCGAAATGCATTCGCTTTCACTCTCCACACTGGTCGTCGACCCCAGACTGGCGCGTTCCCCGAGCGACAACAGGCCCGAACACCGACTGAGACTGTCAATGGACGAGGCAAGCGTACTGATGGACCCGTGCGCTCCCCACTGGGTCGGACGTGTTCGGAAACATCCCTCCTCCCCCTCTCCTTTGAGAAAGGGCCAACTGGAGTGGAAGAGGTAGTGATAGGGACGTGAGCGGGTGGGCAGTACGAAGAATGGTGTCTTGCGGTGCGGGCATGTCGGCACGAAGAGTGACCATACCACGGAACTTGGGGGGCGCTACGCCCTGCGGGCCCGTATGCAAATGATGGGCAAGTTGGGGGTGTGCACTCGTGTTGGTTTGCGCCATAGAGCCAAGGGAAGACAATGGGTCCAGGCACATCGGTTTGGTCGAACTGGGCTCGAAGGGACGCGTACTGGGCGGCGGTGATGCGGCGTACAACGAGAGAGGGCGTATTGGGGGTTGGGAGGATGGGGTACATGGCGAGGTTGGGGTGGTACAGGCCCCAGGTCCCGTCCGGATGAGGGCGCGGTTGAGGTGCATGATTGTCAGGGACGATGACAGAGGCTGGGCGGCCAAGGGGGTCGAGTGTTGACATGACGGGAACAGATGCCAGATGACGAATGGGGATGGCGGGGTGTTGGAGGGTAAGGGTACAGATACAACACTGAAAATGAAGCAAAAGATGGCGATGCAGATGCAGAGATAGATGTGGATCTGAATGCGGTTGATGATGGTGGCAACGGCGATGGCGATGGGAGCAAGTAGGGTAGAGGGGGGGGGGGGGCGTGAAGAAAGGTGGTCCAATAATCAGGGGGGGATTGTGTTAGGCTGCGTGCTGTGCTGTGCTCTGTGCCGTGCTGAGGCGCTGGGTTGCCTAGGTGGGGATAAGACGCGGGCTCGAGCGTCAATATAACAAGTAAGCGCTGAGGCTGAAGCGAAGAGGAAGCGAAAAGAGGAAGGAGAGGCGCGCCCTAGCAGCTGCACAAAAGTAGTAGCCGGGATAGCGGGCGTGTCGCAAAGAAGAGAGGCTGCTGGTGATGGTTACGACGGATTATGAGGACGCGTTTTATAGCAAAACTTGATGACATTACTACCCTGGTCTGGTCGGTGGCGCTATCCATCCCCCACATCCACGGGCTGATCCAGCAACTGGAGTACAATGATTAAGATTGTGAACATATGTGGACGTCGAATGCAGAATGGCAGCTCTCCCCGCCGGCCGCCGAGCCTGCCGAGCTTCCGATCACCGATCACACTCGTTCGCCCGCCCACCGTGGGGAATGCCGTTGTGGTGCTGAGTAAGACTGAATACCTGAGTATTGACATGCATTACTGACATCGCACCAGTACTAATAGCAACAAGCGCGCTTCAGCGGCGTGGTATGCGCAAGAGTGATGAAGTGATGAGTGGTGCCGAGGTGCTGAGGCCGAGGCCGCTGAGGCGCTACACTGGCGCTACTGGTGACGCCACTTAGTACTTAGTACTTACTGACAAGTATACTGCGTAACGGCACATGTACTGACGGTCTCAAGCCGACCCAGGGGCCAAATAAGGGCAACAATCGGAAACCGATCATAGACTGAGGGGCCATTGTGATTTTACCGGTTATCGAATTGAACGCGAGCATATGACAGTTGTGTCTGGGGGAGGAAATGGGGTCACCGGTCACCGGTCACCGGTCAGATCTCAGATCCAGTTTCAGAATACAGACTCAGTTCAGTACTCAGGCTCTCAGCCTCTCAGAACCTGCCACGGTCTCAGCGCTCAGGCTCAGCGCCGAGCTCAGCGTGCTCAGTTCTTCTCGCGACTCTTGGCGGCAAGTGCGATGAGCTCAGCTGTCGCAGGCGGTCGCATTCTTCCGGGGAACGCGTTACGCATTCTGCACGACGTGTATGACGCATGACACGTGACGCGTGACGCGTGACGTAGGATCAGCATCGAATCGAATTGAAATTGCATATTGGTGCGCCGACCGAATTCACCACCAGAGTTCTCCATATCCTCAGGCCTCGGCCTCACCCACATCCATTCCTTCCATGCCTTCCATGCCTTCCATTCGTTCAATTCCTTCCATTCCTTGCGCTCCATCCCCCATCCCATGCCTGCCACACAGCACACAGCGAACTCTGGCGTGTACCAAGTTGGCATGCTTCCTGCCCCCCCCTCCCAACAACTGTGCGCTTCCAGAGCTCTACACGATCGAGCGCTCGTGTATTCTGACAGATCAGATCGATTGTCCCGTCCAACCGACACTTGCTCTCCTTCCCCCCCTCCTTTCCCTTTCACGTCCGCCACCGTCGCAACCCACCCGACCCCCATCTATCCAACCCTCTGGCCAGATACTCAAATGCGCCATAGCCCTGCGTCTCTATAGATAATCTGTTTGCCTTCATCCCTTCCCCCTCCCCCCTGGCACCCTCACCGACAGGTAGATCGAGATGATCGAGGATCGGCTACGCGATGCCAACAGAGGCAATGGTCGTTGGTCATGAAATAGTTAATCATTTCCTATCAGCACACCATTAAGCTACAGCGCACGCACACGCACATCCCTCCGTTCCCGCGAGCTTTTTGTTTGTTTGCACTATACGTTCTGCCGTTGCCCCCCCCCCCCCCCCAGCCCCACCCGCCACGCTGAGCTGGCTCCATCGGGCTCGCCAGCTCCAGGAGGAGGGACAGTGCCAAAGCACAAGCTGAATCCCATGTTTCTCGCCACGGCGTAAACTGAGCAGCGGTGCATGATGTGCGGCGCCCGCGTGTCCCCAACCAGGCGAAAGGTATGCCCTGCCGTGTGCAGTTGCGCACTTCCAAGGTACTTGGGTTGATAGGTGGCGGAGTAGCATCAGAGGCCGGGTGTAACGGCGCACGTTTGGCCTGCTGAGCCACCCTCGACTCGGACGGTTTGGGAATGCGGATGTAGAGGTGCGATCTGCGCTCTTGTGGGTTACTCGGGGTCACCCTTGCACACCAGCTTCTTTGGGCAAGACGGTGGGCGAGGCAGGGTGGCTCAATAGGCATTCCAAGTACGCCGTCAGTCGCAAACTACGAGCTCGGAGGACTGGTATGATTTATGATCGTCTCCTCCCCCGGTGAAGCCGAGGTAGAAACGTTCGTCTCGGCCTTGACTCGCGCTGGGGCCGTAACAATCGCTTCCACTGTACCCTCGAGTGCAGCACAGTCACAGAGTCAATCGCCGATGGGTTGGACATCATCCATCCGGCTGCCCCTACGGTACTGTACTCCACGGCCGGCAGCACCACCAGCGTCGTCCACCCTTATCGCCCAGTTGGTTCAGCTAGGCGAACACATGAAGCAGCAGTACACTTTGTAGTGCATATTGGTCCGAGGGGAACCCCCGCACTTCGTACACGATCTTATGGTCCTTCTTGTCCGTAGGCACCTGGCTATTAGCCATACAGATCGGGATAAGCAACGCCTGGACGCCATGCGGGTGGGTGAGAGGACGGTACAAATTGAAAGCAGGTCGAGCAAAAAGCTCGAGTCAAGCTACCCATCAAGGTGACCTCTTCCCGTTTGGCACACACCATGTCGGCCACGATCGTGCGCGGGGGGGGGGTCGACGAATATGGTAGCCTATACGGGGGGTCATGCCGGTATGCCTGTAGGGGTAGTGGTCAGAGTGACCATTCACCCCACGCTCGGACCCCATCTTCAGTTCCCGACCAGCGCGACTCTTGACTGCGAGGGAAGCGGGACCAAACGGTTTCCGCACGGGTAGTGTACCGTCTGTGGCTGGCCGACTATATAGATGCCATGGGCAGGGAAGCTTCGGCCGCGGCGCGCGCTCCTCTGCGTATATTTCTCCCCCGTTGGATGGACGGGCGCAATGTCGCATGTCACATCTGTATCACAGCCCGAACATTTCACGGTTGAAGTTCAATTGAACACTGACCAATGCGGCTCATCTCTGCCTGGCTCGAGCACTCGGCCATGGCCTGCGGTCCCACAGGCCACGCGGTAGATCCGGACCGAGGAACTTGGACTACTCTGCGTCTATGTGATCGAGTGTCATCGGCCTCTACCACCACCCTCTCCTTTTCTGCCCCTCCCTCTCGTCCATGTCCGCCCCTCTCTCCGCCTTCCCGGACGGCATCCCCCCCCAGCACGCGCGCTTGCAAGCGAGTGTTGCGAAGGGCACGCTTGATGGCTGGGACGCTGCCTGGAAAGAAGCCTGGACGCCGTGGGACGCTGCGGGCCCCCAACCGGCTCTGACGTGGGCGTTGGCGTATCCGCCCATTCGGTCTGTGCTGCCCGCTGCGCCTGCGCCTGCCCTTGTGGCCGGGATGGGGCGGGGGTACGATACCGCCTTCTTGGCGGAGAAGGGGTACGCACCTGTTCTTGGTGTCGACATTTCCCGCACCGCTGTCGACGCGGCTACGCAGTGGCGTGACGAAAATGTCAAGGACGCCGTGGTTCGGGATCGGATCCAACTGTATACGCAAGATTTTTTCGCCTTGGGCACTGATGCTGCTCCAGCTTCCTTGCCCTCTTCGTTTGAGTTGGCATACGACTACACGTTCCTCTGCGCGTTGCACCCGTCGATGCGAGCCGAATGGGCCAATACCTATACCCGCGTTCTTCGTCCCGGGGGCGTGCTCTTAGCGCTCGTCTATCCCATCGATGGCGACCGCGAGGGCGGTCCTCCTTCTCCCTCAGCCCCGCCATCTACAAGGAGCTGCTGAGCCCATCTTTTGACCTCCTTTGGGAAGGGGTGCCGCTGGAACAGTCGGACAAGCGCAAGGGAACTGGAATCGAACAGGTCCACGTCTGGAAACGAAAGTAAGGAATACCGAATCCACTGCTGGATCTATGGGACTGGATTCGTACGCCTTTGGCCAACTCTGAAGGGTAAATAAGTAGCGAATGTCATGCGAAAACAAGTAGTGGAGTAAAGTGAAAGATGTTTATGCGTGGTCTTGTCCCCTACCAAGCCGATCGGCCGTCCGACCTTCCGCTTCGCGCCGTCCATACAACGGGTGCGAATCGGACAGCCTCAATACAGATGTGACCAGGTTGGCAGATGTGTGGTCGTGGTGTCGCCGTGCTTCTTCGGACGCCTCAGAGGTGGGAAGAATTTGTTACGCTCTGAGCCAAAATGTGCTGGGCTTCTTGGGCCTCCTCTGGGATATGCTGCGTTTAGAATTGGTTGCTCGAATCGGTCAGCTGGGCGCGGATGAGTCGCTCAAACTGGCTTCCTGGTACGTTCAGTTGCTGAAAACTGCCCATCTCTGCCACGCGGCCTTGGTCCATCAAAACAATCACATCGGCCGACTTGATCGTCGACAAGCGATGCGCAATGATCCATACCGTCGCTTGGCCGGCCTCGACAATACGTTGGATGGTGCTGTTGATTAAATGTTCCGAGTGGGTATCCAGAGCCGACGTGGCCTCGTCCATTAACAAGATCGGTGCGCCGCGAAGGAGAGAACGGGCAATGCTGATTCGTTGCCGTTGTCCGCCGGACAGTTGGCGCGCGTTGGTGGCCAAGCCATCGGGCAAGGCACGAATAAAGTCCATGCAATTGGCTGCCTCGGCCGCTTGCTCAATCTCCGCCTCGTTCGCGCCCGGGCGGGAATAGGCAATGTTGTCGGCAATCGTGCCCTCAAACATGACCTGCCCAAACCCACTTGGTAGTTAGTATCCTTATCACCAAACACAATCCCACCCCCCTACCTCTCCACTGTATCAGAAGTCAAGCAAGACACGTACCGGATCTTGTCCCACCATACCAAACAGATTGCGAAGCGAATCTAACGGGTACTCCTTCACGTCGTGTCCTGCCACACGGACCTCGCCTCGATCTGGATCGTAGAGGCGGAGAACGAGGGAGTGAACCGAACTTTTACCCACTCCCGACGCACCCACCAACGCGACACTCGTGCCCGGCTGAATGGTAAGTGTAAAGTCCTGGAGGATTGCGCGATCGGGCCGGCTGGGGTAGGCAAAGTCGACATTGCGGAACTCAATGGTAGGATGGGAGCTGTTGGGCAATTCGAGTCGTTTGCCCGACTGGATATGAGGTTGCCGCTCCATCAGGGCAAACACGCGCGCACCAGCTCCCATGCCCTTCATGATGCTCGCGAAGAAGCTGGTCAGGTTGGCCAGGCCACCACCAAGGTAAGCAGCGTACATCATCAGCGATGTTAGATCGCCCGTGGTGAGGATTCCCTTGGTAACCAGCGAGCCACCATAGGCGAGCAAGGTGAGGACGGCACAGTTTCCTAAACCCAGTGCCGGCATAAAAGTACCCGGTCGCCTTGGCTCGGTAACCTGCAACTTGACAATATCCTTGATTGACCGCGAGAGGTGAGCGACTTCGCGAGGCTGTGCATTGTACGCCGTGATGGTACGAAAGGCGGCGGGGACAAGCGTTCTTGGGCGACATCGGTCATTCGCCCTACTGCATCTTGGGTTTTGTGGGTGAGGCCACGAATGTAACGACCGTACCACACGGCTCCGATCGCAGCGGGGGGGATGATGCCCAACATGAGAAATGTAATGTCGGTGGAAATCCAAAGCATCGCCGATCCTGCCGCGACGACCGTGACGGCCGCGCGCAGGCCATCGCCTACATCGCACGTCAGACTATCGCCAACGATGGACGTGTCGACGCTTAGTCGGCTCATCACGTCGCCTGCATGTTTGTCTGCCCATTCGACATCTTGCCGCAACGCCGAAGCGAAGCTCCTCTGCCGCAGATTTTGGATCAACCGAATGGCTGACATGTCCAGCAAAATGTTACTCCCGGCCTTGGATGCAGCACCAATGGCAAACGCAACTACCAACAGAGGAGCAATCTGGTTGAACGTGAGTCCCCAAAAGGCGTGGGCGTCGTCGCTGGCAAACAAATCGATCAGCCGCCCAATCACAGCCGGAACCGTGAGCGTGACACCAGAAGAGATGAGAAGTAGGAACAATGCAAGGAAAAGGGTCTTCTTCTGCGTTGTAGCCAGTTTCCACATCTTGCTCAACGCGGGTACGGCTTTTGGGGTCCGTTACTCGGCTTGCCTGCCGAAGGCCGTAGCTGGGCAAGAATCCGACCGTGGACGCCGTCACTGGTCTCCTTTTTCACCTCGGCCTTCTTCCCCGTCGCCGAATCTGGAGAAGCCCGAGTCGGAACAGAGTCAACAGAGAGGGGGGGAGGGAGGTGCGGGTGGAGGCGAGCCTTGTGTTTAGCACAGAGACAGGTGGCCGGACCCTGAGGGGAAGGGGTCTGGGCAAGCCGAGGGCCGTACGAGATGGGGGGAGAATGTGGGAGCGGGGGGTGCATATGCGAGGCCACCTGCCAGCGCCCACATGTGGTGGCGGTATGCGCATGGCAGGAGAGGAGGAGGAGGAGACGGAGGAGGAGGTGGAGGGGGAAAGGATTAATGATCTAGTCTGCTCGTCGGCTCAGCAATGATGATCGATTATCGATTACTGAGTACTCACTGAGTACACCGTGTACTGAGGAACGATTAAATCAATTAAAGTGTGTAATGTGCTCAGGCTGAGCCGCAGTCGGCCGCGATGGCCAGGAAGAAATTTGAGTGGAACAAATTAACGCGGCCTCAACGTCCTCAATTGAGGCCTACATTTCAAGAGCGAAGGAAAGCATCCCGCCGGCTACGGGAGACAGTGGGCTCGTAGTCGAGTCTGGGGATCTATCCCGCCCATCCACCGTCCATTCCAAGTCCACGGCCCCCGGCCAGGGCGAGCTACATGCGTTCCTCGATCCGAGCAAACAGCTGCTCCATACCTCGGAAAACTGCGGCGGCATGCGCTGCAAACGCCGCCATCAGGGTGTCGCGCTCGCGCTCGGGCACCGCATCGATGATCGCCATCAGGTCGTCCGTCTGGCCGGCGTAGCAAGGCGATCACCACGGGCGTATAGCCACAGGCAGGCGTACGGCGCGAATGCAAGGCCCAGTTAGCCAGTCCGGTCCAGTCGCGTTGGGCGGTAAAGACGTCGATGGCCAAACGCGCCGAGCGGGCGGTGGAACTCCCATTGTCGATCCTACTCTCTCCGCGCGCGCCGTGTGTGTGCAAGGTAGAGAATAGCCATTGTGTCGTACACACTCTTCCCCACCAAGGGGAATGGCTGTCGCGCTCTCGCTCCGTAGCTCCCGCTCCAGCGCTGCTTGGACCGTCAGCAGTTTGCTTGCCGAGTCGGTCATACGCGCTTCCGCCTGCCGTTCCCGATCGTCCTGGAATAACGCCTTGACCTGCTTCAACAGCTCGCCCCGCTCTCTCACCGCCTCGCCTCGTGAGCTTTCCGTGTCGCTCTGGCCCAGAGGGACGCGAGAACTTGGTCGATCAACAGTAGCGCCATGGATACCCGCCGATCGTCTTGGTAGAACAGGTCCCGCAGCATATCAGGGTGCTCCGCTTGCGCATACTCCTCCAGCAGGGCCGAGGCGACAGGAAGACGGGTGACCTGGGTCACTTCGGGTTCGGCCTGCTCCGAGACGGTTGCCAATTTGGTGACAGGGGTGGTATTGGAAAACACATGGGGCACTCCCACGTTGCCTGCTGTCAATGTGATGGCCAACAGCCCCGCCACGCTGGTCGCACGACGAACTTGGCGGAGCACATGTTGAACCAAGTCAGGATCTCCCGCATGGATCGCCACCTTGAGCGCACCCTTGGCATCGGCCATGTCCAACAACAAGCTCACCTGCGCCACCGCCTTGGGCTCGCGACGCACCAAGGCGCGTGCCAAGCCCAACCGACCCATCTGTCCAGCCAAGCGTGCCAGAGCAGCAAACGGCGCACTCGATCCCACTTGTTCCGCCGAGAAACGTGCGGCGATCGTTTCCGTCAAGCTAGGTCGGCCGGACTGCTGCTGATGCCCCAGCGCGGTTCGCCCGACGTAGTAGAAGCAATGGCTGCTGCACTTGTCCCTGTCGGCGCAGCAGCGATCATGCATCGTGCCCAATGCTGCGCCGTAGCAGCAATCAAGCGAGCTGGCTCCGTCTCGTCCGGCACGGCCCGGGCCAAGGCGACTGCCAACCGATGCAGGCGTCGACCGGACAGGCGAGCCATCGTACCCCGTGTACCAGCCCAGGGGTGGTGCCATTGCTCCCACGTTAAGCCCAGGGCAACATCAGGGCGGTGAAGGGAGTTGAGCACACGCAGTTGCTGAGCAATGGACAAGAGCGCCATCGCATCATGGCCCTGGGTGGGATCCTCGTTGGTCCAATCGTGGACCCGCGCTGCGGCCGAGCGGGGCGGAGCGGAATCGACAAAAGTTTGTCCCAACTCGGCCGCACGAAGCAAACGTTTCTGCAACGAGGCGGGCCAAGCGTGCGCGGCGGCTTGCAAACACGCCTGAACCGCCTCGGGCAGCATGGATTGAATTGCACGGATGGAAGCGTCGGCCCTGGTTTGCGCTTGACACGCTCTGTGGCGATAGCCTTGGCGTCGGAGCCAACACCGAACCCAGAGTGGGCGTGGTCGTCGAAGGCGGTGAAGGTCCGTAGAAGAGCTCGCTACTCTCATAAAGCAACGCACCCGGGGGGTCGAACCGGGCAGAAAGATATGACAAGTGCCCTCTGCACATACATCCTTGTGTTAGTGAAGCCGAATACAGAAAGAGCAGGGCAAAAATACTTACCATCTACCATGGCTACCATGTCCATGCGATCGGGTGAGAGGACGCGGAGCCCGTCAGGTTCGGTAAAGATGTGTGGCTGCAAATGGGGAGAGAAGGAGAAAGAGGCAGTTTCACCAAAGGGACCGACCAAGAGGATTTGCGCTGTTGCTTCCAGCACAAGTGCGACTACCATGT
The DNA here is from genome assembly GCA_003971905.1 of Moniliella sp. 'wahieum'. Lineage (NCBI taxonomy): Eukaryota > Fungi > Basidiomycota > Moniliellomycetes > Moniliellales > Moniliellaceae > Moniliella > Moniliella sp. 'wahieum'. The sequence continues at coordinate 132,014 of RSEE01000083.1, read as the reverse complement.
TGCCACACCACTCAAACTGGCTGATGCCAGCTTGTCGGAGAGCCACGTGCGCTTCCTCGGGTCCAACAATGGGCTGCTCGGCAGGATCGAGGGAAATAAGAGGGGTCAAGTCAAACTCGCTCAGTCCACGAGCCAGATCAGAAGAAAGCACTTCGACAGTCCAGTCGTTGCGAAGGAGAGAGAGAAGACTTCCATCGGGTGATGCTCGGACGGCATGATAGGGTCCATTGGCTAACCTTAGATCGTCGCACCCGCCCACCGAGGGCTGGCTGTACACGGGCGCAGAGGTGGAACTTGGGGAATACGAGCCAGAAAGGCGAAGCAAAGAAGTGCTCCATGAAGGAGAAACGAGTACATCGGGGGGTTGTTCCTCTCCAGCTGGGTTGCGTGCGATGGACCAAGACGAGATTGAGCCCTCGGACCCAGAGCTGGCACCGCGATCCGCATCGCTGCGAGGCCAGTAGGGGTAGGCCCACGCGTCAGGGGCCGGGGGTCGTCCTTGGCTTGGCTGGGGTTTCTGTGAGGCGGCGCACCCACGTCTGGGTCGTGCAGAGCATCGACAATTGCATCGGCCGGCAGACGCCAACCATAGAACGAGCCTGTGCTGGTGAGGAGGACGAGGGTGTTACTCGCCGCATCCAGCTGCGCATCGACCACCGACTCGCCCGCGGGCCACGCCGAGGATAAGGAGTACGACACCATGTACGTGTGCTGGGTTGCCTTGGACGTGACAGGGCGGGTGGGTGCGGGATCGGCGCCGGGGACGGGTTCTGTGCCAGGCAGCGCATCCTCGGGCTCGGATGGGGAGCAGGATAGAGCGGGGCCGGGGTGAAGAGGTGGTACAGACGCACGACGCCGTCGGAGCGGACGACGACGAGGACCTCGGTGGAGGTGAATGCGACGGCGGCGATGCGGTGGTTGGCGTCCCACGGGAGGGACTCGACGAGCTGGCCGGCGGAGGTGTAGACGCTGATCTGCATGCGCGTCGGCTGGCCGGGCAGGACGGGGGCGAGGACGGATGGTCGCGGACGAGGGCGACGAGGCCGCCAGGGGCGCATGCGCGACGCGGGTGGCGGCGAGGGTGGTGATGCTCCAGGGGAGGAGGGTACTGGGTGGTCTGCGCGTAGAACACGTCCTGCATGTTGGCCCATTGCGCCGCATTCACGCCCGCGCCGCCGCGGACGAAGGAGGCGGAGGCGGCGTCGGCCATGGGGGGGGGGGGTGGATGGCGTAGGCGGGTTAACGTTAAAGGCGGCCGCCCAGATCGAGGCGCGCTGGCCGGGCTGCGTGAACATTTCAGGCGGGTGCGTCCGAGTGCCAGTCGGCCCATCGGCCACACAGGGCCCTCGCTCTTCCCGTGCATCTGGCATGCTCGGCTCGCTCGGCCCGCGTCCTCCTTGTGCCTCCGCCCGTCCACATGCCCTCCCGGTGCTGCGCGCCTCGCTGCGCACCGCGCGCACGCCCCCCGCCTGTGTGCTGCGTCTCCATGCGCCCGCGCCCTGCCGCCGCCTCTCCGCCGCGGCCCACGCGGCCGCGCCGCCGCTCCTGCGCGCTTCTGCCCTGCCGTCCGCGCGTGCCTCGCCACGGCCGCTCCGCCCCGCCCCCGTCGCCCGCCGCTCCGTCCGCCGACGCCCCCGCCCCCCGCTGCCAAGAGCCGAGACAGACATTGCTGTTGTCGGCGCCGGCCCCGCCGGCCTGGCCGTGGCCTGTGGCCTGGCGCACGGCCTGATCCAGTCCAAGTCGCCCACCGGGGTGCGGATCACGGTGCTCGAGGCGTCGTCTCTCGACCCGCTCCGCCGCTTCCCTCGTCGCGTGCAGGAGGATGGAACGGACGCAGGCGAGCTCCCTTGGTCCAACCGCGTGGTCAGTGTCACGGCGGCCAACATGGCCTGGCTCGAGACGATCGGCGTGGCCCCCCACCTGGTGTGGTCCCGCATTCGCGCCCTGACCGACATGCACGTGTCCGATGCGCGCGCCCGCCGGGACGGAGCTGCACTTTGATGCGGCCGACTTGGCCGATGACGATCCGGCTACCTGGGCTGTTCCGGCCAAGAAGCCCACCCACGTGCTGTCCTATCGTCGAGATTGCCAACCTGCAGCATGCCATGCTCGCCTACCTTTCCCGCCTCGGCACCGAGAACGTGACGGTGCAGGTGCGGGACAAGACCAAGGTGGCGGACATTGTGGCGTATGACGCTGGAACGGCAAGTGGGGTGCCGCTCCCGCCCCATCCTTCGTCCCATGTCGACCAATGGCCTGTTCTCACCTTGTCTACCCACGACGCCCCAACCCAACAGCTCGCCACGCGCCTCCTTGTCGGCGCAGACAGCCCGCGCGGTCCCGTGGGCAAATACGCACAAATCGGCGCATTTGGTCACGCGTACAACCGCCGCGGCTTGGTCGCGACCTTGCACTGTGTGTTGCCGCCGCCGCCGCCCTGGATTTGGGGGGTACCTGCCGAGGACTGGACTCGAGCCCGCCGACCCAACGGATGCCCATGCCGGTCTGCAGGGCCACACGGCGTGGCAGCGCTTCCTGCCCAGTGGACCTATTGCCTTCCTCCCGTCGTTCTTCTTCTTCTTCTTCTTCTCTTCTTTTTTTTCTCTCTTCTTCTCTTCTTCTCTTATTTTCTTCTTCTTCTTCTTTTCTTCTTCTTCTTCTTTGTCTTTCCATCTTTTGCGTTTGTTCTCTCCGTTCTATGTACTTACCCTCTGCTCGACTGTGTAGCTGGCCCCGGATACGGGATCGATGTGTGGTCCTTACCCCCTCCCATCTGTGCTGCGCTGGAATGGATCAATCGCTCGACGCAAGCCACTACGCCCGTCGATCCGTTGGCCGAGCTGGTCAGCGCAGCGCAGCGTTCCGGTTACCGTGGGACCTGCTGCAACCTATCCTTCAAGCCGCGGTGGTTGAGCACCGTCATGCCACTCTCCAAAACCTCCAAGGCGACGACGATAGCGATGCCGCTGCCCAGGCCGGGCGGGCAGCTGTGACGGCGATTGCTGAAGCGGTGGTGCAAGCGGGCGGATTGACTTCGCTTCCGGCCTACCCGCCGGGGGAAGCTGTGGGTTGTGCGCCACCGCCCGTGCAGAGCGTGGAAACGCGCTCGGTAGCCAGCTTCCCACTGCAAGTTCGTCATGTGGACGCGTACACGGGTGCGTCGTTGCGGTACGCGCCGTCGTCGTTGCCTGGGCCGGCGCACGAGATGCAAGCTGGATCAGCTTCGGAGCCGAGTCTACTCTCAGTTGCCCTGGCCCATGCCGTCCGACCTGCTGGCCACAGCGCTGGGCATGCTCGGTGTCGCACCGGAAGCAGCGGGCAAAAATGCAGCGCGACCGCGTACGGTCTTGGTGGGCGATGCGGCACATTCGACGCACCCTTTGGCGGGGCAAGGTCTCAACTTGGGCCTGGCAGATGCCCAAGCGCTCAGCACCACGCTTACTGCTGCGGTGGCAGGACGGGGTGGAGGTGGGGTCCGGCACGGCGTTGGCGGCGTACCCGGCTGCGCGCTACGCTGCCAACCAAATGATGATCAGTGCGGCGGACCACCTGCATTGGTTGTTCAGCCTGGGTGGTGCGCCGCCGTTGCCGCGGCACGGGATGGGCGCCGAGGCCGACCGGGTGGCCGAGGCCGAGAGTCCGGTGCGCAAGGCCGTGCTGGGCGCCGTGGGGGACGTAGTGACCTACGCCCGGGGCGCAGGGATGGACTTGCTCAACGAGTTGGGTCCGGCCAAGCGGATGTTGATGCTCCATGCCGGGGCCGGGCGCGCAGTTCGGTCCACGCCCCCCAAGCCGTAAAAAGCATGCTTGGCCTCTAGATTGGGTTTCCATCCAGTATGCGGCAACGCAGTCAGTCACATGTCACATGTCCCACGACCCCAAAAGTTCCAATCACGGGTAACCTTGGCCAACTCCCCATCTCTCCACCACAACCTCCACCTTCGCCCTGGCACCGAGCAGGAAGACGAAGTTCTACTTGGGAATGGAGACCAGGCCATAGAAATGCATCGCGTTAGGTACGCTTCATTGCCCTCAATGAGCACCATGGTCAGGGGGAAGGACGCAAGAGGGGTCAAGCTCAAGATTCCTTGGCACAGAACCTGTTGCTATACCTCCTCCCTGACCATTTCCTGATTATAAAAGGAGTTGACACAGCAAGGCAGGCTCTAGCAGTGTACTGCCTGACCGTGGGTTGTGCAAGTGACAAGCTCGCGGCCATCGGCCTAACTATCGGACTTCGTAGTAGCGGCATAACCGCAACGGCATGTCCTCCTGACAGCCCAGCTGTGTCCCAGGCACCAGACCATATCTGACTACGCGTCAGCCCATGTCTCTCTGAGGGAGGCACCAGAGAGCAGACCCGCTCGGCAGTACATTGACTAAGAGCTCGGCGGTACAGTGACTAACTAAGCGTGAGCACCAGTGGCTCTCTCAGTGCGATGCTCCAGAGAACAGACCAGCTCGGCAGTACAGTGACTAAAGTAAGCGTGAGCGCAAGTGGCTCTCTCAGTGCGATGCTCCAGAGAGCAGGCCTGTTCGGCAGTCCGTTGACAGTCGGACCTGATCACTATGATCGAGAGCACGACGCTGCAGTCGCGATCAGCTACAGAATGACTAAGGGCTGAGAGTTGGGGAAGGCTGGGAATGGCCGTCGCTTGGACATTGGTACCAAGCGGCTGTGCTCCGTCCCCCCCCACTAGCCTTGTTGCCGCACGACATCGGACCTAAGGCCCAAAAGGATGCCTGAAGCTTGATGCTGGAAGCCAGTGACTATAGTGGCTAGTGAGGTCACCGGTCACCGGTACACCGACTCACCAGTCTGAGGTCAGATCTCAGACGTGACGCGTGACGTGAAGTATACCAAGAAGGACGTGCTCATGACAGTGTGACAGGTGGCGGCGGCACAACGGAGGACGAAAGAAGTAGGACGAGCCCAGAGAGGATGCACAGGACGCCATAGGAGCCTCCGGGGCCTCAGGCTCAGGCCCGACACCGGATGACCTCGATGGCGTGTCGGAAATCGTACGGTGCAGCGATACGGATGCGACGCGACGTGAGGAAAAGGTGGCCGAAGGGCTCTTGCCCACCCACTCCGTCGGCTACTAGACTCCCGTAGTACTCTCGTTATCGATAGCTTCCCTGGGGCCGCTCCCTTGCTGTACTTAGCGCACGATCCACCGGCATCTCGCGCCGGGCACAGTATCAGCGTCAAGTGCGTTGTGCGTTATGCGTTACGTTGCATTGCAAGGTTCGTTGGAGCGCATGGCCGGGCGTGCAAAGAAGCCAGAACGCACGTAGTTACAGGAAAACGAGCACATGGGTAATGCACGCGAAGGAGAGGCAAAGAGCCTTTAAAGATAAAGAGAAAAAGAAAGGGGTCGATTGATACGGGTCAAATGTGGGCAAATGGGCAATGCACCCGGTAATACAATACAGCAAACTTACGCGGGGTTGGGGGAGGGGGATGGGAGGGTGAGACTGGTGCGAGGAGGGTGAGGGGAGGAGGGTAAAACAGGTTGAACAATTAGCTTTGACGGTAGCAACACCACAAAGCAGTCCCCTAAAATGGCACGAAGAACAACGTAGTACGCAATGCATGGCAAGTGTGAGAGGGGAGAGGGTATAAAAAAATGGAAAGGAACCACTCAGTGGCGACGGTGGTGACGGCCGTGGTGGTGGTGGCGGTGCCGACTGGTTTGCTCCGGGCTGTCCTCCCTCGGTGGGTTAGTCAGGGTGGACATGCCCGCGGTGCGGGCTTGCAGCACCGCCGACGCCGCTCCGGGGCGGGAAAGGATGCGCGAGGAAGCAGAGCGGTGAGCGTGGCGGGACGAACGACGGCGAGCGCGGTCGGTCGAGGCGACCGAATCCGAGCCCATGGGCAACGGACTCATGGGATCGAACAGCATGTCGGCCAGCACATCCAGGGGGGGACCCTGACTCTGCGGCTTTTTGCGGAAGTCCCAATCCTTGCTAGCCGCCGTGCCAGGGTAGAGGCTTTCAAAGTACAACGACGGCGTCTCTTCTTCCTCTTCCGTCGGGGCCAACGACGAGGTGGCCGTCGAAACGGAGGCCGTGCCGAGTGAGCCAGCCGAGGCAACGGAAGAAGACCGGATGCGTTCCATGGGCAGTGGACCAAACTTATCCGTCTCGGTCTTATCAGATGCGATCGAGGCTTGGTCTTGGCACGCAAGATTGTGCGCTTGGGTGTGCGAGCGGGCGTGCAACTGAGCGTGCTGGCTGGTATGTGCCGCATGAACCGAGAGAGCGTGCATTCGCAAATCCGAACGCAGAGCTGATTTGCTGCCTCGTTCCGCACGGGCCGCCTGAAGTAGCGTATTGAGTTGCACGCGCGCCCGAGCGCGCACATGGGACTCGACGTACGGCTCCCAGTTGGGCTCTACCAACTTGATCCTCCGCCCTGTGCTGGAGGACCCTTGTTGAGAGTCATTGATCGTCATCGACTCTGCCTCCGAAGGCGGTACGTAGTCGCTGTTGCCTAGGCCCGGACTGCCGCCGGACCTTGAACTGCCCCCCATCGAGCGCCGAAGAATGGAAGCTGGCGCAGAGGAACGCCGGCCGAGGGAGGGAGGTACCGACGAAGGGGCCAAGAGTTCGTCGAGAGGAAGGGCCCACTTGGAAGCATCAGTTCCCAAGGGTGAGGCAAGGGCGGACGGAAGTGCATGCGGCGTGACGGCACCGTTCATGGGCACAGTCATCGGGGCATTTGACAGCGACGTGGTCGGGTCGGTGGAAGTGATCGAGACGACTTCCGGCGCAGGGGTAGTCCCTGCGCCCTCCATGGGCGAGTCGTCGGATGAATCCGGGTCCAAGTCCGACGGACTCAATGCAGTGATCGTGCCATCCGCACTAATCTCGCCCCGGGCCAAGCGGCGGTCCAGCTGAGCCTGGGCCTGTAGGGCCATGTGGGCTAGTTTGCGTGCGAAAGCATCTTGGGATTCTTCGTGCTCACTCACGCGGCCGCGAGGGGTTTCCGCGCCCAGCATTTCGCGCGAGTCGTCATCATCATCCATCTCTTCGAGCTCATCCTCCGGTGAAGAATCGAACGACAAACCCAAGGCGCTCTCGGAGGCAGCCATGCGTCCGCTTTCCGGCGTGAGTCCATACCCACTGTGGTGATGGTGATGGTGGTGAATGTAGACTCCGTCGCGAGAACGGGTGGAGCGAAGTAAATGTTGCAAACTCATCGACTCATCTAATGAGCTGGCCGCGCGGAAGCGTTGGCGGCGGCTGGAGTGGGGCACTGTCTCCGAGCTGGAGATGCTCTCGCCATCGACGCTGGGGTGATGGCCACGACCAAAAGCGGGCGTATCCGCATTGTCAAGCTTGGCCAACGTCTGATGAATGATTCCCAACAATTGGGAAAGAGACAGGCCAGCCAGGCGGACCAGTAAAACGACAATGGAGGAGATGATGCGGAGGAGTAACAATGTGAATGGGACTACTGTGTTGACCAAAGCGCGCAGGCTGCCCACGCCATTGCGCTCGGCAGCCGAGTTGGAGATATCCGACCATCGAATGTCGACAGAGGAGTAGAGTGGGCGAGATTTGGGGGGATACATCGGGGCAGGAGACCGGGCCACCTGTTCGTAAGGAGGTAGCAGGGCCTCCTCGGGTGTCGAGGACAGCCGATCGGCCGGGGCAGGGTGGAAGTCAGTATGAATGGGGGGGGGCATGTTGAGGCAGCTGTGCCACAAAGTGAGAGAGTCAGAACATCAGGGCGCAGCACGGAGGTGGAGGGCTAGGACATACAGCAGCGAGAGCTATGCAGGATCCAAAGGTCGCCCTAAAGAGAGGCGTTCATGCCAGGCGGTGGGAGAGTAGGAAGAAGGACGAGCGGGCGGGGAGGGGGAGGCAAGAAGGTGGCGGCGGGCCCAAAAAATAAAAAATACGGTTGGGGGCGCGGCGCGCGGAGGCCGATTTGGTTGGGAAAGGGTGATGGGGCGCGGAGGCCTGAGGGGGTGATCGTGTTGGGAGGGGGGCTGATGAGGCGACGGGGCGCAATGGGGCGATCGGGCGCTGGTTGGGCGGGTCGGAGGGGACAGGAATGCGCCGAGGGGTGGCGGTGGCGGTGGTGGTGGTGGTGGTGGTGGCGATGGACGCAGCACCAGTGGTTGTGGGTGGACAGATAGCAGCCGTGGGGACGGGTGGGGAGAGACGGGCGGTTATAAGCAGCCAGTTCCTCAGCCCGCTGGTCGCCAGCGTCGCGCGGAAGACTGGCCCCGTGGCGGACGCCGTGCGGGGAACAAGACGCACGGCAGCACGCAGGAGGGGCATGGCGCCAGTGTCTGGACGGGCGGCTGTCCCTGCCCCAAGAAAACGACACGGAGCAAACCAACAGGGGCGTCGTGCCGGGGGGGCGGCGCCGAGGGGCTGACACGGGCGCGGTGCTGGGGCGCGCTATCCCCGCAGGGCGTGGCGCGGCGCCAGTGGGATTGCGGCGGCGCAGTCTCTTGTGCGGGTGCTGCCCGCTTTTCACTTTTCTCCCCGCACCACACTCGCCCCGCCCTGGCCCCGCTCTTGCCCCCTTGCCCCCTTGCCACCACCCATCATCCGACGGTCGCCCCCGCCGCCGCCTCCCTCTTGGTCCATGTGCTCTGGCTATCAGGCTCAGCTGGTCGCCCACATGTCACCCTTGCCCCTCTCAGTCTCAGGGGGAGAGATCTGATTTCTGAATTCTGATTCGTCAACAGAGCCTGCCCCGAATAATGAAAACCACCCTTTTCTCCATCCTTCCCTTTCGCCCACCCCCGTTCTCTTGCGAGTGGTTGGACCCGTGCCTACCCCACTACGTAGGAGACGCAGTGTCCCGCCTAGGACCTAGTACGCCACCCGACCCTCATCGACATCGCGCAAGAGAAGCATGGGAGGTCCCATGCAACCCTCGGACAGTGGATCGCGTTGCTCATTACCGGCATGCGGAATAACCCTCACAGTGCGTCTTTCCTCTGTGGGGTTCTTCGTGCTTTGAATATATTAATCGACAAAAAAAGGACTTTTTTAGGCTCACATGTCTCTCTACCCACACCACCCCCATCTCCGTGGACATATAACGTACACAGGTTGGCACGCCATTGGTTTGCAAATATGGGTACGAAGTGCTGCCAGATCTCAGAGCAAATGCCGGATAAGCTACTGAGCGGACCTGGAGGGCGACTGATGTCCCTGTGCTTAAGGTTGCGCCAACCTCAGAAGGTGCTGGTGTGGCGGTGAGAGGAACTTTAATTCAACGTCTTTGTCACAGTCGGGGCTAAGGCGAGGGAGATCAGGATCGGACTAGGCCAAGGGGTGTAGCAATCGTTCGTGGGGAAGAAGCAAGAACAGAGGACATGGTGCGAAGTGGAAGGAACCGGGAAGGAGCGAGACGCTCGAGACGAAGAAATTGGAAATGGGAGTGAGATCAGCCAAACTATGACAGTCTTCAACGACTGTAAAGACGTCCCTCCCCTCTTATCGACGATCCGTTCTTGCATTTATGTATTTCATGGCACATATTCTCTTCTCTCTCTCCACACCTAGTGACCTTACTACGAGCCCGCATTTTAGGCATCCTTTTCACACCTCTATCGTGGCGTCGCACACACATCTCCTATCCAAGGCCCCACGCGCGATGCAAAGGTGAAATGCTGGCCGCTGACCATCAACAGGTGTGGGTGACAAAATGGCAACAACTGCACTGGGCAAACTTAGTATGTCCGTCGCACTACTGTCAACGTATACCCACAGCATACTCATTTGCATCAATTGCCGGATACGCCGATAAGCATGGGACCAGTCTGGATGGCCTTCCCCATTATCGCATCACACGAAGCACACAGAGACATGCGGGGCGGGACTACTGAATGACTCGCAGGAGTGCAGCCTGTTGATGGGTTTTCACTTCTCTTTTCACTCTGGCAGCCAGGTGGGTGCGATTTCGAATTCTTGTTAGAGCCCTTATAGCCTCACTGTGTCTCAGTCCATCCCCGCACCCCTTTTCCCTCCGCCTCACTAAGGCTATTTCCAATTGATATGCACATCGTTACAGTTTCCTCATCGCACTGGTACCATAGTACATGTCTGGACACTATGTGTACTGCAGTGTAATGGACTCCGCCGCCTACACGTGAGTGAGAAATAAAAAGAGTAATAATGAGGCTGTTTTGGCGATGTGGACTCTGGGCACCTAAAATGTGATGGTGGTTTTTGTCTGATTCGCGACTCCAGCAGAACAAAACAAAAGGAAAAGAACATTGTGACGCTGCGAATCGGTGGCGTGGTGGAGCAGAATGGAGACTGAAATCGCTTATGGACTGGGTCAGGAATATGATCCAAGGACCGAGATGATGAGTGCCAGGCGAGAGCCATTCATCGTCAGAGCAGGTGTAGTAGGGAAAACCTGGCCGGGCAATAGATTGTCTTCGCCAACAGAGGGGCCAACAGAGAAAGTCCATCGCCTTTGATTCGTCTCAATTCCCGGACATTTGCTACTGTGGCAAACGAGGAGCCGATCTGAGGAATATTCACTACTGGTTCACTTCTGCTGTGGCTTGTGACATGCATGTGACATGTGAGTACAGAGTGCAGGTAGAACCCAGAAGCGGTCCGTTTGGACCGACCCTTCCAGGAGGGTGTCGAAGGTGGCGGAGGCGGAATTGGCCGGAGGGCCAGAAGAATGTTTCAACGGGGGGATGACATCACTGGGAGGCGATGCTAAATGAACACTGGCGCCGTGGCCGGGGGAGACGACAATTTGAAACGAGCTGCGCAGAAACGTTCTATGGCTTTCTCCGCCATGCGACGCCTTCCGGGCTGCCGAAATAAAACGCACCTTCCTCCAGGCCGATTCTTCTTTGCCACCACCTGTCCGTCGTTGCTGTCGTCCCCATCATGCTTGCTCGCACGCTTCGCCAGGCTGCGCTCCCCTCGGCCCGCCTTCTCGCCGCTCGCTCCGTCACGGCGGCTGCTCCGCTCAATGCTGCCCGCCTTGGTGCGGTCCGCTTCAACTCGACCGGTAGCAAGGTCAGCGGCCCTGTTATCGGTATCGACCTGGGCAGTGCGTATCTTCCTCCTCCCTGTTACACCGAATTGACACTAACCTCTCCTCTTATTACCTACAGCTACCAACTCGTGGTCTCCATCATGGAGGGCCAGCAAGCCCGTGTGATTGAGAACGAGGAGGGTGGCCGTACCACCCCTTCGGTCGTTGCGTTCACCAAGAACAACGAACGCCTGGTCGGTGTGCCTGCCAAGCGCCAGGCCGTCGTGAACCCCGAGGCTACTCTGTTTGCCACCAAGCGTTTGATTGGTCGCAAGTTCAAGGACGCCGAGGTGCAGAAGGACATTAAGAACGTCCCTACAAGATTGTCGCCCACTCCAACGGCGACGCCTGGCTCGAGGTACGCGGCCAGAACTACTCGCCCCAGCAAATTGGTGCGTTTGTTGTTGGTAAGCTGCGGGAGACTGCCGCTGCCTACCTCGGCAAACCCGTCAAGCACGCTGTCATTACTGTCCCTGCCTACTTCAATGACTCGCAACGTCAGGCCACCAAGGACGCTGGTACCATTGCCGGCCTCGACGTTCTGCGTGTGATTAATGAGCCTACTGCCGCTGCCCTCGCCTACGGTCTTGACAAGGACCAGGCGGCTACGATTGCTGTGTTCGACTTGGGTGGTGGTACGTTCGACGTGTCGATTCTCGAGATGCAGAACGGCGTGTTTGAGGTCAAGTCGACCAACGGTGACACCCACCTGGGTGGTGAGGACTTTGACATTGTGCTTGTTGAGCACCTTGTCCAGGAATTCCAGAAGGAGTCTGGCATTGACCTGTCGGGCGACCGCATGGCCATCCAGCGTATCCGCGAGGCTGCCGAGAAGGCCAAGATTGAGCTTTCTTCGGCCCCGTCGACCGAGATCTCGCTTCCCTACATTACTGCCGACGCCAGTGGCCCCAAGCACATCAACCAGAAGCTCACCCGCACCCAACTCGAGGTGCTGGTTGGCAAGCTGGTCGAGCGCACGGTCGAGCCTTGCAAGAAGGCCCTCGCCGACGCTGGCGCCAAGCCTTCTGACATTGACGCTGTCATCATGGTTGGTGGTATGAGCCGTATGCCCAAGGTTCTTTCTACCGTCAAGGACATTTTCAAGCGTGACCCGAGCAAGGGCGTCAACCCCGACGAGGCCGTTGCCATTGGCGCTTCGATCCAGGGTGGTGTGCTTTCGGGCCAAGTGACCGACATTCTCTCCTCGACGTGACCCCTCTGTCGCTCGGTATCAACACTCTTGGCGGCGTCTTTACCCGTCTGATCAACCGCAACACTACCATCCCGACCAAGAAGTCGCAGACGTTCTCGACTGCCGCCGATGGCCAGACGGCGGTGGAGATCCAGGTGTACCAAGGCGAGCGTGAACTCGTCAAGGACAACAAGCTCCTGGGCAACTTCAACCTTGGTGGGCTCCGCCCGCGCCCCGTGGTGTGCCTCAAATTGAGGTGACGTTTGACATTGAGCCGACGGTATCCTCTCCGTCAGCGCCAAGGACAAGGCTACCGGCAAGGACGCCAACATTACCGTGGCTGCTTCCTCGGGTCTGTCGGACTCTGAAATTGAGAACATGGTTCAGGATGCCGAGAAGCACGCTGAAGCCGACAAGGCGCGCAAGGAGTTGATCGAGGAGGCGAACCGCGCCCAGGGTGTGTGCGCCGAGACCTCCAAGGCTCTTGGCGAGTTCGCCGACCAGCTGCCTCAGGAGGAGAAGGACAAGCTCAACGAGCTTATCAAGAAGACGGAGGAGCTGGCAGCCAAGGCCCAAAATGGTGACTCGGACATCACCCCGGACCAGGTGCGGGAACAGATCAACGAGACCCAGCAGGCGTCGCTCGGCCTCTTCAAGCAGATCTACGAGAAGCGCAACGCCGAGAGCCAGCAGCAGGCTAGCGAGGGCGCGCGAAAGAAGGAGTAAGCCTGCAAGCCGGTACGGTTTGATCTTCTCCCTTGTTGCCCCCCACCCACCTCTCCTGTCCCTGGTGTCTCTCTCGACGTTGGGCGTCTTAATCTCTGTGGTGAACCCCACCTTGTACAACTAGCCAAAATTCCCCCTCCTTCGTCGCCGTCTGTTCGACAGGATGTGTCCATTTCATGCACCCTTTCTGACGCTCTCCGAGCAAATGCATTCCACACCACTCTGCGATTCTCATCTTTGTACGAGGAGCGTTGAACTTCAACCTCCTCGGAATGCAACATGTGTAGGCAGACAGATGTTTGGTACTAAACGTGTAGCGCATGAAGCGGATCTCAGAATTCGCCTGAGGATCCTGGTTCCTTGCAATGCACGCAAGGAGGCCAAAATGCAGCTACTGTCATGCCGTTTTAGTCGGACGCCTGTTCCGCTACAGGGCGGAACGGGTCACGTGTCGCGTGCCCAAGTGTCCCACCTGGGAGCCCCCGACAAAGTTGGCCACTAGTCGCTGGTAACGCCGTCGAACGTCAAACGTTGACCGTTACCGCCCGCCAGCCTTCTTGTGCAGGCCGTCCCCATCCTGCTCCCACCCACCGCGCGTGGCCCCTATCACAACCACCCCCCCGTCTTTTGCTTCCCCCCAGCATGCCGGACAGCACTTCGGCACCGCAACAACCGAGAGAGAGAACGGGGGCATGGGGTAGAGAGCGTGGACTGGGGCGCGGACGTGGGCATGGGCATGGGCGTGGTGGTGGACGCGGACGCGGACGCGGACGTGGTCATGGACCCACGGGGAGGCAGACCCGGTGCTGACCACGGCGCACATGGGATTGGGCCAGGGTTGCTGGTATGTATACTCCCCGTTCATCTTGCCTGGGTGCGCTGACCCGGTTCTTGTTGGTTCTCTTCATCCTGCCCCCTCGTCTCATGACGCACGATGCACGGGAACAGCAACATGTGATGCCGGAAGACCTACAGATCCCTCCTCCTCCCGTACGTACCTATCAGTTGGAGGAAATGAGGAAATGAGGAAATGAGGAAATGAGGAAATGAGCACAAGAGCCAACAGCCATACTGACCGACGTGGTTCATTACAGGAACCTACCTCAGCCTCTCTTTGAGCAAGACCCATGGTCTGGCTTGCCCATCGTCCCTTTGACCCTTCCTCGCTCACCCACCCAGGATGTGGTTCCAGTGCGTCTGTCACGGCCGCCCTTGGGCGGACCCCGGACGCAGCGACAGGTGCGCCCGAATCATCGGCAGCCTCTGTCCCTATGGATGGGATGGAGGTGGCGGAGGGGGAATCGGTCACCTCGCATGCGCATGAGACGCAGATGCCGAGCTCGGCAATACGCATGGGCCGGTGACGAAGAAGAAGCGCTGGGCGCGGACGATGATGATGACGATATACTCTGAGCGTGTGTTTCCTGCGTGCGGAAAAGTGGAATGGATGAGGATGCAACGCGTGCGGTGTGCGCTGGGAGCTAGCGGGTGTGGGGGGCGGGGATGGACGAGCAAAACGAGGCTGGTGGAGGGGAGATAGATCCACTGGGTACTCACCCAGAGGACGGTGTTCTGTCCTGTGTCGTGTGCGTCCTGAGACGGAGTTCCGACGGCAGACGCGATGGGCGGGGGGCGGGGAGGGGCGCTAGGGTTGGGCACGTTTGGCCGGCTGCTGTCCCAACGCAGCGGGTGGGGAAGCGCCCAGCACTGGCGCCGTGCCCAGAGCACGTGCTGACGCGCGGGGGCGGGACACTGCCCCTGTGCGCAGGGGGCTGCTCGCATGGCCCAGTTGGTGTGGAGCAGCGGGACGACGGCGGGAGGCTATTGGTGCTCTCTCTCCTGGCCCACCTCGCCCCTCTGCCTCCCCCCCATCAGCACCGCCGTCCCCATTGCCCTTGCTCTTGCCCTCGCCCCTAGCCCCTCCTCCCTCGCTCCACCCGTGTTCGTCGTGCTCGCCATGTCCAGCATTGACTCTTACTCGGCACCCCCCGCCTCGCGCGAGCCGACCCGCACCAAGCTGTCGGGGTATGTTGGGTTTGCTAACCTGCCCAACCAGGTTCACCGCAAAAGCGTCAGGAAAGGGTTCACCTTCACCTGCATGGTCGTCGGCGAGAGTGGCCTGGGCAAGTCGACGCTGGTCAACACGCTCTTCAACACAGCCTTGTACCAGGCCAAAGCCGTGCCTCCGCCCGGTGCCGAACGGCCGTCGACGGTCGCGATCGAGTCCATCAGCGCCGACATTGAGGAGAATGGGGTCCGGCTGCGTCTGAATGTGGTTGATACGCCCGGATTTGGCGATTATGTCAACAACGAAGGTGCTTGGAAACCGATCTTGGACAACATTGAGCAGCGCTTCGATACCTATCTGGAGCAGGAGAACCGGGTGAACCGGACTATGCTCCAAGATAATCGGGTGCACGCGTGTCTCTACTTTGTTCAGCCTACCGGTCACTCTCTCCGTCCTATTGACATCGAGTTCATGCGGCGCCTCCACACCAAGGTCAACCTCATCCCCGTCATTGCCAAGTCCGATACCCTGATCGACGAGGAAATCGCCGCGTTCAAACAGCGCATCCTCGCCGACATTGCCTACCACCAAATCGATATTTTCCATGCCCCCATCTACGACAATGACGATGAGGAGACATATGATGAAAATGCAGAGATTGCTGTACGTGTCAAGGGTTGCACTGTTGTCCCAGTGGGGTATTGTACTGACGGATTGACGGATTGACGGATTGACGTTCTCTGCTCTCCTCCCGCTCGCAGCGCCAGATTCCCTTTGCCGTGGTTGGGTCCAACATGGAAGTGGACACGTCCGATGGTCGGCGCGTGCGAGGCCGTGCGTACCCTTGGGGCGTGATTGAGGTGGACAATGAGGAGCACTGTGACTTTGTCAAGCTGCGACAAATGTTGATCCGGACGCACATGGAAGAACTTAAAGAACACACCAACAACAATCTCTACGAAAAGTACCGTACCGAGAAGATGTTGGCCATGGGCGTGGCCCAGGACCAGTCGGTGTTCAACGAGATCAACCCGGCCGCCAAGTTGGCCGAGGAACGAGGCCTGCACGAAGCCAAGTTGGCCAAGATGGAGAACGAGATGAAACTCGTCTTCCAACAAAAGGTCGCAGAAAAGGAGGCCAAGCTCAAACAATCCGAAGAGGAACTCTACTCCCGCCACCGTCAAATGAAAGAAGCACTCGAACGCCAGCAAGCCGACCTGGTCGACCGCAAACGACGAATCGAGATGGGCCGGCCATTGACCCCTGAAAAGCAAAGCCAAAAAAAAAGAAGGGGTTCTTGCGTACCTAAAGGTGACCGGCGAGGGTTTTACCGTCTATGCTCTACGCTCCGCCGGACCAAGGTCCCTCCTCCCCCAGGGGAGTTAGAAGCCTTCCATGCGCCTTCTCTTCCCTGCCTTTGCATTGAAGTGTTCTCTCTGCCCTCCCATCTCCCACCCCCTCCGATCACGGACATTGGGTTTTCTGTCTCTTCTCTCCCACCCTCGCGTCTTCTCTAGTCGCCAGAGTTGGTCCCAGGGTCCTCGTAAATACGTTGTCGTCACAAGCTGGCAATGGCCCCTCGCACAAAAACACTGCGCGGTCGAGGTGGGCAGAAACGAGAGGGAACTGTGTGGTCGAGGGCCAGCTTGACAGGTAGCAAAATGCCAGGGTGCCCGGCTTGATAGATGTGTAGAGAGAAGAATGACAAAACAGGAGGTCCGTTATGAGCAGGGCAGGAATGAACGGAGGAAACAAGGGAAACAAGGAGTACGCACGCCCAACAAGGAAGAAGTGAGAGGAGAAGAGAGGAATAGGGGAATAGGGAAAGGGGAAGAGGAACGTTGCACGAACAAGGTAGTGTCAATACTGGTTGAGCAATTGCATGCTAATGCGCTGATGCTGATTCTTGGCCTGCTCAGCACGGTCGCGGGCCTCCTGGAGCAAAGGTCCTTCAAACGAGAGAAGCGGTTGCGATCCTCGCATCTCAGCTTTCCTTCGTCGGTCCGTCTCGTCAACTCTTTCTTGGGTTTGGGCTTGGCCGTCTCAAGCACAGCAGGCGTCGATTGGGTAGCCATCAACGCAGGACGCTGCACCGCGTCCAATGCCCCGTTCGGCCGTACCCGTACACACTTTGCCGCGGCGTCATCGTCTCCCCCATCGCGCCCACTCCCGCCCTGGCCGGTACAGCGCCTGCGCCCGCACCCGCGCCCGGACCGCCACCCGAACCAAACAGCACACTTTGCCGTGGCGTCGGCGTCGGGCCGGTCAAAGCCATCTGTGCCGGCGCGCCATACATGGATGCCCGTGGCGTAGGCTGTGGCGCACCGGGCATGGCAAACGACATGGTCGACATGCGGTTGACCATCTTCGTCTTCTCTTCCTCCCTTTCGCCAGGTCGGGCGACGGCGCTGCGGCCAGAGCGTCAGAGCGCTCCGGGGAACGGCCGTCGGGCGAGAAGAGGGTTTGTGGTCAAAGCTCTGCTAGCGCGAGGGGTGGCGGTAGGAAGGTGGAGCAAGCTGACAGCGCTTTGCCTCCAGCGCGGATCGGCCTTAAGACTCTTCTTCTTGTCCTTATCCTTGTCCTTGTCAGACGTTTTGGCCGGCACCTCCAACGCTTTGGCCGCCCGTTCCCTCTCTTCCTGCGCTGCGCCACTTTTTGCCGCTCAATCTGCAGCAACCGCGTTTTCTCCATGTTCACCTTGGCGCCAGCCTGCATCGCCGCAAGTCGCTCTTTGTGCCGGTCCTCCAGCTGCGCAATCGTCTTGCCACGCTCCTTTTCATTGGACCATTGCACCGGGCATAAAGCCTGGAGGCGTCATCATGCCCCCCATCATACCCGGCGCCATCATGCCACCAGGTGTCATCATACCGCCAGGTGTCATCATACCGCCAGGTGTCATCATACCACCCGGTGTCATCATTCCTCCAGGTGTCATCATTCCTCCAGGTGTCATCATGCCCCCGGGGTCATATACCCCCTGGAGTCATCATGCCTCCAGGTGTCATCATCCCACCCGGCGTGGCATATCCCGCCGGGGCACCATATACACTCGGTGTGCCCCCAGGGAAAGGGGTGGTGGCACCTCCGCTGCCCTTGGCTGGATGGCGTGGTGTTGCAGCACCGGGGGTATGCGAGTCAGGACGACGACGTGGGGTGGCGGCGCCAGATGCAGCGGCAGCTGCAGCTGCTGCTGCAGCACGGCGAGCATCCCGTTCTTGACCGCGCTGCTGGGCCCGACGGGGCACCGGACCAAGGATTGTCCTCTCGGCCTGGTAGTGGGGCCGGAACTTTTCCAAGCGGGCTCGTTCCTCGTCAGCGGTCATGGTGGCGTACTCTGTCTTGTTCCCCCGCCGACGCAGGTCCGCGTCCATCTTTTCAGTGCCGTCTCATCGGGATACAGTGCAAACACTCGACGCCTGCCTCGCGCGACTTGGCCTTGGCTTCCTCCACACTGTCCGAGGCAAGAAGGTACTTCTTCATTTCCCGCCCCACCTGCCCTTCCGAGGGGAAAGGAGTGTAGTTGTCGCCCTTGAACCAGTCCTTGTGCGGGCGGTCTAGCTGCGGAGGGATGGCCAACGGGGTATGATGTGGTCCGTCGAGGGCGCAGGCGTGGTGTCGGCAGAGTCCAGCACTCCATCTTCCCCTTCAGCCTCGGAGGCGTGGGAAGAGGAGCAAGATGGGTGTAGCCTCGGGAGGGAGGCTGGAAGACGTGGGTGCCAGGCCCCGCTGTTGGCGTAATGAACGTAGGCATGGAGACTGGCGCAGCGGGGGCGACCTGGGCACCGGAAGTAGTGCCAATGGGGGGTTGAGAAGGGGGTGCCCCAACAGGCGGAAGAACAGTCGCATTGTTCCCTGCCGCACCTCCGGGTCCCGTCGAAGGTGGTGAGAAGAGCGGAGTGGGTTCAGCAAGTGTGCGCGTTACACCCGGGGTAAAGACAGAGAATTCGCCAGGCCGGTGCGAGGCTGCTTCAAGAGCACCCGCAAGGGAGGGCGGATCGCTCATCGTGCGCCCCTCTTCCTTGAACGGGCGGCGAACTCATGTCAGACAACCGGGGCCCCGACATGAGCGACTCCAAGTCCTCGCTTGTCCGCCGCAACTGAGCAATGTTCTGCCGCAGCGATGCAATTTCCGCTTGAAGCTCTTCCGAGTTGTTCGATGGAGCCGGTCGGAGTGGGGAGGAAAAAGAACCCTGCGCACTGCCGCTCCGGCTGCGCTCCATGACGGATCCGGCGGAGCGAGGGGGGAGATCTTGGGCTGGCTCGGTGGACAACGGGCGCCCAAAGTCAAGAGCAGGCAGACTGCTTCCTGAGGTAAAGGTGGAGGCCGGCGGCCCGGATCCCAGCGCGACTGGTAATCACTACTCGCACCATTACTCTGTGTCCGTCCTCGGACATAGTCAAGAAAGGCCGAGTTGCGTCGCGATCCAGATCGGGACGTGGCGGCCCCGGGGGTACCGCTTCGAGAAGTACCTACCCCGGCCACATTCCCGCTAGGGATCAGCGCAGAGGGATGGCGCACTGGCGACCCGTTGGGGTTGAAAGAAGGGGACGACAAACGGGCTGGCGACACAGGTGCGCGGGGCACCACCGTCCCCGGAACAAGCTCGCCTGGATTGAACATGCTGGCGCGGTGATTTGGTGCACCCGGAGGAGGAGTATGGGCTTGATCGGTAGCGCGGCGAAGGCGGGGAAGGGGGTGGAGTGGAGAGAGAGCCTCTGGCAGGGCTGCTGGGCGGGAAGCTGGGCATGGGCGCGGGCGGGGCCGCGGGCAGGGACGGCAAGGAGGTGGGGTAGAGATCGGTGGGCGAGGCGGCCGGCAGAGCCGAGCCAGGGATGGGGGGGTGGGGGGAGAAAAGGGCGGTGCGGTGGGGCGGCCGAGTCGCTTTCGAGGCGTTTGGCGTAGCGGGCCTCGTACTTTTTCAGGTCGCGTTCGGCGCTCTTGGCGATGGCGCGGCTGGCCTTGTCGGCCTGGGGGGTCTTGCGGTCGAGACGGGCATCCTTGGCATCGTCGTCGTCGGCGTTGCTGGGGCCGTCGGCGTTGTGGGGCCGTCGCCGCGCTTGAAGAGGCTCCAGCCCATGGGAGAGATGGGGCAGGAGGAGGCGGCAGAGGTGGTGGTGGTGGCGGCAGGGGGTGGGGTCGGAGATGGGCGTGCTGTGGGGCAGAGCAGGCGAACTGCACCCAGCTAGCTTGAATGCACCGCCGATCGGCAGGGCGAGGCAGGTGGCGGACACTGGCGCCCTGCGTTTGTGCTGAGCACTGCGGCGCCGTGCGGGGCCCGCTGCTCCACTCTGCACGCACAGCGCCAGTGTTGCGCTTTCGCCGCCAGGTTTCGGGCCCACAGCGGAATGGCGCGGCGGCGGAATCGCATTCCGACGCCAAGCCGCACGCCTGGCGAACCCGGCGGCCGATCGCACCGACGGACGGAGCACCGGCGACGCCACCATGGCTGCTGCTCCCGCGCCTCGGATGCGCGGCCGTCCGAATGGGCGGTCGAGGTGCAGGACCTGACCTTCTACATCGCCCCCGTCCCCCGAGCCGGCCCTCACCAACTGCACCATCCACCTCCCCCCGCGCCCGCTGCCTCCTGCTGGCCCCAACGGCGCGGTAAGAGCACGCTGCTGCGTCTGCTGGCCGGCAAGCGCATGTGCAAGGAAGGTGCGATCCACCCTTTGGCCTCAACCCCTTCTACGCGACTCCCAAGGAGATTGTTTCCTTCCTCGGCACCGAGTGGGCCTCGACGGATTGTGGTCGAGTCGGACATTGTCGTGAGCGAGTTCCTTCCTCGGTTGGCGGCTGGCGCTACCCGGACGGGTGCCGCGGCCATCTCCTCGACTTGCTCGACATTGATACCACTTGGCACATGACTCTATGATTCCGATGGAGAGCGGAGGCGTGTGCAGCTCTGCATGGGTCTCATGGCTCCTTTGATTTGTTGTTGCTCGACGAGGTGACGGTGGATTTGGATGCAGGTGCGACAGGACTTGCTCGACTTTCTCGTGCTCGAGACCAAGCAGCGCAACGCGACCATCGTCTGTACGTTTTTTTCTCCCCTTTGCTCACACGCACACCGCTGACCTTACGCCTCCTTTATCGCTCTGTCGGCTCTGCCTCCCGCCCTCCCAGACGCAACCCACATTTTTGATGGTCTCTCCTCCTTCCCAACGCATGTCGTGCACATGCGGTTGGGCGAGACGTGCCGCCGAAACGACTACTTTGGCCGCCTACGAAGGAGAGCAGGGCCTGTTGCCTGCAGGGTGGATGGTGCCGGACGATATGACGAAAGATCCCCCCTCCTTTTCCGCATCGCGCTCGCTTGGCTTCGTGAAGACAAGACCCTACGCCTGGCCCACGAACGCGAGCATCACGGCAAACTGCGGCGGGAGCTCAGTTGTATGCTGACCAAACCGAAGGATCCAATTCTTTGGAATGTATGACTACGGCAAGGAGGTGGTGCGCTGATGAGGGAGTGGGGAGGGCCATGACTTGCACGATGTGCCTCTTCCACAGAGGGTAATCAACGGACACGATGCAACACTGCCTGCGCCTTACTAATTGGTCTTGAGGGATGGACCCGGACGCATAAATCATCCCTATCCTCTCTTTTCCTAGGAGTTCAACAACCCCTAACCAAATGCCATGATGTGAACCCATATGAAAGAGTATATCGTGCACAAGTGCAGCTGACAAACCTCCCACGAAAAACGACCCCACACCCAGAATGCGGCTCAATCCAGTCCAGATCACCCTCTTCGTCGTCAGCGCTAGGCTCCTCCGACGTCTCAGGCGCCTGCTCTGGGGCGGGAAGAATTTCCGGTTCAGGCCACGGGCGGTAGGCAAGCCATTCGGTCCCTTGTGCTTTCGGCGCCGAGGGTGCACCACCACCCAGCAATCCGCTCATCATATCGGCCAGCATGTTGCCTCCTTTGGCCGGGGTGCGTCCAAGTAGAGCGAAGGAAAGCATTGAGGTTCTGCACCCATCAACAGGTTAGCATGCCTTTTTTCGAATGTCCTGACTACCATCCCAAGCACACGGTACGTACCGTCGCCACAAGTTCGTCCACTTGGACTGCAATGCCTTCCTTTTGGTACTGGCGGACCAAGACGGCGTAGAGTTCTTGAGTGCAACGGGAGCACGCCCGCCTTGCCCCCCCATGCGAAGCGAAAGCTGGGCCTTCGCCCTTGTAGACGTAGCAGTGTCGATCAGTCCCAACAGCATCTGGACAAAGTTAACATCCCATTGCCCGTCAGCCAGAGAGGCTGTTTGTACGAAGTCGCTGCACCAGGGAGCAAGGGGGTGCCAAGCGAGGGGGCGGTGTGACGCCAGGAGGAGGCACAAAGGTCTTGGGGTTGGGCGTGACAGGCAGGAGGAAGTTGCTTGCCTCTGGCTTGGCGACCAAGGTATGCAAGAACGTGTCCAAGTAGGCCAGGGCAGCAGCCACCTGGCCCTCCACAAGCAAAATCAGTGTACACCAGCGCAAACCGGCCGGCCTCAATACGGACGCTGGCCTCTTTGCTAGGAGGATTGCTGTGGTCCTTGTATGTCTCGTTTGTCTTGGCAGCATGGGCCAGGAGCCAATCCACTGCATCTGGCCAAGCAGCACTGCTGGGCTGACCTCGTCCTCTACACGACGGCAACGATGCCGGATTGGGAAGTGCGGCAATCAGGTGTCCCTCGGACGCACGAAGTCGCCGGCCGACCAGAGGAACTGGCCATCTGCCCACGCAGCCGGCGCGCTGCAGCACCATGCTCAGCCGGCTGCGTTTCGGCCCACTTGACGATCGCCTGCAGCAGCTTCTGGCGCCACCAGTCGTCTTGCGTTTTCGCGAAGGATGTGACGACATGCTCGGTGCGCATAGGGTCGACAGGCATGTGTTGCTGCGCATACACATCCACCATGTACACGGCCAAATCCACCCCACTCGCCTGCTCGCCCGCCTTGAGCTGGGCCACCGAGCCATCATACAGCGCCTGGGTCGCCTTGTCGTAGTTCTTCTTGGCGAGCAGACGCACCACTTTGGCGCGGAGCCGCTGGTGTGCGTCGTAGCCGGACGTGGGAAGCGACATGGGGGGCAGAGCGTGGGCAAGGCAAGATGGTGGCGCAGCAAAGCAAACCAAGGCAGACGAGACGACCTGGTTCCGGCGGCCCTGCCCTGGGCCCGCCGGCCCAGGCAGCCAGCCAGTAGTTCCACGTCGGCGCCGGCGAGACGGGCGCGCGCTGCTGACGTCAGCAGGCATGGTCTGCTCCACGGTGCTTTCAATTTCACTTTTCCTTGTTGGATCTGAAATGTGAAATTGGAAGGGCAGCGGCCGCTAGGGGGCCGACGGGGCTACAGTGCGGGTGCTTGGGAGCACTCGGGGATGCTGTGGGAGCCAGCCTGATGTGCGACGCAGCCTTCCGACACGGCGAGAAGGCACAAAGTGGTGAGCCGTCTTACGGGCAGGAGACAGGCAGAGGAGGCAGATGGAGCCAGTCAGGGCACAGAGCCTGAGATCTGAGAGGCGCGCCACCAAACAACTGGAGGGGGTGTGGAGGGAATCCTATAGCACTCCCTATATTACCTTACGGCAATGGGCGGTGCCGGAGCGCTGAGCGGTGGGCGCAGGTGACGTGGTGACGACCAGCTGGCTTGCTGTGCATGTGATGCGTGCCGAAACTGGCCAAGGTCGGTCGATTCTGCTGCCGTTCCGGGGATACGGGTGAGTGCTTGGCGGAGCACACCAGGCACACCCAGCGCGCAGCTCGAAGCAGGGACTAGTGAGCTCCACTTGTCGAGTTGCGCCTCAAGCAACACCATCGGCCACAGGGGGCGGCGTGAGCGCCGACGGCCTCGGGCTCGTAGCTGTTCCTGCGCTCAGCGATCGCATCGACTCATCAAATTAACAGCAAAGCCCAAACTTTGGCCGCGAGGGCACACAGGCCACACTGGCGCCACGCGGCCGGCGGGCGCTAGGGTTGGCTCTGGCCCGTGCGCGAGGAAGGCTGGGGAGGTGCCTGCGGGTGGTGCGGGTGCAGGGTGCGGGCAGGGCGCACTGTGGCTACGCGGGTTATGTCGTCACCCACGCACGGCGGGCCAAGAAACGCAGGCCAAGAAGATGCCCACCAAGGCTGGCCCCAGGCGACCCCCAGGCGGCCCCCCGGCAGGCCGGCTAGGCTTTTGCGGGCACATCCACACCCTACACCCCACCTTCTCCTCGCCGCCCTCCGCCACCTCCTGCTCGCACCATGCCCCTGCCGTGCACGCCGATGGCACCCCCGACACCCGCTTTGGCGCCGACGTCGTGGGCGTCAACGGCATGACCCTCGCCCATGTCCTCGGCAACATCGAGCGCCAGTTCACCCTCACCCGCAGCCACCTCCTCGCCATTGCCGACCACTTTAGCGACCTGATGGACTATGGCCTCAACCACAACAATGCCGCCATGTCCATGATCCCCACCTTTGTCACCGGCCTCCCCGACGGCTCCGAGACGGGCACCTACCTTGCCATGGACCTCGGCGGCACCAACCTGCGCGTCTGCGCCATCACCCTCGAAGGCCACGGCAAGGTCAGCGTCAAGCAGGAAAAGTACAAGGTCCAGGACAGTCTCAAGACGGGCCCTGTGGCCAACCTGTTTGCCTACATGGCCGAGTCGGTCGATGTCTTCCTCAATGACTATGGCACGGACGTGGAGTGGGCGACGAGCACTTGTCCCTTGGCTTTACCTTCTCCTTCCCCGTCGAGCAAAAGTCCATCAACTCGGGCACACTCATCTCCTGGAGCAAGGGCTTCAACTGCCCCGATGCCGTGGGCAAGGATATGGTCCAGCTGCTGCAATCCGCGCTGGACAAGCGCCACTTGAAAGTCAAGGTTGAGGCCTTGATCAACGACACGACCGCCGACTTGCTCACGTCGGCGTACAGCAGGGCTTCGTTACTGGGAGCCATCTTTGGCACGGGAACCAACGGCGCCTATCTCGAGTCGATCGATGCGATTGGCAAATCGAGGTGCGTCCTGGCGCCGAAGGCGCCCAAGTGCCCACCCACATGATTATCATACCGAGTGGGGGAGCTTTGACAAGCGCGTCAAGCGCTGCCCTGACGCAGTACGACAACAAGGTCGATCGGACGGCCATCCGGCAACGTCATCATATTTTCGAAAAGATGATCAGTGGCATGTACCTTGGCGAAGTGTTCCGCTCGGTATTGGTCAACATGATTGACCAATTGCTGCTGTTTGATGGCTTTGCGGCCGATAGCCTCAACAACAAGTACCAGTTGGAAACCTACATCATGTCGGGTATCGAGCGGATATTGATTCGGGCTTGGCCTCGGACGACCCAAAGAACAAGACACGCGAAATTTTGATCCACCAACTGGCGTGCCGGAAAAGTACGTTCACCCACCGCAGGATGTGGAAACGGTGCGGCGGTGTGTCGATGGGTGGGCACCCGTTCCGCTCGCCTCTCAGCCACGGCCATCGCAGCAACCGTCATCCACACGGGCAATGCCCAACCCATTGCTGGTTCACGCAGCAGCCAAAAGCCGCTGCCAAAGCCCAATCGTCCACGGGCCCTCTCAATGTAGGCGCGGACGGATCCCTAGTCGAACTGTACCCCCACTCCGTGAGAGGATCCACGAGGCGCTGGTGGAAATTTGGGCCAAGAGACAGCGTCGCGGTCAAGATTGAGTTGGCCAAGGATGGGTCAGGTGTTGGAGCAGCACTGTCGGCGCTGGCAGCCAAGAAGCAGCGCCAGCTCGGCCACAATGTGGTGACCAAGTAGCTGGAACGGCATTCGGGTCGGGGTATGTCTCGAGAGCCCTAACAAGAAAGGGCTAAGGGATCGGTCGGTTTCCACGGGGCCAGTCTGTCCTCCTCCTCCTGCCCCCCCACCCCCCCCCCCCCCATCTCTGTGCAGGCTGGTTCAACACGAATCTTACATCTCATGTATCCTCACTATAGTCACTGCCATCGATCCGCTGTGCAAAGCCCAGTCCCATTGTCCCAGGGGAACTCGCCGGGTCGCTGGGCGCAATGCAATCTAGATGGGCGGCGTGTTAGTGAACTATAGTATGGACTTGGGGGCGTAGCCATCCTAAACTACGAGCTGCTAGACCTGAGATCTGTAACCAAATCACAATGAAGCCACTTGTTACATGTTACGCGTTTTATGCGTCACGCGTCACGTCCGTATCGATCCAAATCAAATCATCCATCGACATGCACATGTCACATCCCCGCCTTGGTCTGTCGGTCGCTTGCCCGCCACTCCACCTGCCTAGTACGTCAAGAAATGCAGCATGCGCCCTGCACCACACTCCAATCGGACGCCTCGCCCGGCGTGATGGGCAGATCGAGATCCTGCTCGTCCGGCGGCGCAGGTGGAGCCGGCGCAGGAAGAGGCGGCGTGGGGGAAGCACCTGCCCCCCCAACATTCCTCGCATTCCTCGACGACACGTGCACCGAACCGACACTACGCTGACCGTCTGGACCGCCGAGGGAATCGAGCGGCGTCACTGACCGTTCTCGCGTACGGCGCGCACGCGTATGGTACTGCACCCGAGCGCGACACAGGTGCCGTGTATACTGAGTGGTTTCTTGTCGCGCGCTCATCTCCAGCCCTCGCATCCGGGTACGATGTTCCAGTACACGCGTCCATGACTGGTTGTTCGTCACGGCTACCCGGCTCGTGTCTGACTCGTGCAGATCCGCCTGGTGCGCCAACAGGGTCTGGTGCGACGGTAATGACCAAATCGACTCGAGTGTCGCCACGGGCACTTCATCTCCCTCCTCCCCTCCTTTGTCGTCACCCTGTTCGTATCCTTCCTCACCTTCCTCCTCCGTATCTTCTTCACCATCTTCTTCCTCACCATAGTCATCCTGTGCTCCCTCCCCTTCCTCTCCCCTTCCCCTCCTCTTCTTCTGCCTCACCCTTCCTCTTGCGTTCCTTCTTGTTCACTCTGCTCTTCTTCTTCGTCTTCTTCCCCTGCTCAACTGGGTTCCCAACCGCGCCTGCCAAAGCGCAGCAAGGAACACGCCCCAGCCCTGCGCGGCCGACGAAGACGATCCTGAGCGCAGGGGAGGACGAGCAGGAGGGAGCGTAGATCTCGGTACGCGGACTAGTGACGATGTACGCAATACGCCCAGGTACCACGCTTTCCCGCCCCCCCTCGTAGCTGGCAGTGGCATACGCCTTGCCTGTCCGAGCTCGACGCGGGCGCGTGCGCAGGCGCAGCAGATCTTGGGTACGGGGAAGACGAGGTGAATCGACCATGTGAAGCAGGGGTTCTACCCTAGCTTCCACCTTGGCTTCCACATTCGCTTCCACCTTGGCTTCCACCTCCGCTTCCACCTCCGCTTCCACCTCTGCTTCCATCTCCGCTTCCACCCGTCGTGGACGGGGGGACATCGTCGAACTCCCTTCTGCCTGGTGGCCCAGGTGCTCCGACCCTGTACGACGGGCAACGCCACCGCGGCGACTGGTGGTGGTGCGCCCAGGCCACAGCGACCGCGCGTGCTGGTGCTCGAGAAGCGCGCGGCCGTCTGACGACCGGCACCACTAGCACCAACGTGCAACTCTACGAGCGCAGGCGAGGCAGCTACCAAGCGGGCCACGCCTTCGTCCGTCAGGCCGATGGCCTTGGTGAGCCGCAGGTGGGTCAGGCGGGTGCTGTTTACATCGGGGGTAGGCGGAGGCGAAAGGAGTGTGGAAGCGGGCTTGCCCTGGGATGTGGCCTGGGGTGGGGAGGGGGTAGGGTGGGTGTTCCAAGTATGGCGTTGGGCATGGTAATATGCCAGCTGGGGCGCGTTTGCCAGCTGATCCAATACACCATCTTCCATCGCATCGTTACCGTCGAGGCTGAGTCGTTCGAGCAAGGGGAGCGTCTTGAACAGCCGTTTGAGCCCAGCTGACTTGAGGGGCGAATAGACGTGGTCTCCGCCATTGCGCCGTCGAAGAGGGTGTAGCGTGCCGGGTACCCCCGTGTAACTCAGATCGAGCACAGTCAGCAGCGGCACACACCCCGCCAACTGGGCCAAGCCGGAATCGGTCAGGTAGAGACAATTGGCCAGACCAAGACGACGGAGAGACGTCAATCGTTTGCCCGCGTACGGGAGAGGAAACGGCCAAACGCCCTGCACCTTTAACTGGTCCAAGTGGGAGGGAGAAAGAGTGCGGTGGAGGTAGGTGGTGAAACGGTCCAGTTGCCCTTGCGGGCCCAAGCCTTCCTGGTCCGCGACCAGCTCCCGCAACCCTTCGTTCGTGAGATCCGTGTGGTTGAGGTCTAGTGCCTCGAGCGTAGGTGCGGCGCGGCACAATCGCTCCATCGCATGGGGCGTGAAGCCGCGACGAGTGGCCGCCTTTAGGGTCCGCAGATTGGGAAGCAACGCGATGGCTTGTACAACCCCCAGAGCATCCAGGGCAAAATCCGAGTCGGCAACATCCTCCTCCGTTGCCATGTGCGGAGCGTATGCCCGTTGTACATCGGCGGCCGCGGTGAGAGGGACGAGGAGATGTGCGAACGAAACCGAGCCGGGTCCTGCGCAAGAAGAGCAAGATGTCTCCGCAGATCCGCTTGCTCCATCTCCCACGCACTCAGCCCCCCCCTACCACGTCCACGCTCTGGCCCGAGACGTCCAAGTACTCGATTCCTCTGGCTGTACGGGCAAGTGTCAAGAGAGCATGCAACGACAGACCGGGAACGTTCACCGCTCGCACCACCTTGAGCGAAGGCATCGCCCCAAACCCCAATTGAAGTGCCGCTGACGTTACCACCATGCAGAAGGAGATGTCCAGTTCGGTCAGCAGGCTGCCCCGGATCGACAGAGATGACAAGGATGACGGCACAGGTACCGTCGCTTTCACCAAGTGAAGAAAGAGCCCGTCACTGGCTCCTATCACGCCAGACAGATCCAGGTGGGTCACACCACGCATCAGACCATCTGCGTTGGTACACACATCATTGTAGGACCATCGTGTCGCAGGGTCCCGGTGCTTCTCAGAGGAGGACCAGAGGTCCGAAGGAATCGGGTCCAACTGGCCCGGATCGGCACTCGGGATAGAGCGCATGGGCGGATGAAAGTAATGCATCGCTCGAAACGGAAGCGAGGCAACGTGAAGCCGAGCGCCGGCGGCCGACGCAGCGTGCTTCCTGCCGTGTCCTGCCAAGCGTCCTAGCCGCGCCTGCGCAGCTTGCGCACAGGTAGCCCAGCTGGACTGACCTGAGAAAGTCGAGCGAGCTCGGCCAGGACATCGCTCCAGCCCGATCCACCATCGTACGCGCGCGGTACATCGTACCCCTCCATCGCAGACAGGGGGCGCTGGGTCGTGCGCGCAGCAGCTCTTTCCCCAGCATCACCAACACATCGACGAGCACATCGGGGGGGAGATCCGCGAGAGAGGTGGGTGGGCGGGGGACGGCAATGGTGTAGCCCAGTCGGGCGACACCTGGACGTCCAGATCGAGTGGCCGGGCGTGGGAGTGGGACACGGCGGGGGGGGCGGGAGAGGAGGCGGTGGCGATGGCGATGTGGTGGGGCTGGACGAGCGCGGGGCGGCGGCAGGCGGCGGGTGGAGCATGGCGAGGAGGAGTGGGGTGTGGGGAGTGGGCAGAAGAGAGAAGGGAGCGGGGCGTGTGTGGGACGCAGACGAGCATGTCGAAGCGGGCGGTGGTTGGGCCACCCGGACGATGACAATAATCCACGCAAACCATCAACCCATCACGCAAGGGCGGCGATAAGACAGCGAGAGCCACTGGGCGCGTGCCTGTGCTCACGCAAATACTGATCTAATCCCCTCAGCGCACCTGGATCCAGTGTTCGCACCAATTCATATTTTGCTTAGGCCGACCACACATCACCCCAAAATAAGTGAGTCTTTCCCTTTGGACGTTTGGACATTTTGGCCACATGAGGACAACGGCTTTGGCCACATGCGTTCAAGCGCTTAGCCCAAATGCGCCCAAACGCTTAGCTGTTGATTGGATGCGTGCTTGTAGGCTCTCTACCCGGCGGGCTGAATGAGGCTGGCATCGATGCAGAACTACTAGATTTACAGGCACAGGGTATAGGTATTCTTAGGTATAGAGTGCATTCGAAGATCGCTGGGAAGCGACTACACGGCAACCAACACGGGTAGGCGCGACGTAGGACGGAAGCACCAACGTAGTAGAGCAGTGAGCTACACAGCAGGTGACAGGTTAGTGCGAGGAGACCGAGCGCTAGGGAGAAGCTGGCCAAATCAGCAGCAGCACACTGGGGTTAGCGAGAGACACAGAAGACTACGGGTCAGGCGATCAAGTCTAGTGCGGAGGGCAAGCGGGATAAAGTCGGAATGTACCCGGGTGGGGCGAACAAGGTCAGGAACAGCGTCAGCATATAACAGAAGGGACGTGTGTACGACGGACGAAACGAACAGGTTAGATGAGTCGAGGCGAACAAGGCGAGACGACCCAACCGTGGGAATCCGTGCATGCAGCAGCTGGGCAAACAGAGTGTGAGTGGCAGGACAACTCCAAGCGCACCAGCCAAGCGAGAGGACCAAAGGCGAGGCAAACCATGTAAGCGAGACAGCCAACGTGAGAAGACAGACAAACAAGGGTGGATCGAAGGCGAGCGAAACGGGGCATGCATCACGCATGCGAGACCCACAAGGTCAGCGTGGGTCAGCAGAAGCGAGGGGAATGGGGATGAAACGGGCACGTACGATGGCGCTGCGGACCAGATGAAACGAGGACAAGATGGCCCGCGAGGGGGAGTCTGTGTAGGCGGGTCAGCAACAGAGCGCTGGCGGGCAAGAGAAACGTACGACAGAAGCAATACAGGAGTGCTCTGTGCTGGCTGCAGAGATGGGAAACCGGCTGCTACGGGCACAATGAGAGGGGCGGTAGTGACTAGTGAGGCTAGTGAGGAGACAGGATGCAACCACGGAGGAGCAGGACATTAAAAGGAGGCACGGGTGCAGCGCAGCCAATCTGTGCGCCCAGGCCAACCTGGGCCAAGGCAGGGGTCTAAACAAGCGATATCAAGCTTACACTCCAACACTAGCGGCACTACAGCGGTGTTCAAAAGTCTAATGTTACGGTCTCTCTCAGTGCGAAGCACCAGAAAAAGCAGACCAGCTCGGCAGTACATTGACTAACTAAGGGTGACAGCAAGTGTTGGCTCTCTCAGTGCGAAGCGCCAGAGAGCAGAACAGCTCGGCAGGACAGTGACTATCTCAGCTTGAGCACACGTTTCTGGCTCTGTCGGAAGCACGAGAGCGCAGGTTGGTTTGGCAATGCATTGTCTAACTGCGCGTGAGCGCAAGTATCCAGGTATCTCTCTGAGGGAAGCACCAGAGGGCAGGCCAGATCCGCTACAGGCACAGGCACCATTGATAGGGCAGGTGGCTCGGCTGTACAATGACTATCGTCGGCTATACAATGCATAAAGAGGCGTGTGCACAAAAGGGTTCATCAGTGTCTCTATCAAGGAGGCACCAGAAGGTAGGCCGGCTCCCTGGAAACCGCCTCGTTGCCCGTGCCCTCGTTACTAGTAGGCCCTGTGGTGCCGTATATGCGGTGCTAATTTCCGGAACGGCGGCGATTTCGAGCAGGTTCTGTCTGTGTTCACAGTGGGTGTGAAGAGAAGCAACCACCAGATCCACGCGAACCTCGAGAGGCAGGGGATCACGCTATCCAGGGCCACGATGCTGCATACGACTGGGAATGCGCTGCGACGTGCGCTATGGACTCCATCGTCCAACAACTCTGCTGCTCTTGTGTCGCTGACATGATCAAGTTCGAGAAGAATGCTGAGACGTCGCCCAACCACACTGGCTCATCCCTGAAGGGAATTGCTCTCCCGAAGACACACTAACTATATGACGATTGTTTTGTTACTCCCAGATTCCGTCGCAGAAGGACCCTCGTGCGGGAGAAACACGCTCCCCCCCCCCGGCTAGACCGCCTAGACTCTGCCCAATGGCGTACCGTCGTCCCACGTGCCGACCGCGCGGGCAAAGTCGTTCAAGGGAAAGGCATCGCACGGTTAGGATGAGGGTTGACGGCAGCGACGGCACTACAGTGACGACTACAGCCTGCCGGTCGGTTGGGGAACGGCTAATTGGCATCAACACCAACAGTGTATGAGCACGTGAAGTGACCAACACGTAGCACCCTCCCGTGTACTTATTTCCCTACGTGGCCTGGCCTGCCGCCCGTGAGGATTCGGCTCGGCAGGAAAGTCCGGCGTCCAGGTGACAAAAGAACGATTTGACGGTGGGAGTCGTGTGACTGGCTGTGATACTTGGAGTCACCAACTCTCTACGCCGCCTGGGGTTCCTCTAACGACCATCTTTCACCGTCTGGTCCTAGCGTGATCCCGGCCCCCCCCCAACCTATGTTACCTTTCCTACTTCGTCATACAGCGGCGTCCCATTCCTCACTTTACGTTTTACGAGAGGGGGAAAATATATACAGAAGAGATGAGATGTCATAGTAGTGGTTGATGGGGACAGGAGCGAGGGGGGGAAGAGAGAAGATCATCGATCAGATCAGAGGGGGAAACGAAACAGCAGGTGTGCCTGCCTATCCTACCTACTGAAAGAGAAGAGAAGGATGAAAGATGAAAGATGAAAGAGGACCCAAGAGACAGTTACACAGTAGTAGTTACCAGTACTCATCTTCCACCGCCGGTGCGTTTTTCTTCTGGACCGACTGCTGGGCACGGTACATCTCCGCCACCTGTTCGGCTGAGGTGGCCTGCTCTGCGCTCTTGTCGTCCCGCAGCCGAAGGAGCGCGGGAAGCGGAGTGAGACTCCGCGCTTCTCGCCCTGAATCAGGCCCCGTGCAGCGGCATACACAGGCGATAAGGACAAGTCGGCCGTCAAGACTTCAAATACCGTCTTGGGCTCAAAAATCACATCGGGTTTCGCATCGCCCAGGATATAGTAGCCTTTGCTCCCACTCACTTCCGTCGGCTTTAACACGTCGTACAGCTGGCTCAACTGTTCCTCGGAAAACCCCGTGCCAATCTTACAGATCGCCTGCCATACTTCGTCGTCCGGGTCGTAGCAGGCCAAGAGGAACGCACCATACACGCTCGTCCGCTTGCCCTTGCCGTAAAACGCACCAATCACGACCAAGTCCAGACTGTCGCCCACACCCGACACTGCATCCCCAACCAACAACAGGTTAGTCTCGGCCTTGCTAAACATACGCACACAAGTAACAAAGCAGGTCGGATACGCACAGTAGTCTTTCTTAAGCTTGAGCCAGTTGGTAGAACGTTGGGATGGCTTGTAGTGCGCCTCGGGGCCCTTGAGCGTCTTGACCATCAGACCTTCGCAGCTGTCCCGGATGCTTTGGTCTAGGAAGGCTTGGATTTCCGCGGTGGAGGTACAGTCTTGGGCCGTGGCAAAGTCAAATTCGTTGGGGACAGCATGGAAGTTTTGGTGCAACAGGACTCGACGTTGCGCCAATTCCTTGCCCAGCAAAGCTTCGCCGTTGAGGTAGAGCAGGTCAAACGCGAACAACTTGACCCGCACCTTGATGTCTTCCACCTTGACATCCTTGCGTTTGCGCCGCGCAAGTTCTTGGAACGGGAGGATGTGGCCGGGTTTGGTCACCGTTCCTTCGGCATCCGTTTCAGGCATGTTCCATGCCCCGCCTCACAATCCAACACAAAGCTCGTCACCTGTTGGCCCGGCACGGTAATCTTGGGAATGACCGGGATCAAGTCGGGGTACTTGACACTCATGTCTTCACTGTTACGACTAAAGATGCGCATTGAGCCATCGGGTAAGAGGTGGACTTGAGCACGCTCACCATCGTACTTGTACTCGCACGTGAACTCACTGTTTCAAACTTGTCCAGCACCTCGCCAATGGCCTTGGTGGGTTTGGCCAACATGGGCTTGAGCGGCACCCCGGGCGTCAACTTGCAGTGCGCCGATAAGTTTTGTACGCCGCCGGTGCTGTCCGGGTCGCGGATCGCCGCCAAGAGCGCAGGCACGATCAAGTCGTACGAAGGCAATTGACTGTACACCTCACGCACCTCCGCCACGCCTCTTTCCACTGCCGGAGCCAACGAGCCAACGTCCAACTCGCTCTTGTCCCCGCCCGCTTGCACCAGCGCTTGCTCATACACCGCCGCTTGGCCCAGCGCGGTAATCACACTCTTTTCCGCCAACCCAATCCGCAGCTTGCCCTCCAACATGCGGATCAAGTACTTGGCCTCGTCCCCCTGGCACGCCGACAAGAGGCGCGTGATGATGCCCATCTTGCGGTCTTGGCTCTTGCTGCCGGTCATGTTGGCCAGCTCGTGCAGCTGGGAAATACAGTGGGCACAGTCAGCGCCGAGGAACGGAACATGGTCGGCTGCCGTTTGCGCGACAGGACGGCCACCGAACCGAGGTCGCCCAGTTGCGCGAGCTCTGCCTTGATCTTTTTCAGTTCGCGGCCGGTCGAGGTACCAATGGCTTTGATCAGGATGCTCTCACCGACACCAGCTCGGTGCCCTCGTACTCGGGCGCAATGCGGTTGATGCAGAGGTACACGACCTTGATCAGGTCGTCAGGGCTCTCCTCGATGACTTGGCGGAAGAGCTGGGAGAGGATCTGCAGAATCTCAAGCCGCTTCGTCGTCGCTTCGATGGCGGCAAACGTGGCGGCCAGCGCAGAGAAGGGAAGGGCTTGGCCTGCGTGCGGAGGCCGGGGCGGCCGAGGCGGCCGAGGCGTCGGTGGTCAGGAACATGTTGGCGCTGGGGGCAAGGGGACGGGTCAGACATGCTGGGTGGGGCGGGGAAGCGAAGGGGACGAGACGTACACCTGGACATTTTCCTGGGCGGGCTTGGCGGTCGGGGAGGCGGAGCGGGAGCGCTTGGAGGAGGGGGAGGCGGAGCGGGGGCGCTTGGAGGAGGAGGCGTCGGTCGCGGGCGGGGAGGCGGAGCGCTTGGCGGCGGCGGAGGCGGTGGGGCCGGAGAAGAAGGAGCGGAGGGAGGGCGGGAGGGCTGCTCGGCGGGCGTGCGGAAGAAGGCGGCGAGGCCGGGCTGGGCGCGCGGGGGCATGGCGGGCATGGCGGGGAGCGCACACGCGAGGCGGAGCAGACGCGTCGCCGGCGGCATGGCTGGGCGACGTGGCGGAACACTCGCACGCTGCGGGCTGCTGCCCGGCAGGAGCGTGCGCAACCCTAGCGCAACCCTACCACCCGCTATGCTATATGCGCCTGCAACCCTGGGGTACAGGCTGGACACGAGTCCTCATCACCACATCACATCCCATTCACAGGCACATCACTCCCCCCCCTCAGAAAGCCGCCGCCGCTTGCCCAGCCCCGGGGCGCCCGACGCCCGCCGGGGATAATGCCCGGCCGCTCGCGCTTCTCTTCCAGCGCGGTTGGCCTCCAGCAGATGCTCGGCTGGATCGCACCCTCGTCCCCGCGCTCCCGCATCACCCGCCGGCCGACTCGGTGATCTCGCCCACAAACACCTTCCCCATCCCCGCCACCACCTGCAGCACGCTGTCTGGCGCCGACTGGGCCAGCGTGTGGTTCACCACCTGCCCCCCCCAACCGCCCCATGCGTCAGCGCGTGTCTGTCTCTCGTCCTCGTCCCTGGCGCCCCCCTCCCGCACAAACGTACCTTGCGCACCGATCCCTTCGACAGGCGCGAGCGTCGGTAGGCCTCGTGCGCGAGTACTGCTCGGGCGTAAACGCATCCATCAGCAGCCGCATCACCTTCTTGCGCTCCATGTCAATCGACTTTTGCAGTGAAAACTCGTCTTCTTCCAACAGCTGGTCCTCTGGGTCTGGCTCTGCGTCCGCGTCTGCGTCCGCATCCGCATCCGCTTCCGCCTCGCCTTCCTCCTCCCCACCCTCCTGGCCCTCGCGACCAGCAGGCACCATCGATCCCTCCGGCACCACCGACCCGTCTCCACCGCCGGCGTCCAGCTCCGCATCCGAGTCCCCCTCGTTCGGCACCGCACTTTCGCTCCGTAGTGCACGCGGACGCGCCGAACCAGCACGGCTCGGGCCCCCCGTCGCTCGCCCGCCACGGCCGCGGCCACGTGGCCTGCCGCGTCCCGCAGGCGGGGGGGAGCCGGCCGCACTGGCGCGTGACGATCGTGGCCGTCCGGCGCCGCTGGCACCGCTGCGCCGTCCTTTCCCGCGCGGCGCGGGGCCCGCGTCTGAGCCGGGGCTGAAGGCGCGCTGGGGCGAGTAGGCCTGCGGCGGCGAGCCCGGGTGGTAGATGGGCGAGCCGGGCGACATGGGCGAGCCAGAGCGTTGCATCGGCACAGGTGGAGGTGCTGAGGCTCGGAAGGAGAGGAGAGGGGGGAGACGGCTTGTTGGTCGCCCGTGGCCACGCGTTGGTCTGGGCGGGTGTAGCCTGGGGCCTGGGCTGGCCGGCACTGGGTTGGGCGCGGCGGAAATTACGCCCCGGGGCGGAATGGCGGGGCAGGCAAGAATGGCGACGCCCAGGTAGCAGCTGGCTTTGCGGCAAGAGCAGCAACCTACCCAAGGTCCCCCCCGCCTCCTCCCTCGCACCCGCCATGTCCGTCTTCCGCTCCTTCCAGCCGGCCAAGGGCGACGTGTCGTCCTCCACGGCGGTCAAGTCGTCGGTCCAGCGCTCGATCCGCACCAAGCTGCTCCAGCAGTACCCGACACGCTCGGCGCCGACGAGGGCGTGCTGCTGGAACAGATCTGGCCCAAAGGAACCCATCACGCTCGTCAAGTTTAGTCGCGAACACGTCTCCATCCTCGTGCTCAACAAGCAGCCCCTCTTCTTCCAACACTTCGATGGCCCTTACTACCCTGAACTTCACCTTCTCCACAAGTGTGCGTCCCCCCCCCTCCGCTGCGACCCAACCCAGCATCTCTCCCTTCCCCTTCCTCGCTGTGTTTTTTGACCTTACCGCTGACCCTTCCCCGCCGGTGTGCTAGACCCGTTCCTCATGCCCTCGGTCCAAGTCGACAGGGGTGCCATTCGCTTCGTCTTGGGCGGCGCCAATGTCATGGCACCGGGACTCTTGACGGCCGGAGGCAAGTTGCCCGACAAGGAGCACGCCATTGCCTCGACACGGCCATTGCGATCTTTGCCCAGGACAAGCAACTGCCATTGGCGGTGGGGTTGCTGCGGCAAGGTACCGAGGAGATTAAGGAAAAGCGCAAGGGGAGCGTGATTGACAACTTGCACACGATTGGCGGTACGTTTTTCTTCCATTTCTTTTCTTTTCTCTTCTCTTGTTTTCGTTCTTTTCGTTCAGTTCTTTTCTTTCGTGTGAGAACGACGGCGTTGGCGTGCGACCAACAGGCAGGAGACATTGTGCTAATTCCTTTCGTTCTCTACCTCCGACGACTTGTGGAAAGTCACGGCATCGGGCGGGTTTTAGCGTGCGCCATTTCGTTTGGGTCAGCTGATCTGTTCGCCCTGCCCCCGTTCGTCCAAGGACCCGGGGAGAGCGTCAGGACAGGCCCTCTTCATGAATCCTCTCTCTGTCATTGATCATCCTGCAGAACTACAACACCCACGCTGTCTCATTGCATAAGGGATGGGGGAGGGGCAAAGTAACGGAGTGGTGCGATGGTAGTGTACAGTGAGCTGACGCGTGACAGCCAGGATCAAGCAGAGGCAGTCGTGGGCTGCTTCCACTCGGCAAACGCCTTTTGTGCGCGCAGGCGCAACGCCGCCAAGCTATCCACCGCCGGGCGCACGTCCAAATTAAACACCGCCTCATCTTCCTCGGGGTTGTCCGACGGCGCCTCGTAGTAATCAATCACATAGCGCACCTGTTCGCCGGGGCCGTCGGATCCGGCCGGCGCAGGACGCTGGATGACCCAATCGTGTCGATCAAACGGCGGCTCGGTATTGTACCTCGACGGCAGAAGCCAGCCGAGCCATTGGTAGTACCGCGCTTTGGGACTCAACGTACCCGGCCGTCCTGTAAAGCGAGTCAAGGCCAATTGCGACGGATCGCTACCAGCCAACTTTTCCCACTCGACCACCTCTTGCCACGCTCGCTCATTCAAAAAGTTGTGAATCAACACCATCATTTCCACATGCTCCTCGGGCGTCTCCCATCCTTTCCGCACAAGCGCATTGTAAAATTGTTGCGCGGACGGGTACTCCCAGTTGGCATCTTGCTCCTCCCCCTGTTTCTTGCCATGGTCCACGGGACATTGCCCCGCCGCCGAAGGAGGGTCGTATGGTGACGCTCCAACCGCAGGAGATGTACGCGAACGCGGAATGGACGACACGACACGTTCAGTCGAAAGATGCACCGCTTGGTGCGCCGCACGGTCCTGACTCAGCGTAGGCATATTCCGCGGGTCCAACTTGCTCTCGGACATGTACTTTTCGCGCTGCTCATGCGGCACGGGGCACGCCGAAGCTCCCTCGGCCGGAGGCGCACCCATGCTGCCCGTCGCGGCCGTCGCAGCGGCAAACGCGGACCGATGCGGGGACGCGGGAGCCGACGCAGCACCAGCACCAGCACCAGCACCTGCCCCCGCCGCGGCAGAATCGGGCTTGTGCATCGGACAGCCGGGGGGGGGGTGGCGCCGTCGGCGGCGTGAGCGTGGCTGGCATGGCGGTGCGCACTGCCCGCGGCCTGGGCCGCTGCGCTGCGTTCTTGCCGGGCCTTGTGGCGCGCGTCCAGGTCGCGCGCGAGGCGGATGCGGGCAAAGTCGCCCGGGGTGGGCTGGATGCCGCTCTGGGCGCGGTGGTAGAGCAGCGCGGCGACGGTCTTGGAGTTGTTGTCGGTGTTGAAGACGGACATGGCCAGGGGGGGGCGCAGCAGGGGTGGGGGTGGGGGTGGATGGATGGATGGATGGATGGGTGGCTGCGACCGGGAAGGCGGCGGCTGCTGACAAAAGAACCCACAAAAAAAAACCCAGCAGAAGACAGCACGCCTTGGGCGCAGCAGGCTGCAACGTTCAATCCATCACGTGGTTGGATTAGGCCACGTGACCGGGTGTTGGTTGTTGATTGGTTCGGGCAGGAACGACGCGTCGCTCTCCGCCCCGCCTCGTTCCTCCTCCTGGCCACCACTCCTCTCGCCACGATGCGCATCGAGGAGCTGATCATCGACGGCTTCAAGTCCTACCCGTCCGCACCCACGTCAGCGGCTTCGACCCCAGCTTCAATGCCATCACCGGCCTCAACGGCAGCGGCAAGTCCAACATCCTCGACGCCATCTGCTTTGTCTCGGCATCACCAACCTCACCGCCGTGCGCGCCAGCAACCTCCAAGACCTCATCTACAAGCGCGGCCAGGCCGGCGTCACCAAGGCCAGCGTCACCATCGTCTTTGACAACTCTGACCGCGCCACCTCCCCCGTCTCGTTTGAGAACTTGGCCCAGATCACCGTCACGCGTCAAATCGCCATGGGCGGCATTAGCAAGTACTTGATCAACGGCCACAAGGCCACCCTCCAGGCCGTCCAGAATATGTTCCAGTCCGTCCAGCTCAACATTAACAATCCCAACTTTCTCATCATGCAGGGCAAAATCACCAAGGTGCTCAATATGAAGCCCCCGAGGTGCTCAGTCTCATTGAGGAAGCGGCCGGCACGCGCATGTTTGAGGACCGCAAGGAAAAGGCGCTCCGGACCATGTCTAAAAAGGACCAGAAGATTCGCGAGATGCATGCTGTACGTCCCCTTCCCCTTTTCGATCTGATGGTGCGGGTGGGGTTTTGGGCCTCGGTCGGCTGTGGCTAATCCTGTGCAATCCAGTTGCTCGACGAGGAGATCACCCCCAAGCTCGACAAGCTGCGACAAGAAAAACATAGTTTTCTCGAGTACCAAAAGATGACGTCTGAGCTCGAACGGCTCACTCGGCTCGCCAAGGCGTGGGAGTGGGTCACCCACCGCAAACGCTTGACCGAACGACAAGCGGCCCTGACCGCCAAGCAGGCCGAGCCCGAGGCCCTGCACGACGAACACGCCCGTCTTCGTAAGCAGATTGCCAGTCTGGAAACTGAGCTGGCCAAGATCGAGCGTCAAAGGGAGAAGGAGGCGCACCAAAGTGGCAAGCTCACCACCTTGGTCGAGCAGAACAAGGCACATGCCCACGAATTGGCCAAACTCCAAACCAGTCGTGACTTTAAACGGGCTGCGGTCAAGGAAGAACAGGCTCGTGCGACCGCGGTGGAAAAGGCCTTGGTCGAGCTTCGCAAGACGCTCGCCACCAACCAATCGGAACATGAAGAACTTACGCGCCACTACTCTACGCTTCGCACCGAACACGATAAGGCACTCAACCAACTTGCTAAGGACGAAGAGTTGCTGCAGACCTTGACCACTGGCATGTCCTCGGCCCAGGGCAAGGCTGCGAACCAAGGCGGGTACATGGGGTTGATTGCCGATGCGCGCGGCGCGAAGCTCAAGCTGCGAGCGAGATGCAACAACATCAAATGAAGGCACAACATTTGGCGCGTGAAGTAGCCACCAAACAACAGGCTCTCAAGAAAGCTACCAAGGAACAGGCTGAGATTCAACGTACCCTGGCCCAGGCCCAAAAGGAAGTAGAGGCTTTGGCACATCAGCTGCAAGCCAGTGGCGTCGATCCTACAACCAAAGCGCAGCTACAGGAAGAACGCAACCGCGTTCGCGCTCAAGTAAGTCAATTGGCTGAACAACGCGAAAGCTTGGCTTCCCGCTTGTCTGCTTTGGACTTTTCCTACACCGATCCCACACCCAACTTTGATCGGTCCAAGGTCAAAGGCTTGGTCGCCCACTTGGTTCACCTCGACCCCGAAAAGGCCAAGTATGCCACCGCGTTGGAGGTCTGTGCGGGCGGGCGACTGTACAATGTGGTGGTGGAGGACGAGAAGGTGGGTAGTGCATTGTTGAGCAAAGGGCAGCTGCGCAAGCGCG
Organism: Moniliella sp. 'wahieum'; assembly: GCA_003971905.1. Lineage (NCBI taxonomy): Eukaryota > Fungi > Basidiomycota > Moniliellomycetes > Moniliellales > Moniliellaceae > Moniliella > Moniliella sp. 'wahieum'. Next base: position 91,220 of record RSEE01000083.1, on the reverse strand, counting down.
TGACCCTCATCCCCCTCAACAAGATCCAAGCGTTTGTCGCTTCCGCACAAAAAGTGGGCGCGGCCCAGCAATTGGCACCGGGCAAAGTGGATTTGGCCTTGTCGTTGGTGGGATCGGACCGGGAGGTGGCCAAGGCGCTCGAGTACGTGTTTGGCGCGACACTGATCTGCGCCGATGCAGCGACGGCCAAACGGGTCACATTTGATCATGCCGTTCGCCTCAAGAGCGTAACTTTGGACGGTGACGTGTACGACCCAGCGGGCACCTTGTCCGGAGGAAGCAAACCCTCCACCGCCGGTATCTTGCTCAAAGCCCAACAACTCAATGCCGCCTCGCGCGCCTTGGCTGACGCTCAACGCCACTTGGCCCAGATCGAACTCCAACTGACCCAGGCCGAACAGGCCTTGGCCCAGACCGGCGGCGCGATGCGCGAACATCAGCGCAAAACCCACGCGGTGGCATTGCTCCAAGACCAATTGGATACCTGCACGGCCACCCGTCTGGAAACCGAGCTGGCCCAAGCCAAGCAGACCCAGGAACAACTCAGCGCCGCAACGGAAGAAGCCAAAGCGGCCCAGGCTCAGGCGCACACTGACCTCACCCACTTTCAACAACAGCTCGATGAGTTTGGCGCCGACAAGGAGGGCAAGATTGTCGAGTTGCGCAGCACGATTCAACGTCACAAATGTCGGATCGAGGGCGCTCGCGAAGAAGTCAAGACCCAAGCCAACTTGGTCCGCACGCGCACGCTCCAATTGGAGCAGGTGGTGGCCGATGTCGCAGCGGCGGAACAACAGGTGGCCCAACAAGCTGACGCTGTGGCCAAGGCCCAGGCCGAGGTGGACGAACACGATGCGCGCATGGCCCAGGTCCAGGCGACCGTGGCCGAAGTCGAAAAGGCCGTGGCGGAGGAACGCGCGGCCGTGTCGGCGTACGACCAGGAATTCGCTTCGTTCCGCGATGCGGTAAGGGACAAACGGCAGGCCGTGGCAGATGGCGAGTTGGCACTCAAGCAGCTGGACCATGAACTGGACAATTTACAGGCGGATTTGACGAGCAGTACCAAGCACTTGGATGCGCTGCGCAAACAGTTTGCTTGGCTCGCTACGGACGAGCATCTATTTGGCGTCCAGCCGGACCTTACGACTTTGCCGCGACCAATATGAAGACCGTGTTGGCTGAGTGTGCGACGTTGGAGGAACGTCAGCGCGGCTTGTCACGTAAAGTCAACCCGTCCGTGATGAGTACGATCGATAGTGTGGAGAAAAAGGAGACGGCACTCAAACGCATGGTCTCCCAAATCTCCGCCGACAAGGCCAAGATCAACGAGACGATCGTCGAACTGGACCGGTACAAGAAAGATGCATTGGAAAAAACGTGGCGCAAAGTTAATGGCGACTTTGGCGAGATCTTTGCGGAATTGTTACCGGGTAACTACGCCAAGTTGCAGCCGCCGAGGGACAAGAGTTGGTGCAAGGCTTGGAAGTCAAGGTGCAACTCGGCTCGGTGTGGAAACAGTCCTTGACCGAGTTGTCGGGCGGACAACGGTCGTTGATTGCCTTGTCACTCATCATGAGCTTGCTCCAGTTCAAACCGGCTCCAATGTACATTCTCGACGAGATTGATGCGGCACTCGACTTGAGCCATACCCAACATATTGGCCAACTGTTCAAACACCGTTTCCGCGGATCCCAGTTCATCGTCGTCTCCCTCAAAGAAGGCTTGTTTACCAATGCCAACGTGCTCTTCCGCGCACGCTTCCGCGATGGCACATCCGTCGTCGAACGTGTTGTCCAGTCCCACGCCGCTAAAGCCCGCTCCCTCCCCCCTCCCGCTGCGTCCTCAGGCAAGGAAAATCTCCCCACCGCCTCGGTGACGCGGCGAACACGGGCGTAAGCTCCGTCTACGGGTACTACGGGTACAAGAGTACAAGAGTACGCAGCCAGTTTCGGTTGGCTTTTCCTTCGCGGCTGATCTTACTGGGGCTTCGTTTCTACAGCCTACTTACGGGCCCAACAGGCCTACCTCGGTTCGCGCGCGCAGTTTCGTCTTCGGTTGTGGGAACGCTAGTATATGATGGTTTGGTAGTTGGTATACTTTTATTTCTTTTTTGGTCTCCTTGTCGTTCTCGGTGTCGTTCTACGTCCTAGGCTGGGGTACCGGTCTAAGATCTAAAGGGAGGCTTTGTCGTAGCGTACGCGGGGCCGGGGGGGGAGGGGGGAGGGGGGGTAAATCGTCAGACGGTCGTTATGCATTATGGTACGTGAGATCTGAGATCTGAGATCTGAGGGGTGGCTCGGCCCAGGGTAGAGGGCGACAGCTGTGGGTTTGTGCGGGGAGAGAGTCGGAGGAACGGACCCGAAATGGTAGGCACAAGGCACACACAGTAGAAGACCACAAGGAAAAAAGGGTGTCCGGCACGGAGGACAGTGCTTGCATTGCGCATTGACAAGGGGAAAGAGGACAAGATGAGAGACAACTCAAGGACAGAATGAAATGAAAAGCAAGGACACGATGAAGTGGGGGGGAAACAGGATGGGAGATGAGAGATGAGATCGATGAGATCGGAGAGAGAGAAAAGAAAAAAACAAACAAACAAAGTCAAGACGACGGACTGCGTTGATGCGTTGATGCGGTGATGCGGTTTAGGCTGTGGCACTTCCGTTGATGTGCGCTGGAGGGGGATGGTCCCAGTAAATTCTGGGCGTACTCGCGGATGGGGGAAGAAGATGGAATCTTCAATCTCCTCCACCCGTCCCGCCGCAACTTTGAGCACATTCTCATTCACCGACCACGAACCCAGAATGTCCACGTGGTCCCCGGTCGTCGTGCCACCACGAAGGTCCAGCGTGTTGGGCTGGTGCTTGACTTCGTGCACGATCACCTTGATTCCAGCCGGGTTGTACCGCTTCCGTTTCCATCCTTCCACTGCCATCGCACCCAGCGAAAGCAGCGAAACTGTCCCGTCGCCTTCGCCCATACGGCACCCAGCCCGCGTGCCCAGCACTCCATCCGTACTAAGCGTATGCACCGAACTGTCGATCCACGCCGACCGAGCGGTAGGGAACGCTTGCTGCGTCGAGTTGCCTTCCGTCCCGTTCGGACCAGGACACGTCTCGCACTCCCCTTCCAACTCCACATTGTCATCCACCTCGCCCTGCGTCTCGAATGGCCCATGCTCGATCCAATACGCCCGCTCGGTCGGCTTGCCCTCGCCATACAGACACACCAACTTCATCGATGGCGCATACGGCAGCGCCACTTCCAATGGGTTGGTCCATGTCCGCGGATCGTTCGCTCCATTCCACGCAATCTTGTCCGCGTCGTACTCAATCCCGTTGCTGTAGTTGTAATACACACTTTCTTGGTACCACGAAGGCGCATGGGACAAGAGGAACGGCAAGGCATCTTGCGCGCTAATGTTGCGCTCCACCGCATACGGTCCCAACGCTTCTTGCCTCCTTGGACAGTGGCGGGCTGGCACGAAAGTTGTACAACATGCCAAACGTCTCGCTTTGGAGGCGACGGGTCTTGCGTCACGTTTTCCGCTTTCCATTCGCCGCCACCGACGGCAGTGCTGTTGGGCAACGAGATGAGTGGGTCGTCCGGCGCACCCTCCGGACCACCCCATACCGCCGCCCCACCTTTCAACAGCATCGACGACGACCCGGACCAGGAACGCATCAAGTCCACCCGCTCTTGCCGTGAAAAGAACTTTTCCAAAATGTACGCCGCTGGCGGTGGCAATTCCACCGTGTCCCGCATCTCGCCCGTAAACAGCGCCGCCATGGCTTTCGGCACGCCAACCACGTCCCGGCAATCGAAACGAACGATTCAATGTGCTCCTCCACCCATTGCGGTCCGCCGTTGCCAAATTTCGGTCCAGACGCTTCAACCCACTTGAGAAAGTAGAGCATCACCGTCGTGCCCATACTGTGACTGACCAGCACTGTCTTCAACCCGAGATCGCGCTTGTTGGTCTCAATGTGCCGCTTGAGACGCGTAAAGTACCGGTCACGCTCTTCCAGGTTGACCATGCTCAATCGCCAGTCGTACCCAGCTAGAAAGAGGTTGCCAGGATCGTACCCGATCGCAGCTAGGTTCTGGTAGATGCGCTGCCAAATCCAGTAGCCGGTAATAAAGTAATCCGCGGCATCCAACCCCTGCGCCGCTCGTACACGGAACCCGGCAGGATCGAGACCCGTCTGCTCGTCTAACCGCATCTGGTTCACCCACCCTTCCTTGTCAAACACAATTGCCCGCATCATCGTCGCTGTGCCCCATAGCCGTTTGCGGAAATTGCTCTGCTCGGCTTCCCCCGTCGACCAGCTTTCCAGCCCGGTACTGATGATGCCCGGGACGAGCACGACGGGGTGGTGCGCTCGGTAGCCCTGCTTGGCCAGGGCCATGCCCGTGGAAAAGTCGTTGCTGCGCAACCACTCTTTCGGCGCAGCAAACAGTCGATCCCCAATATCCGTCAAGTCGTTCGACCCAAACTGGCTGAGCGATATGTTCTTGAGATCAATCCCAAACTGGTCCTGCACCACCGACAGCGCCGTCTGCATTTGCGCGTCCATGCCGTGCGAGCCAAAGAAGAACATGAGCGCAGCACCGAGCAGGATGCCGACGCTGAACAGCACCCGGTGGTGGCGCGTGCGAGGAGCCAGACGCGTAAGGAACGGCAGCTGGTCCAGCTCAAGGTCATTGAGCTTGCTCCCCGGCGCATCGACAGAGTACGTGTACTTGCTCTTGCCCTTGGACGAGCCGTGGGACTGGCGGCGGTGGAGGACGATGCGCTGGGGGAGGTCGTTGTCGTTGTCGTTGTCGGTGTCGTCGTTGTCGTTGTCCTTGTCGGGGTGCTGGGGCTGCCGTGGGTGGTGGGGGGGTGGCGGGGTGGGGTCGGGGCTGGGCTCGGACTCGGACTCGGAGTCGGAGGCAGCGGCCTTGCGGGGCCGGCGGCGGCGGGGAGGGCGGGCCATGGGGGGGGAGGAGAGGAGAGCAAGCGAGCGAACACACGAGCGAATGCGGGCAGGGTGGGCGGAAGAGCGGGCGGGCGGAATGGGCGCAGGCAGCGGCTTGCTCCGCGGAGCAGCGCGCGTCACAGCGGAATGCCCTGAGCGGAACATGCGATTTGGCATTTGCCCCGCACTTGGCGCGCTGAGTCGGTTGTGCTCAGTCTCTGGTCACGTGCGCCGCCCGGCGTGGGAGCGCAGGCGCTCTTCCTGCCCCAGGACAACCCCTCGCAACAGAATGGCGCTCAGCACCGCCGCTCTCCGCCCTCTGCTCGCCGCCCCCGCGCCTGCGCCGACGCCCATGGTGGTCCCCCGCCCCCCTCGGCGGTGCTCAGCGTGTTTGGGCCCGGCGGGCGTCTTCCTTGCCTCGGCCACTGCCCCAGCCACCGTCGCTGCCACCCCCCTGATGCCGTCCCTGATGGCGGCCCTGCGTCTCCCCCCGCCCCCGACACGCCCCAAGTCGTGCCCGGCACGGCCGGCGCCGTGTACATCGCCCCACCGCACCACTACCCGCACGCCGCCGACGACGTGGGCTTCCTGGACGAGATCGAGGCGGTGCGACAGGCGATGGCCAACGGCGTGCATCCCCAACTCATCGCCCAGGGCTCCAGTGGCTCCTACTTGGCCGCGCACGCGTCCCTCTCCCGCCCGACGCGGCCCAGGAGGACGACGAGATGGTCTGGACCACCTTGCCCGTCGGCGTCTTTAAGCCGCAAGACGAAGAGCCGTACGGCGAGATGAACCCGAAACGACAAGTGCTAGGCAAGTACCTGTGGTGGGCCATGGGCCGCGCTTGCCTCGTGCCTCGTTTAGTTACTTGAGCGAAGTCGGCGCTTCTCGCCTCGACGACCACTTGGGCCTCGGCATCGTGCCCCCCACCCAACTCGTCAGCTTGGCCAGCCCGGCATTTTGTTACTCCCACGACCGTCAGGCCCAAGCGGAGGGAAAACCGTTGCCCAGCAAATGGGGCAGTTACCAGCGCTTTCTCCATGGATACCAGACCTTGAGTCAGTTCCTCCGCCAACATCCTTGGCCCGGCAAGGCCGCTGAGCTCCAACGCGATTTGGACCGTGAACAGCGCGCCCACGATCGCGCTCGACGCGAAGGTCAAGCCCACCCGGAACAAGAACAGGAACGTGAACATGAACATGAACAAGAACAAGAACAAGAACGAGAACGAGAACACAAACGTGATTCAAGTGACCAGGCCGACTTGTTGCCCCCGCCACCCACGACTGTGCCTCTACCTCCTGCTTCTAAGCATGTCCCTACCCACCCTCTCCCCTCGGTCCCCGCGTCGGACACGTTTGTATGGACGCCAGCGCTGATGCAGAGTTTCCGGTTGCAGATGGAACAGTTGGTGGTGCTGGACTATTTGATGCGCAACACAGATCGTGGCTTGGACAATGCGATGGTGCGCTGTGTGCGTTCGGAAAGTTCAGGCGAATGGGAAATGAAAATTGGCGCCATTGACTCGTCCTTGTCCTTCCCCATTCGCACCCAAAGGGAATGCGCGAGTACCCATTTGGATGGCTTTGGTTGCCGGCCGATATGGTCGCACATCCTTTCTCGCCTCAACTACGCCACCGCTTGTTGCCCCGCTTGGTGGACCCTGTGTGGTGGCACGAACTCGCAGCTAGCTTGCGCTCCCTCTTCTACCGACCCGGGCTTTGACGAACAACGATTCCAAGACCAAATGGCCGTGATCAAGGGCCAAGGATGCAATTTGATCGAAAGCTTGCGCTGCCCAACGGACGGTACGTGCCTTCTCCCCAAGTATCAAGCCCAGCCCCAACGTCGCAGAGCACACAAAGACCCAGGGGGAAATGAAAAGAAAAGAGAGAGGGGAAGACGGGCATGGGCGGGGTGGTGTATGTGTGTGTATGTGCTGAGCGCTGACATTGCCTGACATGTGGTAGGCGCATTTGAGTTGTGTGCGCGGCCGAAGAAATTGGTCGTGACGGATTCGGCCGAGATGACTGCGAATGAGTTGTGGCGTTGGTGTGCAGGCAGGGTGGAGCAGCAGTTGTGGGATCAACAGGATGCGAATGCGGATGCGGATGCGGATGCGGAGGCAGCTGCCAACACTCAGGTCGATGGCTCTGTTCCCGTTCCCGTTCCCGTTTCCGTTTCCGTTCCCGATCCCGTTCTCGTGCCCGGGACGGCTCTGCCGGATGCTGCCGCCCCACCCGCGACGGAAGGACAAGACCTTGATGAGGAAGGTGACCATGATAAAGGCCAAGGTCAAGACAAAGATCAAGGCCAAGATCAAGATCAAGATCAAGACCAAGACCAAGGTCAAGATCAAGACAAAGATCAACACCAAGAAGACCCAGCCCCAGATCCAGAGCCAGAGCCAGACCCACACCAAGACTCAGTGCAAGCCCAAGCGCCAGCCCAAGGTAAAGCGCCCGCCGACAAGCAGAGCGAGCCAAGGGGGGAGCCCAACGGAGGCGCTGCTACTGCGTCGGCTGCTACTGCGTCGGCTGCTACGTGTCGGCGGCGGTACCGGTGCGCTGGCTGGCATCGAGGCGGTGGTGCTGCAGGCAGACTTGGCAGCGGCGGTGATTGAGCAAGCGCAGCGGTCGCTGCATCCGGCGGCGTCGGCAGAGCAGGCAGGGGCAGCGGAGGGCGACGTGCGGGCGATGGGCCTGCCGGTGGCGGAGGAGGAGGAAGGCGCGGAAAGGTGGTGGTGGTGGAGCGGGAGCGGGTGGTGGCGGATGGGTCGGGGGCTAATCTGGTGGTACTAGTAAGCATAAGCATCAAGTAGCGTTGGTATTGGTGTGTAGTAGGCTGTGTGGCGCGGGCCAGGGTGTGGATGGGTGGCTAGGGTTTTGCGGGCCTCTCGCAGCGAGTGCCGACATCTCGTCCACAGCAACAAATACATCTGTCCACAGCAACTACTAACTCCCTCCGCCTGGCCGGCATGCCTGGCGCCGAGGCCCCCGCTGCTGCGACGAGCGCCTCGCCGCCCGCCTTGCTGCGCTCCCGCTTGGCGCCCACCGCCCACCCGCCTCCTCCCCGCCCCGCCGCCCGCGCAGCACCGCCACCCACCGCACGGCCACCACCCACCGCACTGCGCTCAGCACGCGCACCGGGCCGCTCCACCGGCTCTGCAGACCGACCTCGTGCTGGGGCCCGCGTCCCTCGTCCCGCGCCAGCGCCGCCCGGCACGGCGCTCGCCCACGTCTGCCCCTGCCCCTGCCCCTGCCCCTGCACCCGGAGGGAGTTTGTTCCCTACCCCGGGCGCGGCACGCGGGCCAGCGACCGTCGAGGCCCAGTGATCCCTCGCTTGCATGGCGTTCGCCACGCCCACTTGGCCCATCCAAACCAATCCATTTACTCGGCCTTTCAGTTTTTCTCATCCCTACCCCCCCATGCGCGTTTCGGCCCAGCCTCCCGCAGCGCCCTTGCCCCCCCGCACGCGCAAGGTGCCTGTGGATGCGGGGACAAGGTGGACAAGGCGGACAAGGCGCTGCCCGCCACCGTGGATACCCTGCCACCTCCGTCACTGCTCCTCACGCGGGCGGGGTACTTGCTTCGCCCCATGAGAGAGCAGAGACGAAGCAGCCGCAGGGGCAGAACGAGAGAGCAGTGGGCGAAGCAGGCGGAGGAGAGGGGGAGAGGGTCAAGCTCAGGAAGAAGGTAGACGAGGCAAATGGGACGAAGGACCAATCCTTCCCATTACCCCCTTTCCACCCCCTCATCGACGTGCGACAAGCGGGACGAAATGGTCCGCGTTGCTTACCCCGCAATCCATTCGCCCTCGCCCTCCTGCTGCATCAGCATCTGTACCAGCACATCCCTCCTCCCTTCCTCCCCTTCCTCCCTCCTTCGGGCGCATACGAATCCGCCCACGAACTTAGCCCCCCCCACTTGCACACCCACACCCACACCCGTACCTATACCCATGCGCATACCCAATCTCTACCCCACCCGCCACCGCAAGCCCCGCAACCGCAACGCAACCGCAACCGCAAACCGCACCGCACGTCCGTGGTCCCTCCCGCATCCGAACCTTACTCCACCGCACTCATCATCGCACCCCTTCTCCCTCCTGACCCAGCCGCTCCCTTCCTCTGCACCTTGGCACCACCCTCATCCTCCTTCCCCACCACATTTCCCCCCCTCCCGCCCGCCCCTCACAACCGCCCCACCACCGGCACCGACACCGCCGCAACCACGCTACGCGTACCCGCCGACCGCCGACCCACCCGAGCCCGTTCCGCACCCACCTAGACCGGCGCAGGTGCAGGCCCACGCGCAGGGACAGCAACGTGGGTATGACGGTCACGCACCGTTGCACGCCCAAAGCCAAGCCCAAGCCCAAGCCCAAGCCAAGCCCAAGCCCAAGCCCAACCCAAGCCCAAGCCCAAGCCCACCCAAGCCCGCCCAAGCCCAAGCCCAACCCAAGTCCAAGCCCAAGCCAAGCCAAGCCCAATCCCCATGGTAGAACAGCAGCGGCGGGCACGGTACGAGGCGATCGGTAGCGCAAGCGTTGGTGCGAACGCCGGCCGAATGGGAACGGTGGTTACCTGCTCCGGGCGTACTGGGTCCCACTCCCACCCACAGCACTCAACCTGATTCCCATGCCTCCCGCGACCAACGCACCCAAGCCATCCCCACGGGCCCCGTGACTTGCCCGCCGCGCCTGCCCCGCTGGGGCAGCAGTTCGGCTCGGCGGCCCAGGGGGACCGCAGGGCGCCGGACCACATGGCTCAAGAACGCCCGGATCGGGTGGCTAAGGAACGGGCGGAACGGTTGGCCAAGCAGGAGGCTGATCGACTGGCCAAGGAGCGGCGGACCGGTTTGCCAAGCAGGAGGCTGATCGGCTGGCCAAAGAAAGAGAGGAAAGGTTGGCCAAAGAACGGGCGGATCGGCTGGCCAAAGAACGGGCGGATCGGTTGGCCAAGGAGCAGGCGGATCGGCTAGGTAAGGAACGGGCGGACCGGTTGGCCAAAGAAAGGGAGGAATGGTTGGCTAAGGAACGCGCGGACCAGTTGACAAAAGAACGGGCCGATCAGTTGGCCAAACAGGAGGCTGACCGGCTGGCCAAGGAGCAGGCGGACCGGTTGGCCAAAGAACGTGCGGATCGGCTAGCTAAGGAACGGGCGGACCGGTTGGCCAAAGAACGTGCGGATCGGCTAGCTAAGGAACGGGCGGAACGACTGGCCAAAGAGGAGGCTGATCGGCTGGCCAAAGAAAGGGAGGCACGGTTGGCAAAAGAACGTGCGGACCGATGGCCAAGCAGGAGGCGGACCGGCTGGCCAAACAGGAGGCTGATCGGTTAGCCAAACAAGAGGCTGATCGGTTGGCGAAGGAAAGGGAGGAACGTTTAGTCAAGGAACGGGAGGAACGGCTGGCCAAGGAACAAGAACAGGCTCAGGCGCAGCGAATTGCCAAGCAGCGCGTCCAGACGTTGGCGAAAGAGGAAGCGGCACGTTTGGCCCAAGAACAAGGTGATCGCATGGCTCACCAGCAGCCAACCCCGGGCGACGCAGAAGCACGGCAGCGAGCCGAGCGAGCGAGCCGGGCGCAACGCCAAGAACTGGAACGTGCCCAGCAAGAGCGCCTCGCCACGAAACGCCAACTTGACGCCCAGAGAATCGAGCGAGAACGTCGTGCTGCTGTGGCAGACCAAGGTATGGCAGCGCAGCAGATGGACCATCAGGCGCGTAGGGTACCAAGGCCCAACGAGCCTCCAGCCCCCGTGGAACGCGACGTGGGCACCACGGAGCCTACGCCGCGTGGTCCTGGTCTTGCGCCCCATGCTTCGGGACCCGAGCGGGAGCCTCCTTCTCTTTTCACCTTGGGCTTGGCGAGCTTGGGTAGCTCGTCGCCGTTGAGTGAGCCGCCTTCGGACGGTGACTCGGCCGTCGCCTCAGTCGGCACGGATGCGCTGTCGCGTGCACCGAGCGTGATGTACCTTGGCTCCCGTCGGGCGCCCTTGTCCTCCGTCCGACGAGCACCCAGTGTCATTGCCCTGCCCGCGCCGGCTCGACCGACGCCCGCTTCAGCGTCCCGTGCTCGCCAGCACCCGCATCGAGCAGGCCCTCCCTCTGGTTTGCCAGCGCAGCGCACTGTCGTGCCTGCCCCCCCTCTTGCCGTCCAGCCTGCCCCCCACCCTCCCTCCTCCTGGGCTGCCTGCCACGGGTCTTACCACCACCACACCTGCACGTGCACCTGCACCCCCACCCGCACCCGCACCTGCACCTATGCCTCTGTCGCTGCTCCGCCCGTCACCGTCGCCGCCTTCTCCGCCTCGTCGGGCGGCTGGGCCAGGACGCAGTCCGCTCCGCAAAGTTCCCGACGGATCCCGGACTGTCAAGTGCCGCTGTGCCGGAGTGAAGAAGGATGGCACGCGCTGCTCGCGCACGGTTACGGTGGTGCGGCCGTTGCGGCCCTTACGGCACAAGGATACTGTCCTGTCCTACTTTCGTCCGGGTCGGATGTGTGCGTAGTAAGTGACTCGTCCGACGAGGAGACGGAGGAAGAGGAAGAAGAGGAAAGAAGAAGAAGAGGAGGTGGGAGAGCAAGCGAATGGGCAGGGGGAAAGAAAAACAAAAACAAAAACAAAAGAGTGCCAAGACATGGTGCGAACGCGGACGAAAGTATTGGTTTGGCCAGCCCAGCTCGGCCCGAGTTTTGCTTTCAACACATTACCGAGATCAACCGTTCCTCGGGCTTTGCTCTGCCGGACGGAACACTGTTTTCGTTTGGCGACTACTTTACTACCTCTCCTCCCGCCCCGTCGGGCACAGGCACAGGCACAGGAACAGGCACAGGGACTGGGACCGGTGCAGGGACCGGTACAGAGGCCGAGGTGGGGAGAGCACGTACGCCGGCCCGACCAGCCCCGGCACATGTCAGTCCCGCCACAGCGGCCAAGTTGCGAGCGATCCTGTCGCGTCCGGTGCGCGCGGCCGACGCAGCGTCCGAGGGATTCCTCTACTTGTTCCGGCTCGAGGGGGGCAGTGGGACAGAGACGCTGCTCAAGGTGGGCAGGGCAGGGAACGTGTACAAACGCATCACGCAGTGGCGGGACCAATGCGCGTCGCACGAACCGTTTCTGCTGGGCTTGTTCCCGTCGGCGGGGACGACGGTGGCGGCGGTGGCGGGGAGCGCGCTGCCAGGGCTCGGCGGGCTGGAGCGCGGCGCGCGCGGGGTGCGTCTGTCGCACCTGTGGGAGTACCTGGTGCACACGGAGCTGGACGAGTATGCGCAGCGGGTGCGCTCGGCGTGCGCCGACTGCGGGCGCGCGCACCGCGAGGTGTTTGCCTTTGGCCGGGCGGAGGGCGAGGAGCCCCAGCAGCTCGCCACGGCGGCCATTGTGCGCTGGCTCGGTGCGGTGCGCCGGATGGGTGGGGGGGGTAGCCGACCACACTCAACAGATACGCCTCTACACCTCCGTACACCATCCACACTCTGGATAGATCTGCACTTGAGTCTGATATCTGACTGAGTCTGATATATGACTGAGTCTGATATATGACCGAGTCTGATAGACAATACCCCCGAGAGGACACGTGACGCACCGTAGGGTTCGGCTAGGGTTGGGCGCCTGCTGACGTCAGCCGCAGCTACCCCCCCATCGCGTCGCGCTCGCTTGCGCTCTTCCCGGCGCCTCCATCGCTGCTGCGGGCATGTCGGAGCTCAACGTCAGCGGCGCGCCCGACGAGGGCTTCCTCCACGACCACGCCTACAGGACCCGCCTCGCCGTCCTCCTCCCGCCGCTCCGCACCGCCCTCGCCGCCTCCGCCCTCCCCTCCCATCCCCACCGCCACCCCCAGCTCGCCGCCAGCGACCTCGCCGACCTCGCCTACCACCTCCAGCTCTTCCAGCACCAGCGCCTCGGCCACCACGCCAAGCGCCCCGCCAACCCCGCGGCAAGCGCCGCGCCCGCCACCCCGTCCGCATCCCCGCCGACTTCTTCCTCACCACCGTCGCCGCCGCCCGCCCCGCCACGCCCATCGGCCCCGACGCGCCCCTCCGCCACGTGCTCCAGCACGCCCTCCTCTACCTCCAGAGCCACCGCAGACACGGCTGGGCCGACATGGCCGACGACGCCGCCGTCCCCTTTTACTGCGGCCTGGTCCAGGCCGTGCGCCAGGCGCTCGTCCAGCACGGCATCCTCCGCACCCCGCGCATCGCCGCCTCGGGCGACTGGACCGGCGCTCAGATCGACCATTACAAGGCCCTGGCCGACCAGCTCGAAGGTACGTTTCTCTCTCTCTCTCTTTTTGGGAACTAGGGGGGGGTCTCGCCTCTCCATCCTCCTCCTCTGGCTTGACCCCGGACGGACCCGGAGCAAATGGACTGACCAACGCGGCGTGCCTCTGTTCTGCTCGTCTGCAGCCACCTGGGTTGCCTCGGAAAGCGAAGCCACCCACCTCCTCTTCCACCCGGACCCGAGCGAAGCCAGCGGGCCCCAAGAAGAATATTTCCGCTCCGTAGCCAAACGGGGCAAGAAAACCTTGATTCACGTATGGTATCGGCCCAACTCGTACGATACCTGGTTGCCCGCCTCGCCCACCCGCCCTTTTGCCCCGCCCGACGAACCGGAACAAGCACGCGACGTGGACACCCACCCGTGGCTCATCAGTGCTCGTTGGCTCGACGATGGCGTCGCCTATAACGAGTGGATGAACGAGGAGGATTACGAAAAGGAGGACAATGATGAGGAACCCTCTTTGGATGCGCATCCGGCTCCGGCCGAATCTCCAACTGAGCCGACTCAGGCGAAGGCTCCTGTCGCGTCCCCACCAAGTCCAAGTCCAAGACCAGGTCCAAGGCCAAGGCCAGGGCCCAATCTCATGCTCACCCCAAATCCGAGCCTGAAACCACATCGTCCGAGCCGGCGCCTACGCCTGCTCCTGCGCCCGAAGCCGAGCCGGAACCCGCGCCCGAACCGGAACCCGAACCGGAACCCGCTCCAGCTGCTACCGCCACACCTACCGCCCCTGCTGCCCCCGAGAAAAAGAAGACCCGCATCTCGATCAACTTGAAGCGCCGTGCGCGTGAACCCACGTCCGAAGCGGAGGAACCCCGTGGGCGTCATCCCGGCCACTGCGGTCAATCTCTCTGCCTCGGCCATCCCTGGCAAGCGCAGCGAGCAGGATCCTTACCCATGAGTGCGTGCTGGGCAACATCCCCCCTGTTCCCGAGCCTGAGGGGGAGGTGAGTGCGGAGCGGGGCGAGGCGGACGTGGTGATGGGTGAAGCTTTCGTCTCGTCTTCCAAGTCCGGCGGGGATAAAGATGCGGATGCGGACCCAGCCAAGACCGATGGGCCGACGGATCGGCAGAAGGACAAGGACGCAGAACACCGACGATACGGCAGCGTTGGAGGCGGCGGTGCAGCAAGCGTTTCTGCAACAGGCACAACAGGTCGCACAACAGTACCTCGCCGTCCAGACCCAGGAGGTGATCGTGCCTTCCTACTCGAAATGGTTTGACCTGGCCAAGGTACACCCGTTGGAAAAACGCGCACTGCCCGAATTCTTCCTCCCCGTTCCGAGCCGGACCAAAAAACCCGGGCGTGTACAAGACCTACCGCGACTTTATGGTGCACACCTTCCGACTCAACCCGAGCGAGTACCTTACCTTTACCGCTTGTCGGCGCAACCTCGCAGGCGACGTGGCGGCCATGAGCCGCGTCCATGCGTTTCTCGAACAATGGGGGTTGATCAATTACCAGATTGATCCGGATACCAAGGCATCGGCGTTGGTGCCTCCGTTAACGGGCCATTTTGACGTGACTCGATGCTCCAGGTACCGTGCGCGCACGTCGGCCCCCCCGCCCAACGGACAAGGCAAGCAGGATACGAAGGGATCTGATCTCACCCTACCTGAACCCGCGACTTCCACCGCGCGCACCAGCGAGTCTCACCGTGTGCTCCAACAGGCACTGTACCGCTCCACCGCCCTCGTCCCAGCCGCCCAACCTGATGCTTCCACTGCCACTGCCACTGCCGCTCACGCCAACTCGACCGACACCGAACCCCAACTGGAACTGGAACCCAAATGGTGTGCCACCTGCGGCACCGACTGTACCGCCGAACGATACCAGGCAGTCAATGTCTCCTTCACGCTGTGTCCAGGATGCTACCAACAAGGTAAGTTCCCGCCCGCCGTTGTTCTCCGGCAACTTTATCCGTATTGCCCCACCTCCCGCTTCTACGGCACCTACGGCAGGCACCGCGTCCGACCCCGCTGGCTGGACCCAGCACGAAATTCTTCGTTTGCTCGAAGGCTTGGAGATGTACCAAGACGATTGGGGCGCCGTCGCAGCCCACGTCGAATCGAAATCGCGCGAAGCGTGTTTGCTCAAATTCCTCTCTTTGCCCATTGAAGACGCTCACTTGGCCCCCGACCGCGCTGATGGCCTCCCGTTCGCATCAGCCGCTAACCCGGTCATGAGCTTGGTACGCTTCCTCGCCACAGCTGTCTCCCCGGCCGTCGCGGCGGCCGCGGCTCAGGCTGCCTTGGGCCAGTTGACCGATGGCGTGCGTCTGGACCAACTCGGACAGAGTCTGGGACAGGGTCTGGAACAGGGACTGGGAGAGGGAGAAGGCCAAAGTCAACACGAAAACGAAAACCAAAATGAGGTTGGTGCGCACTCTGATCCGCTGCCTACCCACCCGGACCCAATGCAGCTCGACTCGCTCGAGACCCAGAAGGACACGTCGATGGATATGGACGTTGAGAGGCACACCCAACCGCCCAGTGAGACCCAACCGCAACCGCACACGGCCCCGTCCGAGACGGACAAACTTGCCGAAACAGAGACCAAGATGGAGACGGAACAGACGGGAAAGGAACCTGACGAGGAGACGCACAAGGCCGCTGAGACAGCGCAGGAAGAGGTACCGGCAGCAGCGCTGCATACGCTCCAAACCCAGCAGCGTAAACGTAAACGTGCCCTGGCCGAGACGGGGACGGAAACGGAGCCGTCCCCCGACGCCGGCCCGGTCGCTTTGCAGTCGGACGACGATCGGAGAAAGAAAGGCAAGGGCAAGAGCGAGAGCGAGAATCAAAGCCAGAACCAGAGTAAGACCAACCACGTTATTCCCCCCACGGCGGTGCAGCGCGCGGCGGCGATCGCACTGGGTGCGGCGGCAGCCAAGGCGCATGTGCTCGCGTCGTTGGAAGAGAGGGAATGTCAGCGCTTAGTGGCGCGGATCGTGGAGGCTCAAATGCGCAAGATGGAACTCAAGATGACCCAGTTTGAGCGGTTGGAACGTCTGCTCGAAGCGGAACAGACTCGGCTCGAGCACCACCGTTCTGACCTTGCTCATGATCGCGATTCTGTCCAACGGCAACTCAAGGACGTGACGGATCTCCTGGCCACCGCGGCGGCTGACCCCCCTCGTCCCCCCGGCCCGCGTCGAGGCCGTAGCTAGTTCCGCCGCGTATGGCATCCCTCAGCCAGGGACTGTCCATCCTCATCCGGCTCCTAATTTCCCCCTAACGGTGCGTTCCAACGTATCTAGTGTCCCCCCGGGCTCACGGTACGGTGCACGATGCGCTGTGATCCATCCTCCTTCGTCCACTGCGCCCGCGGAGAGAGGAGAGAGGAGAGAGGAGAGAGGAGAGAGGTGGGCGAATGGGATTTTTTCTTGCTTTGGTCACTGTGACATGTACCGTGCGACAGGTGATCGCTGCTCAGTACTCATTGTCGCTGTTTGATGCAGGATGTGGCAGGATGCATGGTGAGTTGAGTACTCAGACTGAGTATGAGTATGACTATGAGTATGAGTAGCCTACGTGTCAGCGGTGGTAGAGTGTAGAGTCAGCTGCGTACGATTCAGAGTCCTTCCCTCGCCACTTCGATCGGTACTGAGTACTAATGATTAATGATGATAGGTTCGTAGGTTCATCAGATCGTATTAGGGCCACCTCTTCCTCTGAGCGCTCAGGCTGAGCGCTGAGCTGAGCTCAGCTCCGACTGGCCACCCCCACCCACTGGTGGCCCCGGCCTAACTAGCGTTCGGTTGCAGCGCCGGCGCAGGATGGGCCCTGCGACTCGCTCGATTCGACTCGACTCGACTTCGGTTTCGCCTCGCCTCTCGACTCTCGCGTTACGGGTGGGGGCAGCACAGACCAGCCCCCCCCACTTTGCCCGGCAGTGCAATGCGGCGAGCCGGGTCGAGATCCAAGCGAGAGGGAGAGTGGTGCAAGTGGGCAAGAGGGTACATGGGCTAGTGGGCAAGTGGGCTAGTGGGCTAGTGGGCAAGGGGTAGCCGTACAATTCACCACGTCATCCTTCCCCTCGCGCCTTCTCGATCCGAGGGTGTGCCGTCCACATTCCAATCGCAATATGCTTGGGACACGGAACCAACAGGTGACGCTAGCCTTGGGTTCCACTCAGGGCTAGGACGAGGAATCCGAATCGGTCGGTGGACCTCCACCCCCCCCATCTCGGTCCCGATTGAGGTCGAGCACACGCAGAGCACAGGTCAAGCAGGTCGAGAAAGTGAAGCAAGTGGAGTAAGTCAAGAATGAGGACGCCATTCCGGGTGGATGAACTGCTGGTCTCGTCATCGCCTGTCTCTCTCCTTTGGCCTTGTCGGCTCCTTACTGCACACGGACGGCGGTCAGAGAGTAGAGCAACAATCTATTGTAGCTATCTAGGGATGCATCACCAACAGTCACAACGGAAATCGAATAGAGTACATGCGCAAGGACACAGCTGCCCACAACGTTAGTTGGTTATACCTACGCCCCGAACCGGACGGCCACGATGGATGGGAGTCAGTATACGGACTACTGGAAGGAGCTGTGGGGGGGAGGCGGCAAAAGAGCGTCCCAAACACAAAGGGGGGAGAGAAGGAGACGGAACCCAACACGTATACGTACAGAAACAATCTCCTTTTCCAGTGCCAACACCTCGCGCGTGAACAGTTCGCGCCGTTTCTGGCAGCTGCTACTTTGGCCCGCAACATCTGCACCTCCCTCTCGGCCGCGACCGAAGCGGCCGTCTTGACGGGCGCACGGCGCGCGGGGGGCGGGGGTCCAACTTGATTCCCGCCTCGTCGAGTTGGGATTGAAGTTGCATGGTCTGCAGGACGGAAGCGGGGGGGGGGGCGTTGGTGAGTAAAATGGAGCAACAGGGGGAGGGGGGGAGAAAGGGGGAGGGGAAAAGGAAATGGGAAATAGGACGGAGGAAGACAAGGGGGGATCATGGAGGGAGAACGGAGAACGGACCTTGTTGCGGAGCGTCTTCATCTGCCGTTCCTCCCGCTCGAGGCTCTCCTTGGCCTTCTCGATAAGCTGGAGGATCTGGGGCTGGATCTCGGAGCTGAGGTGGTCGCGTGCCTTGGCCAGCTCGGACACGCTGACCAGATCAAAGTGGCGCTGGTTGGCCAAGACGCGCTTGAGCCGCGGCAAATCGGCCGTCGCCTCGGCCACCGCGCCATTGGCCAGCTCGAGGTGCTGGCACGACACCGACACGGCCTCGACGCATTTCTCAATGTTGGCCAGCATGCCGGCCTCGAGGGGGTTGAGCGACATGGCGGGGGAGGGGGGGGGGTGGGGGTGGGGCAGGCCGCCCGTGTTGGGCGCAGCGACGCGTGGGCGGGGCGTGGGCGCGCAGTCACGTGGGCATGCAGTTTCACATCGCGGCACGTGACGCAGGATGGATGGCGATGACGCAAGGGTGAGATCTGAGGGGGAAACTGCAACTGCGACACTATCTATGCCCCACCCCCCCCGACAGACAGCCCCGCTGGCCAATGCGTTGTAGAAGCGCCCCCCGGCTGTGTCCGCCGCCCATCCGACCCAGCGCCGCCGCTCTCACCTCCGCTTCAGCGACGCAAACCGCGCTTCCAGACCCGCCAGCGCATCGTCTTCCTGTGCTTTTTCGACGCTGGCTTGGCCGGCGCCGCGGCCGCTGCCGGTCGCGCCGCCGTCTCTCGCGCCGGCCACCGGCTTGGCCTTGCTGTCGCCCTCCTGCGGCCCACCCGCATCAGCGCCGTGCTCGCCTTCCTTGTCCTTGTCCTTGTCCTTGTCGCGCCCGAGTTCTTGCTCTCCTCCTTGTCCTTGTCCCCCTCGTCTTCCAGATACAGCGGAGGAGGCGGGGTCGGGTCGGGGGGCAGGTGGGTCGGGTAAAGGCGACATTGTATGCACTGCAAATCTCCGCAATGTAGGCATCAACCAAGACCGGGTCCGGGGGCTGGGTGGCGAAGCGCACCTTGTTCAGGATCCGGGCCGGCACAAGCTTTTCGTCGCCCTCGATCGCGGCCAAGGCCCAGTCTCGGGGCAAGCGCAGCGACAGCGCCTCGCGCAGCTGGTGCAGCTCGCGCAGCTCGGTGTGTGGCGAGGCATACAGCACCGAAGCCAAGGCATCGGCCAAGGCAGCGTCGGGTCAGCGACATGCGTCGCATTCAGCATGTTGTCCAGCAGGGCAAAGCGGGCCAGCAGCGTATCGGTATACAACTCGAGCAGCTCGAGCAGCTCGATGTGCACGTCGGTATTGATCAGCGCCTCGGTGCGCACCTGCGCTGCCTCGAGCTTGCCCTTCTCGACGAGCGCGGCCAGCGCCTTGCGGTCGGCCTTCTGCATCGCCTCGAGCTTGGCCTGGAGGGTGCGGGTGCGCTCGGAGGCGAGGCGGAGCTGCACCTTGCGCGCGCGGCGCTCCAGGGGGGGGCGCGGGACATGGGGGGGGTGCACGCGGTGGAGGGTGAGTGGTCCCTCCAGGGAGGGCGACCGAGGGCGGCGAGGGGCGCCGACGTACGTAATGAGGAGGCGGTGGCCGCCCCATCACGTGACGGGGGTTGGCGCTGTCGGCTGGCCAGCGGAAGACTCGGCGCTCTGCTCGCCGCCTCCAACACCTCCATGGCCGCCGCGTAGGCCTTATAACCGCCCACACCACCGCCACCGCCACCGCCGCGCGCACGCCCGCCCCCCGCACGCCCACCATGCGCGCCCTCTCGCCCATCCCCGCCTCCCCCTACCCCTCCGCCCACGCCGCCCTGCTCGCCCCCCCCCCCCCGGCCCCCCCACCCCTCCGCCCTCCCATCTGACCACGACAGCGACGACGACGACGACCCCCACCCGGCGCTCGCCTCGGCGCACCCCAACCTCTCGGCGCCGTCTTTGCCCCCCGCCCCCATCACCCCTGCCCCAGTCGATGCCCCCCTTTGGCACCGGCCTGCGCGGGCGCTCGGCGGCAGAGAAGCGGCAGCTGTACTGGCGCAACGCTGCCGTCAACGTCGCCCATCCTGGCCTGGTGTGCGTCCCCTCTGTGCTCCCTCCCCTGGGCCTTTCTTCATGCTTCTTACTTTGGACTCCTTGGCCTGTCCCTCGGTCGGCCTGCCTTGCCTTTGTCTTGCCTTTGCCAGATATCTTCTCGACGCTGATCAGCGTGTACAACAAGTGGATGTTCTCCCCCAACTACTACAACTTCTCCTTCCCGCTCTTTGTCACCTCGATGCACATGGTTCTTCAGTTCGTCTGTCTGGCCTGCTGCTCGCCAGCTGCTGGGCGACGCTATCGTGCCCCGCAACCCCGACACGGGCAAGAGGTTACGGCCCTCGTTCCCCGACTGGGCTACCAAGGTCGCCCCTGCGCCCTCGCTACGCGCGCTCGACATTGGTCTGTCTAATCTTAGTCTCAAGACCATCACCTTGACCTTTACAGTACGCCCTCCTCCCCTCCCCTTTTCCCTTCCTTTCTCTCCCTCGCGCTCTCTCGCTCTATGTGTGTGCGTGGACTGGATCGTCTACTAACGCCCACCCGTTTGCTTGCTCGGTGCTACCGGATCAGCCATGTGCAAGTCCTCCAACCTTGCGTTCGTGCTTCTCTTTGCCTTTCTCTTCCGACTGGAAGTGATCAGCTGGCGCCTGATTGGCGTGATTGCAATCATCACCGCGGGCGTGATCATGATGGTCGCGGCTGAGACCAAGTTTGTGCTGGTGGGCGCGGTGGAGGTGTTGACGGCAAGCAGCATGGGTGGATTGCGCTGGGCCTTGACCCAACTTTTGCTCGATAAGCGTGGTATGGGCCTTTCGCATCCCTTGGCACCATCTTTTGGCTTTCACCCATCATGGCCGCCGGCTTGATCGTAGTCAGCTTGGCCCTCGAATCTTGGCGCTCCATCTTCCTTGCCAATGGCCACTTTGGCTCGCTGGGCCAAGCCATACGCACCTTGGGCATGATCGCCTTCCCGGGTCTCTTGGCCTTTGCCATGAACATGTCCGAGTACACGCTGATCCAACGCACTAGTGTCGTCACCCTCTCCGTTGCGGGGATCTTTAAAGAAGTCGTCACCGTCATCGTGGCCAGCACCTTGTTTGGCGACGAGTTGACCCCCATCAACGTCACGGGCCTTTGCATCACCTTGGTCGGGATCGGATGTACAACTGGTGCGCTACCGGATCGTCATGGGCCTCACGCCGTCCGGACAACCAGATCAGGATCGGTCGGGCGCGACGAGCATGGACATGGACATGGACATGGATATGGATATGGGCATGGGTATCAGCATGCGCCAACGCACACTCGGCCTACACTCAGGTACCTACGGGCGAAGAACCAGGAGGACAATACGATTTCGACGAGGATGCCCACGAGGTGTTTGATGCGGACCATGAGCAAGACGACGCACGGCGTCGGTCCAGCTCGGGATCGGGATCGGGATCGGGATCGGACTCGGTATCGGTTCAGTATCTGGCTCGAGATCTTCCGCTTCTGCTGCCCCCCCCGCTTCCCACCGCTCCCACCTGCGGCCCCTGCCTTTGTCCGACGCGGACAACGAGCCCAAGTAATTGCATCTGAGATCTGAATACTGAATGAGCGCTCAAGCTGAGCTCGACTTGCTCAACTCCGACTCGCTCTGCCTCAGTTGGAGTCCCTCGTCTGCGTTGCGAGTAGCAGAGTATGTTTGCACAGGAACCGTCAGTTAACTCTACTAGATTCACGTAGGACCCGCTCCTCTGGCTTGGTATCCCTGTCAGCATTCAGCACTTAGATCCGCCCGTGGGAGGACACCGATTTGCCTGCCCCCCCGACAGCGATCCAGGCCGCGCACTTGCGTGGGAGTGCTACTGCTGTTGCTGCTGTTGCCCGGGATATCGGTGCGCAGACGGGGCGGCTGGGCGGGACCTGTCGACTTGGCAGTGGGCTTGGCAGTGGGCTTCGCAACGGATGTGGCAGTGGGCTTCGCAACGGGTGTGGCAGTGGGTGTGGTAGTGGGTGTGGTAGTGGACACGGCGGCAGAGTAGGAAGGACGCGCGACGGCGGTTTGAAAGCAGCTGGGCCCGACCGAGCTGGTGCGCGTCGTGAGGCACCCGTAGGCCGAGCCAAGCCTCGCCCCAAGCCGCTCGCGCGACTGGTGCTGCCCTGCGCAGCAATCAACTGCGGCAGCGGCGTGGCTCGAGGTGGGCAAGGGCAGGGGAAAGGGCGTTGTCGTGGGCGCCCCGTTTCGCGCTTGGGTCGCAAAGCCCGAGGCCCTGGTTGGAGGTGCAGGCGCAGCACCCGATGGGGGACAAGAGGTAGGAGCGAGCGGGAGCAGGCGCGCCGACAAGAAGCCAGGTAAAGAGGCGGCATAGCCTTGAGATTGAGAAACGGGGTCAGGCGAGCTACGGTAGCCCTGAGAGCAGACATCGTACCGGACCAGGCCGGTTGGTAGCCCATCTGGGAGCCCATCCGGGAGCCCATCCGGGAGCCCATCCGGGAGCCCATCCTTGGCGTTCCCGCGTCCGCCGCGGCCGAGGGCAGCACAAGGCTCGCGGCTGGACGCGCTCCGCTCTCGTCGGGGCCGACGCACACCAGTGAGACCCTGGACACGCTGGACAAACCTTTGGGAAAGCAAGATACCAAGATGGGGTTAGGTGCCGGGTTCGAAGCGCTCCACGCTGGACACTTGCTTCGAGCAGAGGGAAGGGAGGAGGGGGAGAGGGGGGGGGGGCACGTACTCTTTCTTACAGGCTCGTCGGGCCTCCATGGTGGGAACAGGGCGGTTCAATATGGTGGCGCATGCCTCGATCTGGCGCACAAACCGGTCTGGCTCCAACGCCACCACGGCCTTCACTTTGGGATGCACAAAGTCGACGGGCGAGCCGGGGGACCAACGCGGGTTGCGCAGCAGCCGCGTCAGGCCATTCACGCTCGTCCGGTTGCCCTGCGTACGGGTATTGGCACAGGTGATAAACAGCAGCGCCTCGGCCCGCGTCAAGGCGACAAACAAGAGCCGCGTCTCTTCCTCCAGGTCGCCGCTCCAGCGCGAGGGAAACACGCCTTCCTCGCACCCAGCGACAAACACCACAGGCCACTCGAGCCCCTTGGCACCGTGGCAGCTTGACACGGTCACACACGATACCTTTTCGTCCGCCCCGTTTTGCGAGCTCAGGCTGGCCATCGAAACGAACTCGCCTAGCTTATCCATCGACCCGCCTGGCGCATCGGGATCGCGCGTTTCCTCCTCCTGATCCCAATCCCGATCCCGATCCCGATCCCGATCCCGATCCCGATCCCCATCCCCCTCCCGGCCTCGGGACGAGGCGGGGAGCCCAGACGGGTGCGGGGCTGCTTAGGAGCGGTAGGCGTACTAGTCCTGTTTCGTCACGAGGCCGTTTCAGACCGAAAAATTGATGAAACGCGTCGTGCGGGCCCGATGGGTCCTTGAGCGTGGGCGGAGCATCCTCTTCCACGTCCATCGTGTCCAGCCACATGTCGAGCATAGTGGCCATATCCGTCTTGCCCGGATCAGAGGCGAGCGGGCCGCGCGATGGGGCTGACAAGTTCGCTTGGTCGGACAGGTGGGAAGTGGAACTGAAGAAGCTCCTCCTCCTCCTGATGTCCTTCCCGATCCTGATCTTGCTCCGCCCCGCCCCTGCCCCTTCATTTGTTCTTCCTCTTCCTTTGGTCATTCCCCTTGCTCTCCCTCTCGGGTCGCTTTGGATCCCATCCAGCTCTGCGGCAATCGTGATGAGTTCCAACACGTTTTCCATCCGACTCGTTCGCTCCTCCCCTTCAATCTCTCCAACTTGACATCGTAGTGGCTGGTCTGGATGATCCACTTGAGCACCAACGCCAGCGGCCGTCCTGCCCGCACCATCTTTCGAGCTCGGATGATGATCGAAGCAACCTGTCAAGGCTGTCAAGCGCTCCGGTTTCAGCACGTGCGTATCGGGCGCAACCTGTCCAAAGCCACTTTTCCGCATGACCATCGGTGCCTCCCCCTTGCTCTGGGCAGAGCGACAAAGTCCGGACAAAGGCCGGCCGACTTGCGCGAAGGAACGTTGATGACGCGTTCCAAACGATGGGGGTGAACAAGGGGTTGTAGACGAGATGCAGGTACGAGACCAAATCCACCACCTTCTTGCCGCTGGAAAAAGGCTACCGTGCCCAACAACCGGACGGGAATGTGCGCTTCGGCAAACGTCTCAAAGGAAGAGAGCGCATTGGAAAACCAAGATCGCAACATCATTGTATCGGATCAACCCCCCGACTCGCTTACCATCTCGTTAATCTGCTGCGCGGTCCAGCGAGCTTCGTCTTGTGCCGAATCAAACGCCAGGATGGTCGGAGGCGGACCGGCAGGGTGCACGGCACCAAAGTTTTGGCCACCGGCCGTGTCGGTCCTGTTCAATCACAAATGGGCCAATTGGAGAATGCTGCCGGCGGAACGGTAGGATTCTTCAAGCAAGATGGTCGCCACCGCCTTGGTCCCATCCGGTCCGGTCGGCTCGCCATAGAGGCATGCATCTTCTCCAGGTTGCTCCGGTTCGCCGCGCGCCATGCGTAGATACTTTGGTCCGGGTCGCCTACCACGGTAAGAGACCGACGTTGGCAAGCCAGCAACGTGACCAAATCCAGCTGCCCCGCCGACGTGTCTTGAAACTCATCCACCAGCACCTCCGTCACATCCGCCACCACTCCGGTGCGCCTCCAACAGCTCAATCCCACGGAGAATCAAATCGTCAAAGTCCAGTGCGCCCAGCGCGGCAAGCCGCGCATCGTATTGCTCGTACACCCATGCTGCCAGCTCGGCATTGAGGTCGCGCGCGCCGCGCGTCCTGCTGCGCCTCGGCCACGGTTTTTTTAAACGTCTTCCATTTGGATATTTGCTTGCGCAGCTGGACCGGCTTGAGGGCTTTGGACTGGAAGAGCCGACGGCAACGTCGCCGCTGGCTTCCTCGTCGGACACCGCATCGTCGGGAGAGAGAGGAGAGATCGCGAGAGGCTGTCAGGGCAGAGAACGGCGTGGGGATGCGAGGATGTGGGTAACGAGCTTCCGCGCTCATTCTCGTCAATCACAAGAAGTTGGCAGTGGCAAGCGTCGGATGGAGACGGGCGTAGCGGCGCAGAAGCGGAGACAGATACTGTGAAAGTGCCCATGCGGAGCTGGTTGGTGCGCGCAGAGCCCAGCAGCCGCTCCAGACGGCTGCGCATCTCCTGCGCCGCACGATTGGTGAATGTGACAAGTAGATGCTCGCCGGGTCAATGCGCCGACGGCAACGAGAAAGGCAACGCGGGCAGTCAGCGTGCGCGTCTTGCTCCCGGGGCCAGCGAGGATCTGGAGAGAGTGGCCGGCGGGGAAGGTGACGGCGGCGCGCTGCTGCGACGGAGCGGGACGGCGTGGAAGAAGTGCTGGGCAGAGCAGCCGTCGGCCAGGAGCGCGTCGGCCATCGCGCACACACCGACCAACCAGCCAGCAAGGCGGGACGAGGTGGAGGAGGATCGGCGTCGGTAACAATCCGGCGCACTCCGCCCGACGCGACGCCCCCCCCCGTGACCAGCCCAGGCACGTGACCCGCGCTTGGATGACGGCATCCACCCGGGGGCGCTGCCGGCCCTCTGTCAATATAACCGTTCTGAGCCTCTCTGGCCTGCTGGACCAGCGGTGAGCGAATCCGCCCTTGTTGAGGCAGCCAGAATCAGAAGATGGAGGCAAGAGCGCTCTCCCCTCCAAACCGCTGGGTGCAGCAGACCCCCGTCCGTCTCTCGCCTCTGATGGACGCACTCCCTCCTGGATTATTGCACGCATAACCCCAAAAGCGTGCCCTAGTTGGCTGATGAGATCGATGATCGCTGAGGATCTCCTCGGGCGAGACGGGGACGAACGGCAGGGGTTCTGTACTGATGTACTGAGTACTGTACTGAGTACTGAGTACGAGACTGAGTACTGAGTACTGAGTACTGAGACTGAGTACTGATCACTGATCCTTCTGTTGGTTATTATATTGCCAGCCATGTAGGAAGCAATACTAGCGTTGCGCCAGTGCTGGGCCACTCGTATGGGGTTGCACTGGGGGGCTGGCCTGTTCTAGGGTTAGCTTGCGGGAGAGGGGCGCAGTGCGGGAGCCATGGTGCTTGCGGGGTTGGTTGGGTTGGCCCACCTCTTGTTGTCCCCAGCGCAAGGAGGAGCGACGGATGTGGGATGATTAGGAGGAGTGAATATGATGGTGGAATGACGTGGATGGGTGGTCGTGGGAGGACTGCCATTCCCACCCCCTTGTGGCTGCGTGGTGGCTGCGGGGGTGGCTGCGGAGGCCGCCTGGTGGCCCCAGCCAGTCGCCCCATGCGACGGAATAAAGCCGCACTACGGTGGGTGGTTCGAGCGCACCTCCGAGTCGTCTCTCCACGCCTCCCGTTGGCCACTCGACTCGCGCCATGCCTTCTTCCCTCTGCGCACGGCCCACCACCCCGCTCTCTTGCCTCTCCCCACCCCACAGCCCCCCCCGGCGCCCGCCCAGCAGATAACCCCCATCCTCCGCCTCTTTCTCGCGTATCTCCATCCCCTGCGCCCCCCCACCCATGAGCATCACCACCTCCAACCCCTTGCCGTGCTCACCTCCGCCCCCCGTCGCCCACGCAAGCCCGCCCGCCGCCAGCTGTCGTCCACACCCCCAGCCCCCCGACACCTCCTTGCCGCCGCCGGCAATGTGCCGCGCCCCACTGCCCCGCTCCGCTCGTCGCACCGTACGTGGCCTTCTATCTCAATACTCCCCGCTTTCTTTCCTTCTACGTTATACCTCCTCCTGGCGCCCAATTCCACGCGTAGTAGCTAACCCCAGACCGGCCTCTACGTCTTGCCTCCCCAGGCCAAGCGCATGCCCAACCCCGGCTCCATCACAATGGTCGCCGCATGGACCGGCACAGCATGACGGCCCACCGCGACACAGCCAAGACGGTGGCCCAAGGCTGGGGCGGCGCCGATGCCAGTCGCGAATGGCTGGACGAGCACATGGCTACGGAAGATGCAGAGCACGAGGCACGGCATGCGCTCCCGCCACGATGCTGCTCCCCCCTCTGCCTCGACAGCTGCCCCGCTGCTGCTGCCACTGCCGGGCTGGCGGCGGCTCAGCCCGTCGCAGAAGAGAGAATGCTTACGCTGGAAGAGTATAGGCAAGCCATGGCGGCCAACAAGAAAACAACAGGCGGGCTTGTCAGTTCCTCTGCACGCCCCGACCGCCTGCCGCACCGTCCCGCCTCCTCCGGCCGAGGCCAAGCCGCTCCCCGCGCACGACGAGTTGGCTTACTTCCCTCCCGTTGTTCCCCCCGGCACCAAATCTCACCGTCGTCAGTCGCACCACAAGAAGGACCCCAAACCGCTTCTCGATACGGCCTTCTCGTTTGCCCCGCCGGCTCGCCCGCCCCGCGCCACGTCGGTCTAACCAATTAACCCCTCTTTCTCCCCCTCCAAATCCTCTTTTACCTCGCTGACCCCGCCCTATTGTTCCGAACGTTACTACCAAGATTGCTACCGCTGACATGAGAGGTGCCGGGTCTTTCCTGACTTGGTCCCTCGCAGTTGGCGGGTGCGTTTGTACTAGATGAATCGATGCTGTTTGTATGGATATGTTTGTGGGCGCGGCGTGTACATTGCTGTACTAGCCTTTTCCAGCCCCTTTCCCGCCGCGGGCGCTGGCAGTAGAGAAACAACCAAAACCAAAACCGAAACCGAAGCCTAGCCGCGACCCAAGCTACCACCACATACATACAAACATACTCAGGTGGATTGAGTGCGGACTGGTGACTAGTGACTGAGCTTCAGAGCGGACGGGCAAAGGCGAGAGACGAGAGGAAAGAAAGCAGAACGAGTGGGGACAATGACAGTGCGGAAGACGCTGTGAGCGAAATACGGATGAGGGGGACAAGAGGGGGATAAAAAGAGAGAGAAAGAAAAAAAAGCGAGTGGGGGAAAAATAAAGACTGGACGCAGGTGGGTGGGGGGTCTCTCGGGTATTAGCAGTCAGAGGATCCCACGTGATGCACGAACAGGGCACAGCAGCCAGTCCCAGCCCAAGCCCAAGGCCAAGACCAAGATCATGCCCATGCCCAGGACAAGCAAGGACAAGAGAGGCAGGACCAGCCAAGGCTCGGCAGGGGTAAGACAGGCGAATAGGCTACGAGACGAAACGGTCCGTTGGCACATGTGCATACCATGCCTACCTCGAACGCTCCTTCATACCGGGGGCAGAGCAAGAGCAAACAAAAGCCGGCAAGGAGAAAGCAGACAGGGCTGCTTAGGCACTGTCCCCCGTCGCACTAGCCGCGGCCAACGTGGTCTGGCCCGACTGGCTCGGACTCTCACTCGACGGCGGCGAGACGCCAGGTGCTGTCGCAGGCTCCGCCGGAGCCGTCGTCGCAGTCGCCGTCGTTGTAGCAGCGGGCGATTTGGTGTCCGGGGCAGCACGAGCAAAGGAAGGATGGGTCCGGGCACCATTGCCCGCAATCCCACAAAACTCGGTCAGTTGGCTCCAATAGGTGGGCGCGTCAAAGACAAAGTGGTACCGACCCCCAGCCCAGTCCGAGTCCAATTGCTCGGCAGGAACCGCATCAGTCATGGGGATGTTGAATTGAATTTCTCCTTGGTGACCGGATCGAGTAGCGGACGGATGGCCGTGTAGAACATGTTGACTGGAAAGGGTAATGGTAATGGTAAGGAGGGTTAAGAGGGGGGGGGGGGAAGAAGAAGGGGTTAGTTAGTGGATTGGCCCCAAGGGGTTCTATGCCTCTCTCCCTCCTCCGCACCCTCCTCCTCGATCATCCCCGCAGGTTATGAGGAGGAAGGGGGGCAGAGGGAGAGAGATGGAGAGGGAAAGAAAAAAGGAAAGAAAGGAATACTGATACGCACTAAACCAAGGTACGTTGGAGATGCAGGCGCGACCCAAGCGCTCGCAATAATGTTCCTGCAAGATGTGCAACACTTTGAGACTGGTGCTCCATGACGGATTGCTCTGTTGCGTAGCACTCTTGTAGTCAATGATGATGCAACATTTCTCTTGGCCTTCAGGCATCAGGTCTGGTGTGCGCAGCAAACAGGGCAGGGTAGCCAGTGTCAGTCAAGGAATCCAGGACAGGTGGAGGCGTCACACCACAATGGAGGAAGCAGAAAGACAAGATGAGGGGGTAAGGTGAGGGGGAGGGGGGGGGGGGGGCACGTTACCAATCAACAACCGCTCCAAGTTCCATACGAGGAACGGATTTGACGATTCGGACGTCGGCGTGTTTTCCCGTCCGGGACGAAGATAGAGGATGGGTCGGCAGTCGCGATCAAAGCCAGTGACAATCGACTTGCCCGTGACGGATTCCGGGTAGACTTCGTCGGGGGGATGATCTCAGGCTGGTACGAACGACGCCACGTGAGCGTCGCAAGCAGGCGTTTGCGCGCATGGGGCAAATGGTGCTTGGCCGCACGGTAAAAGCGGCTGCACGTGCCTGGGTCGGCGAGCCAGGCAGCCTCGTACACTTGGTAGGCTGGATCGGTATGGCTGGTGTGGTCGGGGTGCGGGTCGTGGTCCGGTGGTCGGAGGCGTACCACCCATGCGCATGGAGCTCTTGGCCATACGCACGCAGCTCCGCCACCTCGGCCTCTTGCTTGGGCGTGAAGGCGGGCAGGACCGGGGGCGTGCAGCCGGACGCAGGGCGGAGGAGGACGTTGCTGGTGGCGGGGGGAGCGCCGCAGCGGGCTTCTCGGGTGGGGCATCGACGTGGGCGTCGCGCCCAGCAGCGCGGCGGAGAAGGTTCATGGCGGCCGACAGCAGCGGAGGAGGGGAGGTGGTGGGTCACACGTGAAGCCAGCCAGGACGGCGTCGTAAGGCCGTCGCAAGGCCTTCTCTAAGGCCCGCGCGGGCTGCTGCGCGGGTGGAACCAAACCAAAAAGCGGCGCACCGCACCAGTGACGAGGGACGCGTGATGCGGGTGACGCGTGACGAGTGCGGAGCCAGCGCGCGGCTCCGCGGAGCAGCGCGGCTCTTGGCTTTGCTTTTTTGGCTTTGGCCTTGGCTCTGCTCTTGGCGCCCGGCCTTTCGGCGCGCACCGCGGCAGTGCCCCGGCGCGCCCGGCGCGCCCCGGAACGGGGCGCTAGGGTTAGCCCGACCCCTACGCCCGAGGTATGTCCGACGCGGTCTATGTCCGCCGTCCCGCGTCCTCGTCCACCCGGCTCCTGGGCGTTTTTTTGGTAGTGGCAAGCAGGACGAGTAACCAACCCTTGCAGTCCGCGCAGTCTCTCTCGGGGGCGGATGAGAGGCTACGACGTCAAAAAAAGTCATCATCACCCCGTCGCAACAGCGGGCCGGCTGTGACAGCGACAGGCGGGCACGTGGCATGTGATGTGTGGCTGAAAGGACAGAGAGATGCTAGACGGAGCCGCAGGTCTTGAACAACGTCTGAAGGGAAGGAGACAGAAGAGGGAAAAGGGACTCGAGGGAGCGAGCAAGGGGTTCGCAGCTAACCCCCCAACTAATCTAAGGGAGCGTCACTAAACAGACTTGGGGACGGACTAGGGAGCCACTCCCGTTCACCCTCTCACGTCACTGGTATAACTCGCCCATGTCCCACATTTGCCTGGTAGAGGCCCTCTACTTCAAGCATATTTGTACATCATACCAAAAATTACCACTATCCCGTCGTCCGATGATCAAGTGATAACCAAGCTGATTAACAGCATTGAAGAATCATTTCGCAAGCAAGGGTCGTGGCCCCAAGCCAGGGGGACCACCATTGCATGGAGGGGGGTATTGGAGGTATGAATCCTTGAAGGATGCGTTGTAGAATCACAGCAGTTCTCTTGCTTGGGCTTGGGCGGTAGATCCGACGAGCGGGGCTAGAAACACGGCGAGGCCTATCCGACTCTAGTAAAGTACTGATGAAGGAGGATATTGATGGATGCAATTTTTTGAAGGAAATAAGGAGAGGGAGGGAGACCGGCGGGTAGTAGATAAGTGTGGAGTATGCCTATCATATATCACACTGGGAGGCGGGTTTGGGAGGTTGCCTTCACATACAGGGCCTTGGCTTATGTGCCAGTAATAAGGCTGGAGTAGACACAGACCTGGGTTAGGGGCTCTCCATTTCGGAGGGAATCGGGACAATAGAAGGAAAGAAATGAAAGTCAGATAAAACAGACTACTATCCTCACCAGGAATACATAGAGCGGGTCGCAGATTCCTGCCCCACCCATCTTTTCCGGTGGAAGACGATCAGAAAACTACTGATAGATCCCAAGTCAGATTCAGAGCGGCTCAAGCATCTCGTATCTCAAGTTTTATCTCAAGTTTTTTGGCATGGAACTCTGACGTGTCATATATAAGACAAAGTGCGAATCGAGGCCTGGGTAATGGAGGGACGACAGTCCTTGACTCTTGGCTGCTGTTCCACCTCTGGGAGCCCGGCTGGATGTTCCTCCTTGACCAGGATGGGCCGCCGTAGCCACCATTCCATCGTCTAACAGCACCATGGCATTGGGGGCAACGAGGCCGGCTTCAATCCGTCTCCGCGCGATTATCCACAGTGTTTGGCCGATCTCCACTGCACGGGAAAAAAGGGCAAATTCGTACCCTGCTATACGCGCGAGGTCCTTCTTTTCTTGACCTCATAGCTAAACATGTAATGTAGCTATGCCCCAGTGTGTTGTTGCAGCTTCAAAATGTGGCCTCCAAGCACCCGAAGACTGAGGTAGTAGGCGGAAAAGACCTACAGTGAGAACCAATCAATCCCATACTCTGGCGACTGCCCGCACAGACTGTAGCCCGACTATTGTTTAGAAGCATATTTTCCTTGGAAGAGAGAGGACAGGCCACTCACGGTTGTTCGAGCCCCAATACTCCTAGCAAATCCGAACCTTGCTAGAGCCGAGGTGACGCCTCTCAATTGAGGCGTCGGCTCACGTGGCAAGGTTCTGCATGCGCCGGAGCGAGCCAGACTAGCGTAGTACGGGTGTAGTCCGTGGTCCTAAAGGACTACTGGGCGGAAGGTTGACGCAGGCGAAGACAGCGTATAGGACACAGGTCTTGTCACTGAACAATTAATCAACTCTCTTGTAGGATCCCAGCGGGATCCGTTCAGAAGACTGAAAGGACTCAAAAGGCATCCGTGGACAATCTCACAATGAGAGAACGAAAGGCCTGTGGATCAGAAAACTGAACGCCCAGATCCGGCAGCTCATCCACTTAAAGCTCACTTCTGCGTTCAAGGCCAAAGACCAAATATTGGAAGTAGGATAAAATCAGTTAGTAGCCTCTTCATAGTCCACGTACGGATCTTCTCAGCGTCCTCAGCCGAAGTACGGAAGGGATTCTATCTTGGCCACACAGATCGAAGAAAACATGCTGCATTTAGGCGCAACGGAGTATAATAGATGGATTATTCAGGCGAGTCAGAGCCCGCAGTGATCCAAAGTAAAACACAACCACATTCAAGTTACCGACATACGGATCTCTTATTGATCGATTTCCTGGCATGTCAAGCGGACTGCATGGCCACGGACATAATCATTGTAAGAACGCCATATTCGAACGCTCTACTCACATGAAGGAGATGGCCCAATAAAAGAGCGTGCTCCTCGATTCAATTCAGTTTGCTCGCGGCTGGCCAGACCGCCAGCACGATTATAACAGTTCTATGTATCCGCGCGACAATGGTCGCCTGTTGCCCGAGTGACTAATTAGCGGCCGCCGCATGGCCACCCAATTATCAGTATCTTCCTTTGCGACGATATAGTCGCCCCGCCTCTGTTTGCCTTACCTTTTTTTACCGTGCGGCAACCGGCTCCTCTGTTTTACCCTGTTCTTCCTTCTTCCTCGATTGCGTTGCTTCCTTTTTAGTTCCCGTCTGTTAGCAATGGTTCCTGAGTTTCCCCCACACGGTCCATTGACGTCCCCCCTTCTTGTTGCTCCTCCGCTTCCCGTCCTCAGTCGTCCTCCAATTCCCGTCTTCGTCTCTCCGTCCCTCACAGACAACCCAGTTCGCGTGAGCCCTCGAGGTGCTACATGATCGAAGTCGAGCTCGTTCAGTTGCGTGTGATCTCGCCTACAGCCACGCCGCCCCCAGCCCTATTTCAGCTCATGTTCGGCAGGGTCGTTGGCCAGAGCATCGACCACGCTGGCAACCATTTCGGTCCACAACGTATCTTGGTTGCTAAATGTAAAGGAGGCGTTGTCCCTCTATTTTCGAATAACCGTCAAGGACCCATTCATCTTTGAGACGGTCCCACTTTAGCACCGAAGGATACCATTTCCCATTCTCATCTTGCCAATCATCCCGCTGCATCATATGGAAGCGTATGTGGTCGTTCATAGTCACAAAGTGTTCGTCCGGAGCACGGCGAGGTTGATGAGGTGGGGGCGGGTTGTCGTCCTGAACTGGAAGGGGACGCGTTCCCCTTGCGTATTCATCACCGTTCTACCCTCAGGACCAATGATGACCGGACGATTTTGATGAGCGGGCGGGGAGCGTTCTGGCGCTGCATTGTTGGTATCATGCTGTGTGGTTGCTGTTGCAGGTGTGGCATTTGGCTCGTCCCGCGGGGCTGGTCGGGCATTGCCGCGGCGAGCAGCGATTTCTTCGTCAATGGCCCTGATTCTCTTTTTGCGAAGCTTCATGGTCTGACGCGGGCCCCACCCTCGATCGCCGTACGGGAAGAGTAAGACAAATGCAAGGGATCATAGAGGGAGTTTAGTGTCGGCCTCGCTACTACCACAGAATGTGAGCACTGAACGTCGTATTGGACTAAGAAGCTTCTGCGACTGACTCGTCCAGAAGACAGGTGCGAGCTCGGAAGGAATGACAACTGACTCCGACACGTGACTCAGGGTCCGCGCGGTCCTAGGACGGATGTCAACATTTAGTGCGTTGACGTAGACGATTCCTGTAGCATCATTCTTCTGCAGAACAGCACAACGTGATGCCAACTCGGCGCCGTCCTTATCATGCCCATGCCGGGCATAATGATCATGAATTGCGTCCTGCGGTGACCGACACTCCCGCATCTGTGGTGTCGCTATTCCTCCTGTCCCGGGTACATAGTACTAAGGTGTTCGACAACTATTGTAGAGCTGTGTGTTCACGTAGGAAGCTACAATTTGAACATGGTCAGTATCAGCACCATGTAAGGATAAGAAGTTCGGAAGGAGAAAATCAAGTGATTTGCTGTTATTCCAACAGATGGATAGCTTGTAATCCTCTAGACAAAAGTTGAGCCAAAGAGACGTTAGCGATTATTTACGTTCTCACACAAGAATTTTAGGACCGGATCGTGGCCAGCATTGGTTTACATACTGTATTTGCCATCACAAAATGTTTCTTTCTAAAACTAATACCCAAACCCTCAAGACTATCTTCTTCCCAGCAAAAGGATCCACCTACGGACAATCAAATGAGAGCGGATGCTGAAAGTACTGTCGATGACTGCTTATATTGAGACGGCATGCGCTTGCAGATAGTGATAAATGGTCGACACGTTCATTTGTGTTGAAGAATGCCTCTGTAGGAACTGACATTGGTGTGCACCTGTGTCGGCTGGGCCAACCGTGACTATGTGACAATACCTTTGATTGATAACGTTTTTGAAGCGGTGAATGGGTTGCGGATGAAAAGGGATCACACAATGTTGTCCGACAGGGTGACCGGTCCCCCAATTCATTCCAGTACTTTGCTGACGAAAAAGGTGCAAGGGGGGCAACACAACCAGAAATGTGGGGAACAGCAGACCTGATGATCAGGGACCTGCCGCGTGAGGATTCATGTTCAAAGTAAACCCATCAAGGTCTGCCATTTTATAAGTGAGGATTGGAAAGTACTACTAAACAACACACCTACGAGAGATGACTTAGAGATCTCCTGCACTGCCCTCATCGTAGATGCGGATCTACATTGCCTGGGCAAGAGTTAGCTTGCAGGATGATCACCCCTTCGGTAAATATCCGGCCACTGTCTCCGTTTCCATCCCTACGGCGTTCATCGAACGTTTGTGCTAAAGTATGACGAATATCCTCACTGAGCCAGTACAATACGATATGATTCCGTAACCGTGAGTCATCCTGTCCTGTAAAGAAGATAGGCATAGCTTGGTGGACTGAATGCGTACGATGACATTGGCCTATGAGGTCATACAGTCGGGGCCCCGGCGAAGAGAACCAGAGTCGAGACTAGGTCCTGGGATGCAGCAATTGTTGGTGGAGGTAGAGCAATAGAAAGGGGCTGCAGCAGAAACAGCTTGGGACAATGAAATTCAAAAAGAGAACGATCTCAGCCCGTACTGAAGGCCACAGATGGGATCTATTTCGCGTATCAAGCAGCTGCTTTTCGTTTTACCTTGGGACCCAAGGACAACTACATATGTTAGTCCTATATAACTTTTTTTCAACGGGAAACTATTGTGCAGCTAACAGGAGATGGAGGTGGTTAAGTCATAACATTCACTACATAACTCCCACAAGAGCAAGAGCTATGCTCCCAACCGCAGGTAGGAAGAAGAAGAAAAAAAATAAGAACACTACTGCTGCAGTGCCACTGGGCGCATGTCACCAGTGTAGCACACAATTCATCCACACAACAGAAACCATCATACCGCCGGGCTTTAAGTGATGCATGTATTTATTTGGTTCAGATGATCGATGACATGTGGCGGAGGCCGTTCAGTAGTAATATAAATATTCCTACGCATTACCCCCCCAGTAGTGGATTTTAGCAAGCATCATTACACGTCCGTACATTAGCACCATTAGTTCCAGAAGTCCTTCAATTCCTTTCGTAGGTCTGTCATGAACATAATAATTGTTAAGCAGTCAGTAAGGGCTGGATTATCTAGAACAAATCTTTGCAAATAAGCCATGGCACGAGTTGATGATACGAGTGGCCACGACTATGGGTTGACAAGGTTGGTAAACTCAAAGTGTTGATGGAAGTATCCTACGCTATTATCCTAATTGCTGGTTATATTTAAGCACACCGAGGGGAACCATCCCCCAGCAGACGACGGCGCAGAGACGTTGTCAGCTTTCATTAGCAATATTGCGTGTGCTCTCGTGTCAAATTCCTTAACCGTTGAATGGGCACAAATGCGAAGAAGCTAGATGGTTCCATGGGCTAGCTAGGTAGGACAGTGTGGCGGACTAACAGCAATGCCGGTAGCGGTTCATGAAGCGCAAGCACAATAAAGGATCGGGGCGCATGGAGAGATCAAGGCAATGAGAAAGTGCGAGGGGCACAACTCACGTACCACAACAAGGCCCGCCTGTACCGTCGAATCCAAAGCTAACAGAAGATTTGAAGTGAATGATTAGTACAAGATCAAGGCATGAGTTGGGTATGAGGTAGGACGTTAACCTAACTACGTGTCCAATCCTGTGCGAAGTCGCGACTTGCCAAAGTACTACAATGGAGAAGCAGTAAGTCACAGGAAATTGATAAGAATACATTTTAGGCGACAGGTGAACAAAAAGCGTTGATGGTGGGGATTATATGTCAGCCGCTTGATTACGCAAATTGTCAGAACCAACCAAACCCGGGCTTTGCTGATACGGTCGGCGGTATTGATGTGGACAATGTTGGCTAAACGGTTCAAGGAACGCAAAGAAAGTGCAAAATCGAGATCGAACATAGCAAATGAAATAGACACGGGCGAAAAGGGCTGATATGTTGAGCGAAGATAAGTAACAGTAATGCAAAGCCTTTAATTTTAGGCATCCAGCTTGAGTTCGAGACTGAGCTCACAGACAAAGTGGAGGGGAAAGAAGAGAAAGAGAAATAAATTCGGGGAGAAGAGAGGCAGGGTGAAAATATAAGGTGGTTAAGGTAAACAGGCAACGTAGCGACAAGATAGGAGCGAAGGACATCTAACTCCTGTTCACGAACCGCTCACATATGGCTCACACAGCCAACGCGAAAAAAAATCCTCTTCTGTGGAAGGTCCTTAGGCGTCGGCTACAACTAGTTAAAATCGAAAATGGCTCGGTAATCGCTTCTAAGATTCCGAGGACCCCGTTGCGCTATTGTAGCGCGGGAAGCACAGACGAGAAAAAGTCAGTGGGCGACGGGTGGAGAGAGAAAGAGCTGGACGAAGAAAGACGTAGGATTGCTATGGTACCAGATCGATAAAGCACTGAATCTGGATGAACCGCACTTCTGTTGGATCCCCATGTTGTAGTGTTCCCGGACCAGGACAAACGAGGGTGTTGTCTGCTACGATGATGATGGCTAGGAAAAGGATGATGTTGATAAAAGGATGAAGACGACCAAAGGAAACACAACTTTATTGCCCTCTATCGGCAGGAAAGAGAGCATCAATCAATGACGGGCCATACGGATAGGATACGTAAGGAATAAGCACCGCAATCAAGAAATAACGAAGGAATCAAGAGGCCGTTGGTACCATGGGATCTCACAAAGGAACATAGACCAATAGTTGAAGAAACGTTTCGCACTCTCAACAAGAACGGGAACAGTCAGAACAATAAAAGGCTCACGTAAAGTATAGGTTCTCTGCCTTCAGTCACAGGAATGAGAGAGAAACGTATATCAAGGGAGGGCTTTGATATGCACAGATTGGGAAACTAACCCCGAATTTTGGTCGCTCAACTCAGAGAGAGCTAGCAAGGGTTCACGACCACAAGTCTAAATCATTCAATCTCTATACTAACTGCAACCATATCATTGCCAGAGCTTAAGGCTGGGACAAAGAAACGCTGCCACTAAACCGACCCGTTCATTCGGTGTATTCCGCTTGTTAGCGCCAACCCGGCTTAAGGAACCAGGGGAATCGCCAGGAGATTAGGATCCTCTGGTGCCCCCATTCCTTCCCATCGAGGAAACGTGTGTGGATACGGATAAACGTGGTAGATATCCGAGCGGTGAACCATATCCATTGAGTGTCAGTAGTCAAATCCTTTCAGTGCCCAAGCATCTTGCTCACTGTCTTGGTGGCGCAATATGATCCTCTTGCGTCATCAAACCAAGGGGAAAACGGTTCCTGGATGCGTCCCTACTGGTACTTTCGTGTTCTTGTCGCTTTCTGCTTGCTCCAACAGACGATGCAGCTCCTTCTCCCGGCATTCCAAAGACGTCGCGGTGCTCTAATGTACCACCTTCAGGTACGCGGCCTGCGCCTCCTGCGCCTCCTGCGTTCCCGAGTCGCACAGCGTGTGGTCCACCTCCATTCCTGAGCCTCCGATTGCACCAGGCCCCATCATGCGGTAGTCGTCAGTGCGTATTACCTTCCTCCCGCCCCTTGTCTCATCATCCTCTTCCTCCACAGTGGGCCCGTTGTGGACGTGGGTGTTGGGGATGGAGCACACGAGCTGGATAATGGCTCCGGCACTGCCTCATGCATTGCACCAAACTTGGCCTGGGTGCAGGTGCAAGCCATGATGTGCCCGAGCGAGGACATGACCCCGCACTTGCACATTGCTCGTGGAGCGGCACAGCGTGCCCAGCCGGAGACCAACCTAAATCTGCTTGCCGGTGAGCCAAAGCACGGGGCGGATGGAGTGGAGGAGAGCCAAGTGTGGCTCAGTGGGTTGCTGGGCTCAACTACATGGCGACCATTGGCATCGTCCAGCTTCTGGAGCGGCTCTTGTCGGCTCTTCTCCCACATCGCCCGGCAGGCTGGCGTTGCTTCGTAAATGCATTCGCCGGCGCCGTGTGAGCTCACGATTGGTCCAAAAGTGGTATTAAGATAGTGGTTGACCTCGTTGGCAGCACGTGCGTGGGGCGCAATATACTAATAAGCGGACTGCCGAATCCACCCATCCGGAGAGGCAGAGGTTCATGAGCATGTCGAAGTGTTCGTCCTTTTGACACGGTGAAGGTCCTCGTCGCCCCGGATCCGCGTCTGAACGCTGTACAGATGAAAGCATCAATCTCGACCAGCACGGCCAGTACATCTTCCCGCTCACCTTCCATCTGTATAGTGCGGAGGAGGTAGCGCAGCTTCGTCTGAGTACTGTACCGCCATAGTAAGAGGCGTCCTTGACTGGTGCTGCCATTAAACTTGGGCATGTTCTGCCTCAGGCTGGCCAGTTGGTCCCGGAGCCACGATCGATGACAGGCTACCCCTCCCACACAAGTGCCCAGGACCTGCAGCCCATCCTCCCGAATCTGGTCCCGGTCCCGCTCGACGCACTTGCACAGGTTGGGTGTGAGGCCTGACGCGTCGTCTTCCAAAATCTCTGCAGCTCGGCCGATAATGCCTGTGGCTCTAGTCCGAAAATGTCGTCGACAGGTACTTCGCGACAAGATTGATGACAACACAGTTATAGTTTGCGAACTGATTGGGGTCGAAGATATTTGTAGCGAGTTCCCGGTGCATAGAGTGAGTTTTCTTTTTGGGTGTGGTGTACGAGCAAACGTAGTTCTATGTCACTGACCGTGATGGATGTTTTTTGAGACTCGGCAATAGCCGGGATGTTCTGATATCAAGGGACAGAGAGGGACAGAATGTTTCCTTTCCTTCTCTCCTTATGATAGTGTCCAGAGTGGCAGGGAGATAAACGCAATCTCTCTAGGCGGACAGTAGATAAGGTCCATGCCATGTGGACGTCACAGCCCGTTTGTAGTCTGATGGCTTTCCGAATGGTTCGCCTCTGTTGCCAACCGAAGAGGAGTCCAAATTGACCCTGAGATGTGAGAGAAGCACCACTGGATTTATCGTACTGGACGGTCCTTAGCAGGCCAAAGTGCTGAGAAGGGTTTTGTCTTTCCAGAGCACGACGGGGGCCGTGGGATTGGTGGCGAAGCAGAAGCGGTTGATGCTATTCTGACTCCTGTTGGCAGCAAACGAGAGGGCGGATGTGGTGTTGATGTAAAGGAGATATAAAGAGAGGATCGGGGATGCAAAGCCGGTTGTTTGACAGCACGCAGGCTATGTGAAGGTGTGATGATGATATGATAACTTGCCTATATATATGTTGACACCGTGGCCACCAACAAGCGCGGGGCTAAAACCGCCCTGGACCCGGCGCGCGCAGCACCCCTTGACCTCTTTCTGTGCTTTTGTGTTATGTCTCGTTGCCAGCCAGGGGCCATGTTCTGTCGGTTCGTGCTACTTGTACAACCTCTGTCAGGCCCACCAAGGCCCCCTAAACCGAATATTGACCCCATCATCATGCATCTACAAATCTACCAACCCCAACCCCAACTCGGCGCCGCCCAACTTGCAATCAAGAAAACAAAACGCATTGCACTTGTCCACAGATCGAGCTGATCCAGCGTTGAGAGAAAACACAAACCAAAAACAGGGAAGGGGAAAGAGGCCAGAGGAGAGGGAGGTGGGGGGGGGCAATTGTCCAGTCGTTCGTTCCTTCAGCTCTCCTTCCATTGTCCAGGCACAGGACAAGACACGCTTCGTTCCGACCGAACCGTCTCGCAACGCCGACCGGGCCAGGAGCAGGGACACAGTCGGGTCAGGGTCGGGAACAGACTGCAGCGAGACCGGCCAACGCAAGTCCCCCAATCGCTCCAACCCCAACCACAAGCTCAACTTGTACTCCTACTCTACTCCCAACCTTGGAGGTATCCTCTGGCCGGGACGGGGCGGGCCAAGAGGATAGTACCGGATTTCAAGTCGTCCAACCGAATCGAGACTTCTTCCACCTTCTTCTGCCCTGTACCACGGCGCGCACTTTACGTTTGCGGTCTTCGAATTCGATGCAGATGCCGACCAGGGGGTCAGCGGCCGAGCCCAAGTGAAGGTGGTAGTTGGCCAACCCTTTGCGGCCGGCCAAGGAGGCGCCACGACAGACCACCACGTCGCCGGCGCGAGGGTCGTCAGCATGTTCCGTGGTAGCCTGGCCGGCTTGGACCAGGACGGGCGCACCGAATGTGGAGCCGACGGGAGGGAGCAAGGCAGGGTTGGGAGCAAAGCATGCGTCAAGCAGTGCGCGCGCGACGATCCATCCCCAATCGCTTTAACGTTTTTGCCCGTGGCCAACGAGGCGGCTGTCGCGGCCAACACGGCACCCGTCTTGCCGGCCCACAAACGCAGTTGCTCCGTCGTGGCCGCGGCGGCGCAGGCACATGCACCTGCGTCAATTCGGTCCCTTCCTCCGTCGTGGCATTCTCTTCAAATACCACCGTCACCACTGCCATTTTCAAACGTTAGTCCATCAATCTCATCCAACCCCCAAACCCAACCAGAGGAGGAAGAAACAGGGCCAAAAGGGAAACTAGTGTGTACGTACCGGTCTGGAAATAATCTTCGTACAAGATGCGCACTTGGATTTGGTGGATCGTTTCGCCCTGGCTCGTCTCGGTCGAGGACTGGGTGCGCACCAGTACATCTTTCCGGCCTACCATGGTAGGTGGCAACTGAAGTGGAGACGAACGCCACCAGCGCGTGGTGGGCATCAAGTCCAAATCGCGGGCTCCGCCCAAGCGCGAAAAGCGCCTGGACACACTGGCTTGCCGTTGTGCGCTGGCGGCGGTGGGCGAGACAGTGGGTGCCACGGCCGTGGGCGAAGCACTAGCTGTAGGCGCAAGCGGATGCAGAGGCCGCCGCGCTCACGCCCATCCCGGCCGATCCGAGGGACGGGTAGCCAGCATCTGACTCGTCCGGACGGGATCCCACGCTGCTCGTCCGTCGCGTCGGGGCGGCGGGCGTACGAGCCGGCGCAAAGGGCACCGAAGGCTTGCCTCCCGGTGGAGGCGGAGGCGGCGCATGCACGGGGGGCAAGGTGGGCTTGCGCTCGAGGTTCGTGCGCTGGTCCAGGCTGGTGCGACGGTCGAGGCTCGTGCGCCGGTCAGCGCCAAGCGAACCAGGGGAGATGGAGGCACGCTTAGCAGGTGGCGGGGGGGCGGATGGGCCGGGGCAGGCGAGCCCGTGTATCCCCGCGGCACAGGCGGGGGCGAGCCCGTGTACCCACGCGGCACGGGCGGGGGTGAGGCAGGCATCGGAGGCGGCCCCGACGGCGGGCGACGCGGGGGCGGGCGCGTGGGCGCGCTGGAAGAAGGCGAGCGAGCAAGGCTGGGAGCCGGGGGCGCTTTCGTCGGGGGAGGCGGCGGGGAGTGCACGCTGTCCTCGCTTGAGCGTCCCTCCGCGGCATACTGCAGCGCGGCCGTCGCGTTGGCTGCCCAGTCGTCCAAGGGCGCCTCAACGGGCGAGTGGGGGTGCAGCGGGGCAGCTTCCAGCTGAGCTCGTGGTTCGTCCTGTCGCTGCTCCGACTCATGCGGGTCCTCGGGCTCATGCACTTCGTCGACGTGCGAGCGGGGCGCAAAGCCCGGGATGGCCACGCCCCCTAGGGGTACTCCACGCCGCCGAGGCGGCACGTCCGCCGGCTCGTCCTCCGTCGCCGCTGCCGCTGCCGCGCCTTCCTCAGCCTGTTGCTGGGCCTCCTGTTGGATCTCCTGCGCGACCACGTCCCTCTGCCGCGGGGGCATCGGGGCGCCCATCCCACCAAACGGGAACGGCGCTCCGCCAATCTTGTGCCCGCCCAAGCGTGCCATTCGTTCCGCCAAGCGCGCACGGCGGTCCCGCTCTTCTTGCTGCTCTTGTTCCTCTGGCGTAACTTCGTGCGGCTCCTGCACTTGGTCCGGTTCATGGGAAGGGAACAAGGCACCCGGTTGAGCCGGCTGTTGGGTAGTGGTGGCAGCAGTAGGGGCCTCAACGTGGTCAAACTCCTCCGCCGGAGAGGGCTCCGCCATCCGCGGCTTGGGCGCGCGAATGGCCGGGACAGGCGGTTGAGGTGCGGGAACGGTAGGAGAGGGCAAGGTAGGTGGCACCGGGGCAGCATGAGGAGGCGGGATGGGCGTACGTGCTGTCACGGCCGACATTGGTTCCGCTTCCGTTGGCGTTGTATCACCTTGTTCTTGCTCCTCCTGCTGCTCCTGCGCCTGCTCCTCCTCATGCTCGTCCGTGCTCGTGGCGAACCTGCTTTGCTCCTGTGCTTCGGGTTCCAACTGGCGGGAAGGGACGGGCGGTGGATAGACAGGTGCGACGGGCGCCGGCCCCGCCAAGAACTGGTCCAGAGCCAACTGATTCTGGGCCATCTCGTCCGGATCCAGCGGCATGGTCCAAGCACTGTTGACCGAATCGCGACGATCAAACGATGGGGGCAACAAGACCCCGTCTCGTCCTGCGCCGCCGGCGTTGCATCGTCCGAGCGCGCCACAGTGGGAGGGGGGGCCAGTCCGGTGGGCTGGTCTGCACCGGGCGTAGCACCAGAAGCAGAGCAGGAGCAGAGCAGGAGCAGCAGGAGCAGCAGCAGGTTTGCCAGCTGGGACAGTTGGGGCTGGAGCGACGGGCACAGCGTCCACCGTGTCCTGCGTGGCGGCACGAGCAGGCTCGTGGGTGGTTGCCGTGCGACGCGGGGGCGCAACGCGGCGTGGAGGAGCTGGACGCCCCCCAGTCGGGGCAGGAGCAGCGGGCACGGGTGCAGCGGGCTTGTTGTGGTTCACTGGGACCGGAGGGGAGGTGCACTTGTTACTACCCCCACCTCGTCGTCCTCGTCGTCAAACAGACCCGGTTCGTCCGTTGTCTCTTCGTGTTGGGCAAGACCTGCAGCCGGAGCCGGAGCCGGAGCAGGTGGAGCAGGGGTAGCAGGAACCGTCGGAGCCGGGGCACCAAACATGTTCATCCCGCCTCCTGCTTGGAGACGGCGCAAGATGGCAGCTTTGCGCGTCGCTTCATCCTGCTCTTCCTGTGGTGGTTCTTCGGAATCCGCCTCCTTCTCCTTCTGCTTCTCCTTCTCCCCCTCCTCGTCGTCCGAGGGGAACAAAGCTCTCTTTCTGTCGTGCCTTCGTCGGCCTGCGGCGGCGGCGACTTGGACGCGGCCGGGGCACCAAACAGCGGTGGCGGTGGCGCGCCAATTTTCATCCCGCCCGTGGTCTGGAGACGACGCAGAATGGCGGCTTTACGTTCGGCCGCCGCGGCCGCTTCGGCTTCAGCTTGCTTTTGCTCCTCCGTCAGCTCGGCAGGTGGTTCGGTCTCGTGGTCCGCGCAGCAGCAGTGCCGTCGTCGTGCTCCGCATCGGCCTCGGCCTCGTGCTCGTGCTCGTGCTCGTGCTCGTGCTCGTGCTCGTGCTCGTGCTCGTGCTCGTGCTCGTGCTCGTGCTCGTGCTCGTGCTCGTGCTCGTGCGTGGGATCGTGCCCTTGGTCGGGGGCAGTGGGGTGCGTAGCCGATTCCGGGTCGTCCGACGTGGGCTTAGGTGCAGCTGGAACAGGTGCAGCCGGAACCGCCGAGCTGCCCGTTCCAATGCCCGCCAACGCTGCCGCGCGACGATCCGAGGTCAAGCGACCGGGTTTGGGCGCAAGAGGTGGCGGAGCGCGGGCAGTCGACGAACTGGGCTCGTCCCCTGCGCCACCACGTTGCAGGGCCGCCATGCGTTCCTTGAGCGACATCTTGATGGACGACTTGGCATCGGCTGCACTAAATCCGCCGGGTCCCTCCGATCCCGTCGCCGCGCCCTGTGCACCCGACTCGCCGGACCCACGACCCCGCCTCGGCGGGAGCCGGACTAGGGGCGCGCGCAGCTACTGGCGCAGGAGCGGTTGTAGAGCTTACCGAGCTCGCGTGTCCGGGAGTGGAGCTAGGTGGGCGAAAGGCGGTGCCAGGTGGAGGAGGCGGCTGGATGGGCTTGTCGCCCGCAGTGGGTGGGGGGCGACGCCAGCCTGCACCCGTGCGGTGAATGGGCGGCGGAGCCGGCGCCTCGCTGGGTTTGTTGAACGCGGCAATCCGGTCCCGCAGGGCATTGCTTTTCTTGGGCACTGCAGGGGGCGGATGCTTGTGCGCG
Source organism: Moniliella sp. 'wahieum' (assembly GCA_003971905.1). Taxonomy (NCBI): domain Eukaryota; kingdom Fungi; phylum Basidiomycota; class Moniliellomycetes; order Moniliellales; family Moniliellaceae; genus Moniliella; species Moniliella sp. 'wahieum'. Next base: position 46,260 of record RSEE01000083.1, on the reverse strand, counting down.
GCCGGGGCGGGGGGAAGGGTGGAGGCGGGAGCGGCAGCGGGAGCAGAAACGGCAGCGGGAGCGGAAACAACAGCGGGAGCCAGAGCCGAAGTGGGCGAAGGAGGCGCCGGTGCAGCAGGCGCTTCCTCCGAGGCCGAGGGTGCCGCTGTCGATCCAAGGGGCTGGGAAGGCGCAGCGGGAGCAAGAGGGGTGGGGGGCTGCGCAGAAGGTCCTGCCCCTACGCCTGCACCTGCATCTGCTTCCACTTCTGGGACCAGTTCCTGTTTCGACGTTGGTTCCGGTGCCGGTGCCGGTGCCGGTTCGGGTTCTGGTGGCGCTGCAAGGGCGGGGCGACGGGCTGGGAAGAAGGCAAAGATGCCGCAGCCGGGGGAGAGAGCGCGCGGGGGGGGGCGACCGGTGCCGGCGTAGGGTCCAGCACGGGGTCGGGATGCGGTGCAGACACCGGCACCGGTACCGACACGGCTTCGGCCTCGGGGACTGGGGCGCAGGTTGCGGTGGGGGTTGGAGGTTAGGGTCAGGTTGGACTTGCGGTGGGAGTTGCGGTAGCGCGTGGGTGTCAGGGTCAGGGTCGGGTCGGGGTGAGGCTGCTGCTCCGGGGGCAAAAAAGTGACAAAGCCACCGGGGAAAGTGCCGTGGCGGGTGTGGTCCAAGCTTTCGCCGACAAACCATTCGTCATCGTCATCGTCGTCGTCATCGGCGGGAGTGTCGTCGGTGGGCGGGGCGCGGGCCAGGACACGGACCGTCTCGCCCTTGGCAAAGGTGAGGTCGCCACGGTGGGGGCTTGTACTTGACGGCAGCGACGGCGAGGAGCGGGAGGGGAGGGGAGGGGGGGGCATGGTGGTGGTGGTGGGGATGGGGGTGGGGATGGGGGTGGTGGCGGTGCGCGCGGAGAGGCGGAGGGGAGGGGGGCGCAGGCGCACAGCCAACCCTAGTGGGGGGCTGTGGCTGCGCGGACGTGGCCTGGAGCGTGCATGGGTGACGCATGGGTGATGCGTGGATGCGGCGCGGAGACACAGGCGTGGTGCGGGCAGGCACTGCGCTCGGGCCACGCGGGGATGGCACAGGAGCAGTGCCGACGCGCGGGCTGGCGCAGTGGCTGGCCCCGTGGCGGCTGTCATGCGCAGCACGCCTCCCGCACAGCGCCACTGCGTGCGTGGGCGATGACGTCGCCGCATGCGCCTGCGCCTGCGTTGCGCGTGTTGGTCAGCGGGCTTATGTCGGTCTTTCTTCTCTTCCCCGTCGTGGGCGCACCCTGGGCGGCGCAACCGTCTCCTGGCCGACGTCGATGCGAGAAGCGAGATGGCAACGAGAGCAAGCACGGTGGGCTGGTCGATGGGAAACTCGGGCTGGCAGAAGAGACGCACGGCTGGGCTGCGATCTGTTGGAGAGAGACTGCCGCTGGCGATGCAAATGGCTCATTCAATTGGCGGTTTTGGCCCTCGTAGATCTCGTAGATCTTATTCAGTGCACGACCACCACACAGGCACGATTGGTTGCCAACAGCATGTCAGCGTTTAACGTTCAAGGTGGTTGGGTGACCTGCCTCTGCTCTAGCTCTAGTCTGCAGAGTGGTCCGACTCTCTCTTGTGGCTCTATTGTCCCCCCTGTCAGGCTGGGCAGGGCGGATCTCTGGTAGTCATATCATTCTCAAGAACATCTTTTCTCTCCTCTGTTGCTCTTTCCAACACGCCAAACATGATCAACGCGGTTGACCAAACAAGTAGGAACCATGCGCAAGGCAAGGAGTGTCACGGGGTCACTTGCTGGCTTCCCAGGCGGAGACCTTGCCTACCCATCGGAGACAATACTCAGTACTCAGTACTCAAGTACTCACGGACTGAGGACTGGACGCATTTGAGATCCAAAGTCCAAGGAACACTGCGAACACTAGCGTGAACGTAGGAACGTCGCCACTGAGTTTTGCTGGTCGTCTGGCAGAGCCAGGCAGCGTCCGTAAGGAGAGGTTGCACGTTCGTAGGGGCCGACGAGAAAGCGGGGAGTCCCGATGGGCGAGGGAGGGCAAGCGAGCTGAGCGCTAATGGGAAAGCGCTTCTTGTAATAGAGTGGATTTCGCCTAGAAGAAGGATGAAGAAGAACGAGAAGGGTGGGCGGCTTGGGCCATCACAATTGGATCGAAGAACAGGCAGGTTTTATAGAGAAGGGGGGACAAAGGGAAGACCAACAAACAGAGGTCTCCAGTGAAAAGGGGAAACGAGTCAAAGGAAACAAGTGAGGACCAAGCACGAGAGGCGCGAGGTGAGAGAGAGACGAGACGAGAGTCAAAAAGGGCAAAGCGGACCCGAGACGAGAAACGAGGCGAGAAACCGAGTCGAAACCATCACAGTGTATAGTGTTTTGGATTTTAGATGAGCGCGAGCGAACTTCTGAGTAGTTGTGCTGTAGAAGTAGCCGGTAAAGCATAGCAGTAGTAGTAGTAGTGCTTCACGACGGATAACAGGTCGTAGGGCAGGTACTCCCGCACCTCCTAGTCCCGACCTGCATGGTCTCACGTCACACTAACAAAACACCCATCTCATCTCATCTCACCTCACCTCGCCACCACTCGGAGTCTACATATACCTACCGCTCGCGCCCCGACGCACGACCCACAAACCACCCAACCAAGCACATAAACAAAAGAAAACAAATAGAAAAACAAATGAACGGAAGCAAACACGAATACAGCGGTCAAGCTTGAAGCTCGCAGCTTCTTGCTCGCCTGCGCAGGCGAGGGCACCTGGCTCTCCCGCCCGTCGCGAACCCATACAAATCACCCACAAACACAAACACAAACACAACCAAAGCCAAACCAAAGCCAAACCAGATACAGATACAGATACAGATACAGGGCCCAAATGGTAGAGCAGAGCATAGGTAGGGACGGACGGGTGGACGGACGGACAAACGGACGAAGGGATGGAGGGACGAATGGAGGTACGAATGCAGCCACGGACGGACGGAGGGGGACGAATGGAGGAGGGAGGGAGGACCAACGACCGAGCCGAGCTGAGCCACGTGTACCCCAAAAGGCAAGAGGGCACCACTCACACCCACACCCACACGCACGCGCATCAAGTGACCATAGGCTCGGGCTCGGGCTCGGGCTCTGGCTGCTGCTCCGTCTCCTGCTGCGGGTGAGGCACGGGTGCGGGTGCGGGGTCGGGTCGGCCGCGAGTGCGCTGGGCGCCAGAACGGTGCTCGTGGAGGTCGTGGCAGCAGTGGCAGTAGCAGTGGGAGTGGGAGTGGGAGTGGGAGTGGCATCGCCCGTGGCATCGCCCGTGGCATCGCCCGTGGCAGTGGGAATGGAAGTGGGATCAGGTGCGGGGGAGTACCACCCACTGCCGTGGTAAGTTTAGCTTCTTGGTGTTGCGCCTCCCCTTCTCCTTCTCCTTGCGTTTGGGTTTGCGTTTGAGTTTGGGTTTGGGGGGTTTTACTTTCCCCTGCCCCGTGGGTTTGGGTTTGGGTTGGGATTGTGGCGTCGCCCTCCTCGCCTTCTTCAACCTCAAGTTCTTCCTCTTCCTCCTCCTCCTCCTCCTCAGCGTGTCCCTCACGAGCAACCTGAGGCACGGGGTCTTTAGCCGCTTGCGCCCCCCCCTCCCCCTCCGCCTGCGCCCCCCCCTGCGCCCCTGCCTCCCTGCGCCTGCGCAGCAGCAGTGCGACAGGCGGGTGAGACTTTGGGTGCCGACGCAAATTACTCTGTACCGAGAAGGAGCGTAAACATCCGGGCAGTGCAGAGGTAAGGTTTTCACCCGTGCACGTGGTGGTGAATCTTGAGCGACGAAGGGCGGGTAAAGCGTTTACCGCACCACTGACACTCGTACTTGGGGGCTGTGGTTCGACTGCTCGCCCCCCCCGATGCACCTGCACCTGCACCACCACCTGCACCGCCACCTGCGCCAGGGCCCCCGCCACTGCCGCTCCCGCGCGGGATCAGCCAAAGGCACGCCCTTCCCATTCCCATGGGATGAGGAGCGCGGGCAAAGGGTACAGGAGCGTGTGGCTCCCGCCCGGGGGGTAGGCATACGCGTAAGGTGGTACGTCGGTCCAGGAGCGGTGGCGGAAATGGCCCTGACCTGACCCTGGCCTTGGCCCTGGCCTGGCCCTGGCCTGGGGTTGGCGACGGGACCTGACCCAGGGGGCATCATTTGTGCTCCGCCGTGTGGTTGAGTGTGTGGTGCGTGCGGGGCCATGGTCAGTCCGATGGGCGGGCCGAGCGGCGCGGGCATGTACGAGGGTTGTGATTCGATCCAGGAGGGCGGAGGGGGGAGGGGGTAGCTGTCCCTGCTGGGGTGCGTGCGGGTGTGCGTGAGGGTGAGGGGGTAGCCGTGCGGCGGAGGGTAAGAAGGGTAGGAAGGGTAAGAGGAAGGAGGGGCGGAAGGTGGTCCGTGGGAGGGAGATGGGTCAGGTCAGGTCCAGATCCTGGGTGAGGGTAGGGATGTACATTCCACCATGGGTGGGATAGGCATACCATGGGCATACCCATGCCCATTCCATTCCCATCCCCATGTGCGGCGGCACCATCATCCCCCCACCAGCACCAGTGGTAGTGCCGGGGTAAGGTGGACCCAGTTCTTGGTCCTCCTCTTCGGCCTCTTGGTCGACCTCGAGTCCTGCTCTGCGGACCAGCGCGGCTCGTCCGACCGGTCCGAACTGTGCGCGGTTTGTGGCGTCCTGGTCCTGTACGATCGTCACTCGCCTGTACCATCGTCTCGTCCTCCTCATCATCTTGCCGATCCTGCAATCGAATTTGCTGCATACGAAGTGCATGAGCGTCCATGCTCCCGCCGCCGCCAGAGCGGTGGTGGCCATGACCATGACCGCGACCAGCAGTAGGCCCAGAAGCAGTAGCATGCCCAGGAGTGGCCCGAAGAAAGCGTATGCGTATGCGTATGAGCATGAGAATGAGTATGAGCATGCGCATGGGGATGACGAGCTTCGCGGCCACTGACTTTCCGTTTGAGCGAGGTGGGCGAGGTAGGATCGGCATAAGCGTAAGGGTAAGCGTATTCAGCCACATCCTGTGCCTCCTCAAACGTGCTCCGATGCATACTCCCCATCTCCACCCACATCACCCTCACCCTCACCCTCACCATCTCCACCACATCGTCGCGCTGTGTCCCACCCCGCGCCGACGGGGGCAGCCATAGCAGGGTCGCGGGGGTCAGCCGAAGTGGCCGATACGGGAGAAGAGAACCGGGTTCGGTGCGACTCCTGCGTCCGGTTCCCCCGGCGCCCGCACCCGAGGTAGGGGGGAGGGGACGGTGCACGGACCACTCGGGCGGGGGGAACGGCGTCGGTCCAGGTGGCGGATGTGTACCCAGAACCCACCGTTGGGCGTCGGGATGGCCGTGGGGCCCAAGGTACCAGGTGGAGGCGGAGGTGGAGGTGGGTAGGCCTGTGCTTGTGCTTGTGCTTGAGCTTGGGCTTGGGAGTGAGGGTGCGGAGGGGCAACAGCCCCCGCACGCGGTGCTGGGGTCGCGGCGCCACTCGGTCCAGACCGGGACGGAATGGGACGGGCGGTGAGTGGGGTGAGTGTGGCCTACGGTGCCAGCGCGACGGAGTCCAGCGGGATGCACAGCGCGCCGAGGGCGACGGTAGGAGCTTGTGCGCAACGGCGTTGGAGAGGGGTACGGAGCGTGTGCATGCGTAGGGTAAGCCAGCATACTTTCGCGTACTGTGCCTGGTCCAGGTCCAGTGGCTGTGCCAGGTCCAGAGGCAGAGCCAGGCGCGGGGGGTACACGTTCACGTACGTCCCTGCTCCCGTGGGGCCGGGGTACGGAGGAGGGTAAGAAGGGTACGGCGCCGCACCACTACCACTTCCACTACCGCCGCTACCGTCGCGCGGGTAAGGCGACGTGAGCGAGGTGGAGCGTTGGTGCTGCGGGTGTGGGTGGGGGTAGGCAGCGTACGCTCCTGCAGGGTAGACGTAGGTTCCAGGACCGGCGGAGGAAGGTACGGGCATTGCGCCTGAAGTCTGGCGCGAGTGGCCGCGGGACGAGTGGGTGATAGGCGACGTGGGACGCGAGTCGGTCGAGGTGGCGGCGGACGCGGTGGACGGGGTGCGACGAACCCGTTTTTCAGCTGGGCGTCGGCGGGATAGGTGTGGACGAGACGGGAGTGGAAGAAGCTGCCGCTGCAGCGGCGGCAGCTGCAGCTGCTGCAGTCGAGGCTACTTCCGACCCGACCGAAACGGAAGCGAGAATGTCCAGTCCGCCCGATCCGGAACTAGGTGGGCGGCTACGCCGGCACTGCCGCCGCTGCCACTGGCACTGCCACCGGTGCGTGCGTGGCGCGGGGTGGTATGCACCAACGCAGACGAGGACGAGGACGGAGCGGGTGGAGGGGAGCGCTGCGACGGGAACTGCAGTTGCAACTGCGCCTCATCGTCGTTCGACCCGGCGCCCGGGGCCTCGGAGGAGATGCGTTGCAGTTGGGCCGAGCCAGGGTGGTGGGAGCTGCTGACGCGGCGCACGCGAGGCGGGAAACAAGCCATTGTGCATCGTGCCGAGGGGGGCAAATCGAGTTCGCGTGTGCGGCGTGTGAGGCGCATGCTGCCTCCCGGTCCGAGGGCACGACGCGAGGGGCGAAGCGAGGTTTGGGAAGCGCTGGAGGAGGTGGCGGGGCTAGGCGCAACCGCCTCGGTGGCGAGTGCCAAGGGCGAAGCCCAGGACGAAGGATGGGCGCCCTCGTGGCCGCTCCAGAGCGGGCAGAGGCGTGCCGCGGGCACGGGCGCGGCGGGTCTGGGTGCTGGTGGCGTCCCGGGCGCGGTCGCGGTCGCGGTCAGGGACGAGGATGGGTGGCAAGCGCCTTGGGCACGGCGGGGGAGGTGCTGGCGCCGCGCGGGTGCGCAGGCTGGCTGGCTGCTCGGGGGCTCGTGGAGCAGGTTGGAGATGCTGGGGAGGACGACGTCGCGGCTGTCGCGCACAGAGGCGGGGGTGGAGGGGCCCGTGGGGCTGGGGCTGGAGGCGTCGCGGGGGTGGGGTCGAGGTCCATGGCTTCGCCCAGCGGGGGCGCTGGGGCGGGGTCTGTGGCGTCAGCGTCGGCGGTGGCCGAGGTGGCAGTGGCGGGGGCGGGCGCGGGCGCGGAGAGGGGGACTTGGGGCGGGGGAAGACAAAGGTGGTGTTGGCGCTCATGGCGGCCGGACGGGGGCGTGGGTGGGTGGTGGTGGTCGCCGGTAGCAGAACCACCGCTGGGCCAAGCAAACCAAAGCCAAAGCAGAGCGTTCGGCCCATCAGGCGCGCGCACGGGGCAGTGTGTGGGCGCGGGGAGGGGCGTGCGAGCGCTGTGCGTGCTGTGCGCAGCCGGGAGCGGCCGGGGGCATTGTGCGCTGGGGGAGGCAGGCGGGTGGCAGGCGGGCGGTGTGTGGGCTGTTGCGGCGGCGGGCAGGAGCGTGCTGACTGGGGCGGACGGGCGCTGGGCTGCGCACTCGGCCAGCCGTTCGACAGCTGCGCCGGCGGCCGAGCGGCAGTGTCGGCAGCAGTGACGTCGCGGGCGGCGGCGCAGGCGGGCAGTGTGGGGTGCTGCGCCCCAGCGCGGGCCTGCTTGATGCGGCAGGCGGCGGCAGGGCGTGCGATCGCCCAGGGCCGATCGGCTGCGAGGCGCGACGGATGACCGGGGCCGCACGATCGGTGCGTGAGTGCCGAGGATCCCAGCGAGCAGCGGCGCACCCCGCACCCGCCCAGTGTGCGGCCGCGCACGCATGATGTCATGGCGGGCTGAGCGGCTGAGCGGCTGAGTGCTGCTGCGGCATGATGCATGAGGATTCAGAATAGTCAGATCTCAGAGACTCAGGCAGGGCGTGTGCATCGCAGCGCTGTGGCTATCTGCGCTGCCTCACGCCTCAGCATCACCCACCCGCATCACCCCTCCGCTGGCGGCCTCAGCGTGTGCGTGATTATACTGATCCACCACCCGCCCTCTACACTGCTCCCCTCCCCTCCACTCCACTCCCCTCCACCTCCGTGGCTGCTCAGCATGATGACAACCACGCTCGCTACCACTATCCCACTCGGCCTCGGCCCTCAGCGATCGGCGCTGCCTCCACATCCCACTCCCCTTCCCTCCGCCCATCCGTCGCTCATCACGTGCAAGTCATGCCTGTCGTTCGGCTTGGGTCGCCGTCTCTCTGCCCATCCACATGTATATTCAACCTCTTCGCGGTCCTCGCCCTCCCATTGATATCACGTGCTTCTACCCCGCCTCGTTTGCTACCACTCGAGCCTGTGCCACCACGATCCCTGCAAGGCTGGCAGAGGCTACACATGCATGCGCTGCACACCCAAACCAGACACAAACACAGACACAGACAAACACAACAAACCAACCAACCCACTCGACCCCGCGCTCAGTACCAGTCCATCACTGCATCGTCCATCGAACCTAACCGTACAATACGCCGAAACCGGTCACCCGCACGACGCGTTCCCCGCCACGATTGCTTTCCACAGTGGCGGTCGTACCTCTTCACGTGTGGTGCAACCCCCAAGGCCGCGTCCTGCTCCGCTTCCAGGTAAGCTGCCAGCACGTCGAACGAGCGTACTTTGCGTGGGACACCGTGACGCCGGTGGCTGGCGCCAGCCCGCCTGGACGCCAGGACGAGGGGATGCCGCGCGCATCCGTGCGTGCGCGGATGCACCAGCGGCCCAGTCTGACTCTGAGTGCAAGTGCGACTGCACTGCGAGTACGAGTGCGAGTGCGAGTGCGAAGGCGGGTGCGAATGCGAAGACGAATGCTTCAACGAAGATGGAGAACACGAGGTAGGAGTCCAGGGGAGAGAACGGGCCCGAGCGAAGCGAATCCGAAGCCGAAGCCGAGGCGAAGACGTGGACGTGGACGGTGACGGTGTGGCGGCCAAGACAAAACGTAGACGTAGACGTAGACGCGTTACAGCGCCTCTGAAGGACGGCAATGAGCATGTTGGGTCCCATTCCAATGGGGTGGGTCCACAGGTGTTGGGTCCAAGGGGGCTGGGTCCAAGGGTGCTGGGTCCAAGGGTGCTGGTCCAAGGGTGCTATATCCAAGGGGTAGGCTCCAAGGGTGCGGGGTCCAAGGGTGTTGAGGTGGGTTGGGACGATGGGCCAGGCATAAGAGCGCGAGGGATTCAACTCTTGCCTGCGAGCCGTAGTGACATTACCCCGGATCCCACGGATCCCACGGATTTCACGGTGGAGGGCATTGGGACCAGTGGGTTGGTTGCGCTCGCGCAGCGACGGCACCAGATCGTGGGCACCAGAAGCACGCTTGCCCACCTGTGCAAGGTCGCCCGGGCAAGACGGACAGATGGCAAATGGTCCAGCTACCGCCACCTGACGCGGACCACCATCTGGGTGCGAGCACCTTTGGTGGGCCAAGCGGGCGGAGCAGGCGGGACAAGTCGACCAGCCGTGGCACCGCCCGAGGGACGTACCGTTGCGCTGCAGCGACGATGACGCGTTCGAAGCGTGCACTGTCAAGTGGGTACGTAGCAGGAATTTGGTGGTTGCTGCTCCGGGTGCTGCTCGGGTGCTGCTGGTGGTGGTGTCGGTGTCGGTGGGTATTGGTGGTATTGGAATGGCTGTTGCGACGGCTGGGCGTGGGCGTCTTATCGTGGGGATCGTCTCCCCCTCCCGGTCAAAGCCATCTTCCCGGACCCCCTTTTCCGGCCATGGTCCTCAGCGGCCGAACGAGAGGGCTAGACGGAGATACGGGCCAACGTTGGTACGGTGGGTGCACAGGGCGGTTCGAAGAGGTGAAAGGTCACGTGAAAGGGAGAAGAGTGAAGGCGAAAGTGAATGTTGAATGTGAATGTGAATGTGAAGGCGAAAGCGGAAGGGGGAAGGGGAACGAGTGTGTAGGGGACCTTGGTACGTCACACGCGGCCCCCGAACCCCGCCGAACCCGAACCCGAACCCGAGCCTGAGCGGGTACAACTTGCTGGACGAGACTCTGTAGTCGTAGTAGGTGTAGCAGCACACTGTATAAGCTGAAAGTCTGCGTCCGCGCCGGAGCAACCAAAGCCGGAACCAAAGCTGAGCTGGAGATGAATTGGAGACGGAGCACCCGTCCCCGCCTTGGGTGTCACACCCACAGGGACGCTTGAAACGACAGATTATCGAACAAGGAATCCACTGTTGTTGTTGGTAGTGTTGTGATTGGTGGCAGGCAGTGCTGGCGCGGTACAGGCCGAGGGGTTAGCCGAGGGGGCGTTGGTGGCGTCGGAACCGGATTCGGGCAGGGATTCGGACAGGATGAGGGACGAAGGGACCCCAGGCGGGCTCGGACGCCTTGCGCATGCGTGGTGTTGGTGATGCGGTAGACGGATGAGGAAGAGAAGGGGAGGACGAGAGGAAAGCGAAAGTGAATGCGAATGCGAATGCGAATGCGAATTGGAATTGGAAATGAGACTGGGATTGTTATTGACTGGGATGAGGTTCGAACAGGAAGCTCAAGGCGGGAGAAAGGTGGGTAGACGGGCCCAGTCCAAGGGGACCAAGAAGAAGAAGAAGAAGAAGAAGTCAAAGAATAGTCTCCAGAGCTCCCACGGCGATTGTCGAAAAACCTCCACCATCCACCCCGCCTTCGAGCCCACATTCGAACGTCCTGCCGGCACGGACCCCGATCCAGACCCAACCCAAACCCAGACCCAGACCCGGACCCGGACCCGCTGGGTGCCGTCGGCGAAACCGCGGTGAGTGTGGCGCTGTGCTGCCTCCGTCGGAGCGGGTGGTCGCGTTGCGGTTGTGGGCTGGGACGAGAAGCGAGGGAACCGATGTGGCGATCGAACGCTTGTGCGCCCACACACTCAAACGACGACACGGATGAAGATGACGAGGAAGAGGAAGAGGAAAGGACGACGGTCGGGACGGGAGGAGGATGAGGAGGTCAAAGACAAAGACAAAGACAGAGACAGAGACAAAGATGATCGCGTCGTACCACCGACGCTGATACCGCCCTGACACAGGCACAGGCACCGGCATCGGTACCAGGGAGTGTAACGGTAATGGTAAGGGTAAGGGTAAGGTAAGGGTAATGGTGCGGCCGGCTTTTCTCCCTGAGCCCCAATACCGATGCCGCCGAAGACGACGCGAGGGACGAGGTTGAGTATGCTCATCAACACTATCACCTTTACCATCACCATTGCCATCATCCATGACGGTCCCGATGGCCCAGACTACCAAGCGACCACCACGGCGAGCCCCGGTGCTGCTAGGACTAGTGTGGACGGCGGTGGGGAGGTCGTCACGGCAAAGGCGAAGGCAAAGGCAAAGGCACGGGCGGGGACAAGGCGAAGGTAAGAGCGTGGACACGACAAGGAAGACAAGAACGGGCTGCCAGTCACATCGGGTTTGGCAGGGTCGGTTTTGGCAGGATCGTGGTTGGCAGGGTTGGGTGTGGGAAGGATGGGTTTGGGGGGGACCTGCGACGGCGTGCGAGACGGTGAAGCCAGTGTGTAGGCCAGAGATCTGTAGGGGAATGGGATGCGGTTAAGGGCGCGCGGGCGAGTGGTGGTATGGAGGAGTAAGGGGAGGAAGAGTGAGAGGAGGGAGAGGAAACGGAGGAGGAAGAGAAAGAGGAGGAGGAAAAGGAAAAAGATGAGGGAGGAAGGGGTGAGGATCCAAGGTGGTGCTGTTGGAGGTGGTAGGGGGACGAGATGGTAGTGCGACGGTGGGTGGAAGCGAGGAGCAAGAGCTGTGTGGTTGGTGTGGGCAAGGAGAGGAAGAGAAGAGAAGAAGAGAAGAGGTCAGACTTGCGTTCTACCTCTGTGGGGGATGCCACGATACGTTATGATGTGACGTACCGGACGAGGCTTGTTGTGGGGACGTTTTCGCTCGCCAAAGCCCGAGCGGCGGAAAGGAGGGAGAGGCGGGCAGGGGGGCGCGCGGGGGGCGTAGCGAAGGCGGACATCGATGGGGGGGGGAATGGAGATGGGGATGGGGGGATGGTGGTGTGGTGGTGGTGATGGTGGGCAAGAGATCAGAGAGTTGCTGTAGATGGCCAGCCGCGTCGTCCTCTACCAGAGACGCACCAACCACGATGCACTGCCCACAACCAATACCCACCAGGATGCTTATGAGGATGGCGAGGAGGAGGGGCAGCACAGCAGGGCGGCAAGCAACATAACAAACACGGCCACATGCTAGTGGGTGGCCACCCTGCATGCGCCGCTCTCTCTGCATACCAAGTGGGCTGCCTTGCATGCCTCCTGCATCCGCCCATGCAGGGGGCATGCCTCGTCCCCGCTGCACGGCGCCTGTGTAGCGCATGCCTCGTCCCCACCGCACGGCGTCTGTGCAGGGCGTTCCTCGTGGGCGGCATGCCGAGCTGCCAATAAAACCACTAACAAACACTTGGGTGGACAAACACGTCCACATGCCAGGGATGCATATACATGGGAGGGATGCTGGATGCACAGTCGATTCTCCCTCTGTTGGCTTCTACCTCTCTCCCCGCTGCTCTGGGCTTGTGCAGATCGATCCCTAAGCCCCCCCCCTTAACCCTCCGCTTCCCCAGGCCAGGGATCCGGGTCCGAACCGCTTCCCGGGCATGCCTTTGAGCCTCCGCTCCAGTGTTCCATACTACTAGCCTATAGGATAACAGCAGATCCAACAGCCATCATACATCCATTGTCTGGCCACCAAAACAAGCACAGAAAGAAATAACGATCGATGGATCGAGATTTCTCCTCCATCGCCTTATTCATCGCCTCCCTACTCTCCTATCAACCTAGCCATCGTATTCGACTCGTTGACACCTGAACTCAGAGGCAGCATCCGCTTCCTTCTTCCCTCTTCCCGCTTCCGCTTCCCCCAGCTAGCACTCTGGACGTATGTGAGACCAAGGCCAAACGCCTACCATACCCAGGCGCGTGTGCCTAGCGTCTACGTCTAACCCTCTTTTTTTTCCCTTCCCTTTGACCCACTGATCCTCCATGCTCCAATTGATATTTCAACATTCACCCATTCCCCGTCGCCCTAACCCTACCTGCCGCTGCGACCCATGCATCATGCATCAGGGTACGTAGCAACGGACAAAATCCGCATCGATCATCGATTTCCATCCTGCCTCCCGCCTCCTCCCCCCCTCCCACTTCCCACCTCCCTCCCTCCTGCATCCTCTCTCTCATCGACCATTCATCATCCATCCATTCATCCAAGTACCATCCTGCATCCGCTCCGATCTGCTCCGCCGCACGTGATTGCGAATATGGGCATGAGCGCGTGAGGCTGGGCCTAGGGTGCGTTGTGTGTTTCACATATAATACGAAGAGTTCGTTGAACGTATCTGAGATCTGAGATTCTGAGATCTGAATTCCGACGACGAGAGCGACGGAGCGATTGGATGAGTACTGACTGACTGGGAGCGGCTCGCTCAAGCTTTTCCAGCTTCCAGCTTCCAGCTTTTAACCTTCCAGCTTCCAGATTCTAGCTGTATACAAGGGAGCGCTCTTGTCGGAGCTATAGTGAGCTGGTGAGCAGTGAAGCTTGAAGCTAGTGAAGCTAGTGAGGCTTGAAGTCAAGCTTGAAGCTTGAAGCTTGAGGTTGAGCTTGAAAAGCTTGAAGCTTGAAGCTTGAAGCTCGAAGCTCGAAGCTAGTAAGCGCTAAGCGCTAAGCAGTGAGGTCTGAGATCTGAGATCTGAGTGCCTGAGCTACTGAGCCTACTGCGCCTACTGAGCCACTGAGCGCGCCAAGGACCAACCAAGACGGTACGTTGAGTGGGAGCCGTGAGGACTCTGGATAATCGAATAATCGGCAATCGATAACGATAAGGCCTAAGGCCTAAGGGCTTGCCCAAGGCCCAAGCTTAAAGTGTAAAGCTTAAAACGTAAGGGGATTTATACGTCCTACAGCCTCTGCGGCCCGCTCGCTATCAGATCTGGAATCTCAGAATCTCCAAGCGTCGACTGAGACTCAGTACTCACTGATGATACGCAGACCGATGCACGTACACCGACACACTGTAGGCACCGAGGCATCCTGCCTGTCGGGCTGGAAGGGGGGACGTTGGAAGCTGGAAGGATTGATAGACGCTAGTCGCTAGTCGAGAGATTTGATAGACACACAAACATTGCTTTTTTCTTTTTTTTCGTGTACGTACGGGGTACGTATGCAGGGCACTACTCTTACTGGGACCTCGTACGTGCTGTGGATGCGGAGGGGTAGCATGTAGCGGAGCGTTTTTCTTGTCGTGAAAAAAGACGAAGACCAAAAAATATATTCGCCTGCATGTGCCAAGGCTTGGCGCGGGGTTCGTACCGCGTACCGCGTAAGCGGAAGATCAAGTGAGAAAGCCTCCTGGAGGCCTTTGGCCTCAGGCTGAGGAGCTTGACTAGGGACTAGGGGGGACTAGTGAGCGGCTGAGTGAGCCGCTCACTGCTCAGGCTGCGCAGCGCTGAGAGTAGTAGTGACCCTACTGACCTAGTGACCGGGAAAGGAAGGAGGTTCCCGCGGTGCCGCGGTGCCGCGTTCCCGCGCGCGATTCACGTCAATATTCAATTGCAGTTTCACCGCGACGCTGAACGTTGAACGTGTACGTTGAACGTGTACGTTGAACGACCTGGCCACAGCCCTATCTGGTCGCCCGATGCAAGCCAAGGTGCAGCTAACGGGGTAGGACAGGGCCGAGGGAGTGGAGTTGAGCGGGGGGGAGCTACCGGCTACGCAGAGTTGCACGTTGTGCGTTCTGCGTTGCGCGTTGCGCGCTGTGCGTGGCCACATTATAATAGCCTGTCTTTCGTCCCCCACGCCAGGATGGTCGATGGTCAATGACGCGATGACGCGACGACGCGTACATGCACCCACCCACGCGGACCTTGACGGCACCCACACACCGCTACGCGCCCTACCCGCTACCCGCTACCCATGGCCATCGCACGAACGCGGCACTTAGGTAGAGTGGGACACGGAACCCGTCCACATGTCACCGTGACTAGATCATGACATGTGCATGTGAGCGTCGCGGCCTAGCTAACTAGAGACTATGATCTAGTGATTGGTCGTCGCTCGAACAATTCGTCAGCGCGTCAGCGTCACACTACTCTATCTGAGTACTCAGTTACTCAGCTCAGCCGCGCGTCGGAACGTCGGAGGATAGCCAGCGCTCAGGCCGGTCAGCACGTCAACACATCAGTGCTGTAGAAGTAGCGGCGTAGCTACAGTGCCCTACAGGCGTGCGGCGTGCATGTAAGGTGATCCTCACCAGGTGCGAGCACCCAGGCCGGTGCCGGATGACGGCGCTCGGAGATCTGGATCAGAGATCAGACGACTGGTAGGGAGGGACGGGTGAGTATGAAGGTAGTTGGCTGATTGCATGATGCGCTGAGAGTCGTGATTGATGATTGATGATTGAGTAGGACGAGGAGACGATGAGCATGGAGCGGAGATATACTGACGTTGAAGCTTGACGCGTTGACGCTGGAAGCTTGAGAGGGCAGATGCCAAGATGCAACGTGAAACGTGACCTGGAGAAGGGGATTGAAAAGCAGTTGGCCATTGGATAGATGGGGTGGGGTGGATACGTACGTACGTACGCGCAGGCGCTACGCCGCGGGAGGAACAGGACGATTGGTTGGGTAGGTACTAGGTCCGGGCGGAGTAGTGAGTACGTAATTGAGTACTAAGTATTGAATTGAATATTGAGTGTCGATGGTATCCACATCCACATCCCTATCTCTCACTCAGTAGTGCTCCCAATCTCCCTCTCTGTATTCACTCTGCATTTGTCGGCCTGGCCAAGCATCGGGAGTACGTCATACGGCAGCGCGTTCCGCTTGGGGCAGGGCAGCGGGGCAGTGTGCGGTGGCAGGGCGCACATGCGCATGGCACAGGGACAGTGTATCCTTTGCCCTCGCGCGTTGAGTCAGCGGCAGCTACCTCCCTGTCATGCATCATGCATTGCATGGGACAATGGAGGCGGTGGCGGTGGCTGGGACGCGTGACGCGTGGTGCATGAGGCTGAGGGGCGCAAGGCGTGCGTGCCAGCGCATACATACCTGGGCTACTGAGTGGAGCTAGGGCATAGTACTAGTGGCTAGTGGCTGTGTGGCCGTGCGTGTCCCCATCCAAGCTCGCTGGCGCACGGGGGCCGGGGGGGTGCTGGGGGATGGATGGATGGATAGATACGCTCTCCCTTGGACCTAGGTCGGTGACAGATGCGGCCGCTCTGAGATCTGACCGGTGACCATTGGATCATTGGATCATTGGATCATTGGAATTGGTCATGGGATGTTTCGAGATGCGAGTGCGCATCGGGGAGCGGGGTGGAGGGTGCCGGTGAGTACCACTCCACTGCGCGGGGCCGGCTGGGTGCGAGTTGCGCGGCGGCGGCGGCTGCAGCACGCGGCGGCGGCCTGCTGCTGCGCGGGTGCGCAGGGTCGGCCAGGGGCGGCCGGGTGGGCGGCTGGCACAGGGCGGTGTGGGGGGCCGGTGCGAGGGGGACGTGTGTGATGCATGATGGATGATGCAGCAGAGGCCGCGCTCGGCGCGCATGATGGCATGTTTTGATTCAGCGATGCAGTCATCGATGATCGAGGGATGGGTGATCCGTTGGTATATTGATAGCCGTTGGCCGGTGGAGGCTGGGGTAGTCCGCAGGCACGCGCGGCACTTGGTACCAGAGCGGGGGGGCACAGTCTGTCCGTCGCCATCCCCCCCAGTGCGCGGTCGTGCCGTCTGGGCGTACGTACCCCACTCCCTCCCCTTCTCCAGCGCCAGCCCCAAGCGCACGTCCAGCCGTCGGTGTTTTTCTCCGTCCCACCTCCTTCTCTGCCCGCCTCTTCTCGCCGCCAACAACCAGCCAGCCCAGCAGGCCAGCACAGCACCAGCACCCCACCCCCACCACACCACACCCCACCTCTACCCCCACTCTCTCTTACCCCCATGCCCCTTGCGCGCCTCTGCCTGTCGTGCTCGTCCCGGCGGCGCGGGCTTCATTGGCTCCACGTCGTCTTGGCCCTGCTCCAGACAAGGAGGTACCTTGTGGCGGTCTTTGACAATCTGTCCAACGCGCATGGCCAAGCGCTTGCGCGCGTGTACCAGCTTGCGCTCGATGCCTTGCCGTCCGATGCTACGCCCGCCGACCGCGCAGCGTGCAAGCCCGACTTTATCCTCGGCGACCTGCGTGCTCCCGACCAGATCCGTCGTGCGTTTGCCCGCTACGGCCGGGGCATCCATGCGTCGTGCTCATTGCTGCCCTCAAAGCGCCTGCTGAAAGTGGCCGCGCACCATTACAGTAGTCCTGCCTTACTCCCATGCGCCCATGCGCCCATGCGCCCATGCCTTCCTCTATCCTTACTCTCCTCTTCGCCCATGCGAATCTAACCTCCCCCTCCCCTCCCTTTACCTTTACCTTACCCCTCTGCACTTGGACAGGTACTACGACGTGAACGTAGCGGGCCCAATCAACCTCCTCAACGTGATGGCCGAGTACCAGTGTCGGCGACTGATCTATTCGTCCAGTGCGACAGTCTATGGTGCCCCTGTTCTCCCGATGGCATCCCCATCCCGGAACATGCCCCACTTCGACGACCAACGTCTACGGCCGCACTAAGGCCATGACGAACAGGTAATCGAAGATTGTTGTGCTGCTTACCCAATTCGCGCTATTTGCTTGCGCTACTTTAAGTACGTCCTTCTCCTCTCCCCCCCGATCGTTGCCCATCCACCGCACCAGCCGCACCAGCCGCACCAGCGCATCACCTCACCACCCGCACCTTACGAGCGTGCCGTCTCGCGGTGGTGGTGCCGTTTCGTGTCGTGCGCAGTGTGGCCGTGGCTGGGGGTATGCCTAGCACGCGCGCTGACAGAGGTACTTTGCTTCCTTTGTTTTCTTTCTTCCTTTCCTTTTTTGGGGTGTGTTTGCTTGGCACTTGGTTCTTGGTTCTTGGTTCTTGGTCCATGTCACTTGTACTTGGTTCGTGATATGATGTTGGACGTGCGTAGTCCGGCGGGCGCGCACCCATCTGGGATGCTGGGGAAGCCCGCGTGGCAAACCCGTCAACTTACTTCCGCTCCTGGCGCAAATGGCCATGGGCAAGTACCGTGGTCCGCCGGGCCTGCAGATTTTCGGCGACGATTATGATACGCCGATGGAAGTACGTACCCTATCGCTTCTCTTTTGTTTCCTCTCTTTTCTCTTTGGTTTTGGTTTTTGGTTTATTGTGTTGTTGCTTTTGTTTGCTTCTTCTCTTCCTCCCGTCCGTTCAGCGGACGGGGGGGGAGAGCAAGAGCCAGACAGGAGGTAATCGACGTGTGTTGGATCGTGTTCTTGTTCGTGTTCGGTGCTGACCTTGGGATTGTTTTTGGTTTTGATTGTGGTTGTGGTTTTGTTTTTTTATGGGGCGTAGCGTGCATCCGGGACTTTATCCACATTGTCGATCTAGCCACGGGGCACGTTATGGCGCTCGACAGTCTAGAGAAAGACCACTTATTCCTCCCTCGCTACCCACCTTCGCATGGCCACCCGCACGCTCCTCCTCACGGCAATCCGGCTGTACCTCCTGCTGTTCGTGGGGGGTTTCGAGCATACAACCTAGGCACCGGACGGGGTACTCGGTCCTACAAGTAGTTGAAGCGATGCGACAATTTTCCGGGTACGCGTTTCCCTATACGGTTGCCCCGCGTCGTCTGGGCGACGTGGGGTGTGTAACGGCGGACGCGACGTTAGCTGCGCGCGAACTGGGATTTCGCGCAGACGGAACGTTGGAGGATATGTGTTGCGATTTGCTCAAGTGGCAACGGCTTCATCCTAATGGTTATGTCCAACTGGATCAACTGGATCCTCCTTCGTCCCCTAGCTCCCTTTCGTCTTCTTCTTCTTCCGTTACGTCGGTTCGTCCGCTTGCGCGTCGTCTGGGCCCGGCTCGACCACTTGCTCGACCACTTGTTCCCCCACCTCGTCCGTTCCGACGGATATCCGGGTGCATATGGACGAGCCCATGCCTTCGCCGTCGATTTAACCCCCAACCCCCCTCCTACACTTACACTTACATCCCCCCCACGTAACTCGTGACTTCTCTCCCTTCATCCTTTACCTTCCTTTACCCCCCCCCGCCACTCGAACACCTCTGTCTTTTCTTTTTTTCTCGTTCTTCCCTTTGTTTCCCTTTGTTTCTCTGCTCGTGACTCTGGATTGCGCTTGCGCTTTCGTGCCCTCCTGGAGCCTACTTGAGCGTACCTTTTGCTTGCCCTTGCTGAAGTTGCTTGATCCCACGGTACCCCATCCCATGGTACCCATCCATCCACCGTACCCCATCCCACGGTACCACATCCCCCAAAACGCTGATCGCATCCGACGATTACCTTTTCGCCTCACCATTCCTCACCTCACCGTTCCTCACTTTTCTTTGCCGTGCAAGTCCCAATCCCAACCCCAGTCCAGTCCCAGTCCCAGTCCAAGTACCCTTCAATTCCAGCTTGAAGTAGAAGCTTCAAGCGTCAGCTTCAAGCTTCAAGCTTCAAGCTTCATTCCGTCCATCTCGGTTCATCGATATCGACTCGACATCGACATCGACATCGACATCGCCATCGACATTGATCGACTCGGATCTTACCCCAGTTCCATCCCATCAACCTTCCAGCGGTCCAGCGGTCGGTCCAGCGGTCACCCCCAGTCCAGCTAATTCCCCATCCCATCCCATCCCATCCCATCCCATCCCCATCCATCCATCCCATCCCATCCCATTCCCATCCCATCCCATCCCCATCCCATCTCATTTTGGTTCATTTCATCCCATCCCTATCCCCCATCCCCCATCCCCATTCCATTCCCATTCCATTCCCATTCCATTCCACTCGCTTGACACTTCATCTTCGCCTCCCGCCCCTCAAAACCGGCCCGACGTGGCCCTCCCCTCCCCTCTCTTTCTGTTGTTCCTGTTCCTATCCCTGTTCCTGTCCCTGTTCCTGTTCCTGTTTTTTTCCTTTCCTTTTCCTTTCCTTTTTCTTTTTCTGTTTTCCCCTTCATGTGTGCACTGTGGTTTTCCCCAGGCGGGATACTATACTTTTGCTTTGCTTGGCCTGTGTTGTTTTTGTGTTCTTTTGTTTTCTTTGGTTGGTGGCTGTTGGCCTGTTGGATTGGAATGGGAGCTGGACCTGGAACAGGAAGTGGGGTGGAGTTCGCGCCAGGGAGGGATGGTGGTGGTTGAGTGAATGTCCTTCCTTGTCTGCCCTTTCCCCTTTCCTCGTTTCCCCTTGCTCTTGCCCGTTACTCCTTACCCCCCCCCCCTCCCCCCGCCTCTCTTTCCCTGCCTCCCAATTCTCTCTCTCTCTACCGGCCTCCCTTCTCCCTTCTCCCCTCCCTTCTCCCATCCCCTTCCCTCCCTTCTCCCCTCTGTCTCCCACTGCACGGTTGGTGTTGGCTTTGCATTTCGATTGTTGCTCTTGTGTCTCCTCATCCTTCCATCCATTCGTCCATCATTCATCCATTTATCCAGTTATCCAGTTATCCATTCGTCCACTTATCCATTCGTCCATTTATCCTTATCCACTTATCCCTGCATTCATCCATCCATTCATTCTCATTCTCATTCATCCATCCATTCATGATCCATCTATCCGACCATTTATCCACCTCGCCTTCCCACTTTCCCCTTTTCTCCTTTTCCCACACCTTTCCTGTCCTTCATTTCTACCCTTTCGACCCACCTGGCCACGGTCTTCCCTGAACGCTTTCCTCCCCAGGCTCGCTTCAAGACAAGTTTCGACCTTCCCTTCCTGCCTTCTTCCCTCTTCCTCTTCCCTCTTCCCTCTTTCATTCATTCTCCCACCCCCTACCCTCGCCTTTGCTTGCATTCCCACTTATCTTTTCTTCTTCATTCATCCCCTTCATTGGCCTCCCTTGATCATCTTGGACTGGATCTGATTGGCTTGTTATTGCCCCTTGCCCCTTGCCCCATGCCCCATGCCCCATGTCCATCCCGTTTGGTTTCCCTTTATCCTATTGGCTTGTGATCTTGGTTCCGCGTGGTGGATGGCGGATTGCGCAGCGGCCCAGCTGGCTGGCCCTGCGGAGCGTACGCGGTTTCATCCCACGCATCAGGATATGCACCAAAAAATGACATTACATGGGACATTGGGCCCGCACCATGGGCCATGGGTCATGCACCATAGGTCATGCATCATGGGTTGGGCAGCAGCGCTCGAGGTAGGCAGACGCGACGGCTCGGACGTGTCGGGTATCGGGTGCGTTGGAGGACGTACATCGTCCGCGCCTTAGGGCCAACCCCAGTGTCAGGGTGGGGTGGGGGGGATCCTCTCACAGACAAAAGCGCCACCGACTAAACGAACCGAATCCGACCCCGCGGCTGGTTGGTTGGGGAACGCGGCACAGCGACGCAGGAGGGGAAAACGACATGCTTTTTCTTTTTCTTTTTGTTTTTCCATGGTCCCAAGGTAGGATCGGATAGTACAACAAGTAGGTGTGGTTTGATGGGGGTGTAGGTTCTTAGGTGCGTCGAACAGAAAGAAAGGGCCAGAAAGGGCCAGAAAGGGTCCGCACGGATATTTCCCCCTCGCACGCATCCCATCCACTCACGGGAGGGGAGGGGGGGTGGACATGGTACACGACGCACTAGCGTTACGCGTTATGCATCCAGGTCCTCAATGTCGGCATCCATATCGCGCTGCTCAAACGAGGCTTCGTACAAGTCTGCGTCCTGCTGCAGCCCGGCGTGCGACGCATCAAACCCATCCGACCCATCCGACCCAGCGGACCCACCAGCGCCAACATCAGTGCCAGACACACGACGATGGGACGCGCGCCGCTCAGCAGCCATCTGCGCAGCCAAGGTTGCGGCCGCATGACCCGTGTGGCCTCCTACAAACACCCCGGTCCACCCTCGGCATCCGACACGTCTCCATCCATCTCCACCCCGTCCCGCAGCACTTGACTGTCGTCCACCTGAGATGTGCATTAGCTTTCTGTTCGCTGCTCGACGCTGCACCCACCCTCCACGCACGCGGCACCCACGCCGCAGCCACGAGGAGTACCCCACGAGGAGTCTCCCGCGAGGAGTCTCCCGCGAGGAGTATCTCGCGAGGAGTACCGCACATGGTGCTCCAACCGCGCCAGACACAAGGAAGACGGGACGTACCGATCGCTGATCTTCCATGACGGTGCGCGTATGTCCCAACTGGACCAAGGGCCTTACCAAAACTGACGACGCGATGATTCTGGGCAGCAAGGTGTTCTTCATCGCTACTGACGTCCTGAGCGTCGTATACGCTCCCGAGCGGTCCAAACCCGTACATGCCACGTGCCAAACGAGCGCGTTCAGCATTCCCTCCACGTAGAGGAAGGTGTTCCCCACGCACACTCCAGTGCATAAGTTCATCTTCCATCTGAGATAGACCTAGTCGCGCACTCGTGCCTTGCTCCGCACTCACCACGTTCCCCCTCCGCCCTTCTTCGGCTGCCGCTTCGCCTTGTGGGTCCAGCCCTGGCGATGGGGAACGCGAGCCGTTGCGCGTAATGGGGTGCGAGGCTAGCTGCCACGATCGGTGAAGCGGCGCAAGGTACGCGGTGGACATGGTGCCGATACCGATGCCGGTGGTTCTGGTGGTGGTGATGGTGGCCAATCCGGGGGTTGCGATGAAGAGTTGAGCCAAGCGCGGTGCGTTGGTGGGGTGATAGGACGGGACGCGTGATGCTCAACTTGAAAGATTCAGGACGGGGACTCGGTGGGTGTATACACTTGGTGCTCCTAATACTCCGTCTGCGTACCCCCGACTCCCACAGTCGGGAGACTGCGCGTCCCAGTCGGGAGGGTAACAGGAAGGCATTCACCAAGAAAAGAGGGAAACCGCGAGACGTACGCTCCAAACGAGACACTCCGAAATTGGAGATGGAAGCGAACCGAGCCATATGGAGCGCATCGCCAAGTTACAATGTAGTTAGTTACAGCCACACCACAATTCATATGATGAGTGGAGCCACCATACTGCGCCAAAACATGCGGCGAGTCTGGCGCCTTGATGCGCTCTCCCTTTCCCGGCTCGCCAAGGCCGCGTCGTGGACTTTGATGGAGGGTAGGGTAGGTGCGCCGGTCAGCCGGGGTCAGCCGGAGTCCACGGCGTCGGCGCAGCCATCGACTTGGTTACCATGCCAGAAACGACCGTCGTGGACCGTCATACAATCCATGGCCACGGCGGCCGTAATAGGACCGGTGGTAACCGATAAGGCCTAAGGGCGGGTGCCGCAGGTGGCCAATTACACTGCCGGATCTCGTTGGTCGATCTACGTTCCCGTGCGAGGGAAAGTGACCGCGGCAACTATAGTCTTAGTACATTGAGATGGATTCGGGCCCCCCATGTGTATGCGGCGCTGGAACTAGTCTCGCTTCTCATCAACAGTTCCCACACAGACAAAAGGGTGTGTCCCCTCGTGTCCCCTCGCGAGGAGCAACATTCAGTTGCCATTGCACTATCTGTTGGGATTGTTTTGTTGGACTCCAAAGCCCCCCTGACCTCACACCCCGGCCCACCCGGGCACCCCACTCGCTTCCCTACTCTTTGCCTTCCCTGCACCTCACCCGGTGTTGTAGTGTACATATTGACGCGCGAGATGATACCTTCTCTGTATTGAATATAGACCCTGTGCGACACGCTGACACTATACCAAGTCATATTGCACTGTCTTCACTCCCCTGTACTTCTCTGCTCCTACAAGCCGCGGTGGCCGGTGGGTCCGGTGGGTGCAGACAGCCAGGCGCCGGACGGCCGATGTGCGGGACAGGGACGGCCGGGTAGATTCCGTGTTGCATGGAATGAGCAACGGCAAGCACAGGGCACACTTCTTACTATTATAGTACGCAGTCACTAGTCACAGCCCCAAAAGCCCGCCAAAACATGCCTCCGAAATGGATTTCTGCTGCACAAATTTCCCTGGAAATCAATATTCAATCCCCTCCAACGTGGCTGCCACCGGCTATGCTATAGACGCGCACTGTGTACATTGCGCGGCAGGGACTAGTGACTACTTGCTCGTGGAGAGGCAGTGCGTAGGTGGAGTGATATGGTTCCTAGGTGCTATTACTTGCTTGCCGGCTGCTAGCCTCTCTCCGGCCGGCTATCTTGTACTACGCAGACGTCACGCACGCAGATACTATTGTGTAACATGTAACACTAGTCTACCATTGAAGGAAGGTACCGTCATAGTATACCAACCACTAGCTCTCCCTCCGCCGCACAACCGATGCAGCACTTAACCCATCATATCACGTGCCATCCCCACCCCCAACCCCACTACTTCTCCATCGCTCTGGGGTATTAATACATCCCACCTTCGCCTGCGCCTCAAAGAGGTCCCCCGTCTGCACGCCACACGCCAGTTCCCATGCTCGCCTTCGCCCTCGCCACCGCTGCCGCCGCCACGGCCATCTGCGTGTCGCCAGCCACGGCCGCCGTGCTGCCCCCCACGCGCGCCTCCCACGTTGCCCGCCAAGCCGGCCTGGTCCAGCCCAACTCCACTGTCACCCTCGACCCCCTCTTCCCCACCAACGTCGGGTTCCGCGGCCCCTACGTTCTCGGCGCCGCACCCTTCGTCGCACAGTACAACCCCGTCAACGCCTCTGCCAACGGCAAGAACCATAGCCTCTCCGCCGTCGAGGTCAATTACCTCCCCCTCAACGGGACCGACCCGACGTTTGTCGTGGACCAGTCGTGGGGCAACAACGTACGTCTCATCTTCTTCGTCTCTTTCCCGTCTTCTCTACTCTTTGCTCGAAATATAACGAAGCGCCCACTGAGTACTGACAAGTGACGGATCCTGTGTCGATGGGGGGTCAATTTGGGCCCGGTGTTGTGTTTTTGTGGTTTTGTGGTTTCTCTTGCCATCCAACTCAATAGTCGCCGTACTTCCCCTCGCCCCTCTTCCCCGAATGGCAGAGCCAGCGGCAACTCGCGCCCACCTGCTCCATCAAGAAGGTGCAGATCTTGCACCGTCACGGTTCGCGCTACCCCACCTCGGGCAACATTGAGGCTGCGCCGGCGTTCGGAATGACCGTTGCGCAAGTCAAGGCCAATGCGTCCGCTGGCACGGGTCCGGCGCTGAACGCTTCGGGTCCACTGGCGTTCCTTAACGACTGGACGTACCAACTTGGAGCCGAGGCGTTGGTGCCCAACGGCGCGAAAGAACTGTTCGATTCGGGTGTCAAGGCGTATTACCAGTACGGTCAACTGTACAACCCTGTCAACCAATCGCACAAGCCTGTAGTGCGCACCACGTCTGAAGGACGCATGCTCGAGTCGGCACGGTACTTTACCGCTGGCTTTTTTGGCTTGGACGCACCCAACCTAATTGACCTTGAGGTCATTCTCGAAGCCCCGGGCTTTAACAATACCCTAGCCGGCTACGTGGCGTGCAACAATACCCAGAAGACCTATGCCGGTCACATGTTCTTGGATCCGACGTGGAAAGCCATGTACCTGGTCAATGCGACTGCGCGTCTGCAGCCGCTGGTGCCCGGGTTGAACTTGACGACCGACATGGTACTTGGGATGCAATCGCTGTGTGCGTACGAGACGGTGGGGGTGGGTACCTCGCCGTTCTGCCAGCTGTTCACACAGGAAGAATGGGCTGGGTTTGAGTACGAGCTAGACCTGGAATTTTGGGGTGACTTTTCGTTTG
The DNA here is from genome assembly GCA_003971905.1 of Moniliella sp. 'wahieum'. Lineage (NCBI taxonomy): Eukaryota > Fungi > Basidiomycota > Moniliellomycetes > Moniliellales > Moniliellaceae > Moniliella > Moniliella sp. 'wahieum'. The sequence continues at coordinate 20,661 of RSEE01000083.1, read as the reverse complement.
GATCGCAGACGGGTCGGGCGCAAGGTGTGGGATTGGCCCAAGACGTTCTGGCCCGATTGAACAATACCTCCCCTCTCCTCTCGCCCGAACCGTTGACCACGCAAAACACTTCCTTGCTCACCCCCACCTTTTTCCCCATGGACCAACAACTGTACATGGACTTTACCCATGACAGTGTCTTGGTCTCCGTCCTAACTGCGTTCAACTACACTCAAGTACTGGGCGAGGTGTTGAAGGGCTTGCAAGCCAATGCCACGCGGATCGATAAGTTGGCCCATATCACCCCGTACGCTGCACGACTGATTTACGAAGTGGCCGACTGCACCACTACAGAGGAAACCACCAACACCACCACTTCCGAGACGATCGTACGCACTTTGCTCAACGACGCACTCATCCCCATGAACGAGGCTCAGGGTTGCACCCCCCGCGCCGACGGCGCTTGCTTGCTCAGTGAGTTTGTCCAGTACCAGCAAACTCATCTCACTCAAGCGGCCAACTATCAGCAGGCCTGCTTTGGTAACTACACGCCTGCGGTGGTGACCAACGGAACGGTGGCTAAGTAGGTGACGATTCGATGATGGATGACCCCCCGACCCCCCTGCCTCATCAAAAAGCAGTTCCTTTTGCTTGACTTTTATTTATCTTCACTTCATCATCTTTTTTTTGCATGCCATGTTCGCATCTACCCGCCCTGCTGCCGTGTGGGGGAGTGGGGACGCAGCGCGACATATGACGAATGAGAATAAAAACAACATGGGACACGGTGAACAGAGGTGCTAGACCAGGTTCGTCTCAGGAAGATCGTAGCCGTTCTGATGGGATGGCGTTCCTTTGGCATCCACGGAACCAACCGTTTCTTCCCCTCTTATTTTATGCCAAGTGTCTATTCGGATGTCTATTCGGGAAAGCCGCGCATAACCGGTTCCATATTGTAGTTGGTTAGCAAGTAGGATTCTGACAAATCTGACAGTGCTGTGTCCGCTGGTCACATGTCACATTCCTGAAACCTGGGTTCGAATCCCAGTGGGACCTATTCTTTTTGGAAAGAGTTAGTGGGGGCAGGAACTTGGAGGCGTGGGATCTGGGATCTGGGTTCTGGGAATCCGTGCCCTGGCTTGGTTAGCGTAGCGCTTCGCATCGGCAACCCCACGTTGGGGTTAGCTTAGCGGTGACATGTGACAGAGCAGGAAGTGCTAGCTACCTCGACGCGGCTGCGATCGGGGCCGCTCCTCAGGCCCGGCCCACTGAGGTCTGCCTAGTTGACTACTAAGGGACGCATGCCGTCCAACACGTTATATTCCACGGGAGGATCTGTGGTGCGGTGAGAAGGGGTATGTGGCAGTTGCGCTCCCTCGACCAGGAGTGTCCACTGCAAGGATCGGAACGCGCGGGGGAAGACGTCGGTATGGATATACTCGACAAGGATTATGCCAAGTAACGTTTAACCGAGACTGAAAAATGGGATTGGTAACAATAAAACACAGTCAGGCCTCAGGCCCAGGATAGGAAAGTGAGCCTCACTGCTGAGCGGCTGAGCGCAAGCCGGTGATATGTGACAGAGAGACTGGAGATGTGCATGTGAAAAGCGAAGTGAGGCCCTGGGGAGATGATGATGCAGGTGCAGGTGCAGGGCGAAGAAGCATATGCATGATAATAGCCCCCCTCCGCAGCCGGCAGGATCTAGCAAGAGGAGCTAACGTACCTAACTAGTTACCGGTTACCCTCGAAGTATGGAATACTACTACCCGCGTCACATGCATGCACGTGTCAATGTCACAGGTGAGCGTGTCGTGCGTTGAACCCGGGTTGTGGCCGGCGGGAAGCCGAGACAACCAACTCTGGTACCTGTCGTACTGCGTCCCACGTAAGTAACGCGGAAGGATTTATGATTGATGGTACCTCTGCGAGCCTGAGTACCTGAGTGCTGAGTCTACCCTACTTCTTTGCGTTGCCATCTACCAGCCGAGACAGGTATATAGGACGCGCAGGTGCCAACTATGGACAGCCATTGGACAGCCATTGAATATTGATCGATGTTCGATGTTCGATGTTCGATGTTCGATGTTCGATGTTCGATGTTCGATGTTCGATGTTCGATGTTCGATGTTCGATGTTCGATGTTCTCGGGCCACGCCGTCCATAGAGAAAAGCATAGGGAATCCAGTACGACTTGCGGGGCAGCCCATACCCCTCTGAGGGTTCGACTTACACGTTCAACGATCAGCGGCCGACGTATACTGGTCCCGCGACGAGTATAATGCGAACTTCCCCCACAACGTGTCCCGTCCCGCGCATCTCGTGTGGCAATGGTCTCCCTAGACACAGAACGAAGAGAGCAGATGCAGATTGTGCATTGGGACGCTGGGCCTTTCCAGCGGCCAGTCGAACCGACTGCGTGTGCAATAATAGGATAGGATATAGGTAGATCGGGCCGCGCTGCGCACCTCACATGTCGCATCAGCGCATGAGCAGTGCCCGCAGCCAAGACCACAGCGATCCCCGCACGCGCCCATGCGCCATGCACCCTCTCCGTCTTGCCCGTACTACTACCACTGCTCAAGGGAGCAAGCGGGACTTTGTGCGCACACGCTTCGGGAGAGACTTGGACCGGTTGACTGCCCAACCTGGAGCCTAGGTTGAGTACGACCGCTGTGCCATCTGGCACGGGCACCGTCACGCTTCCCTGAGCGTCGGCGTGGCCGTGGAAGGCCAGAAGTGGGCAGGTCCGGAGCGGGACCAGGCAGACCTGTACTCTCTTCGTACGCCATCCCGTTCCAGGTGGTGTTGCTCAGTGCGTCGGTGCCCGGGGCAGAGAGGTAGGAGAGGTAGAAGGCTTGGTTGGCCAGCTGGGGAAGGACAAATGTAAATTGCGCTTGGCCACGCGACGTGGAGGAGGAATTGGATGGGAGAGTGTTGAGCGAGTGCCAAGCCAGTGAGTTGGGCGTGGGAATAGAGGCTGTAAGCAGCGTATCGTTGGCTCGCATTAGCTGGTACGGGGACCTGTGCCACGCGCACCGCACAGCTTCCACCTACTATCTGGTCCATCGCCGCCAAGGCGTAAAATGGACTTCGGACATGGGGTCCACCGTGTCCGTCGACCGGGATCGGTTGCCACGGCGCCGCAGCACCCGTTGGGTCATGTGCAAGTTGACCCCCGCCACGCCTAGCGACGCGGTATACAATAAAAAGTTAATGTCCACAACGTATTTGCAAACGAGTCGGATACCCCCCAAGATCCATCTGGTCCTACCGACGCTACTTCCCGTAGGTAGTACGGCTTGTGCCGCTGCACAGCCGCTTGCACTTCCCCGGCCCACCCGGTGAATTGTTGGTACGTATTGTTGAGGTTGAGCAACCAGTCTTGCGTTAGCTCGGCGTTGGTCGCGCCAACTGTGCGGCCACCAACAAGTCAGTTTCACTGTCCAGACTAACCAGGCACACCAACGTGCGCAGAGAGGGGGCAGGGGAGGGAGAAGAGGCAGGGCAAGGCAGGGGCAGAGGAAGGGGCAAGAGGCAGGGGGAGGGGTAGGACTTACAGTGTAAATGTAATCATGTTCCGACAAGCCCGCGACATAATCAACGAGTTGGATGCGATTCCTCGTTCGTCGTATGCCAACCAATGAATCTGGAACGCCGTTCCGGCGCCCGAGAACGGGTTGGCAGTCGTGCCAGCTTCAAAGGCTGTACGGGAGACGTTGTGTGGTCTCAGCGCATGTGTCGAGATGGCTTGGGCGCGCGCGAGCCATTCAGGACCGTAGCCTGGATCCTCGCTCCAGCCTCCGGGACGATAGCCTTGGCTCACGTACCGGTCAGGCTCGTTGCCAATCTCGAGGGAGACGAGGGAGATGTTATGGGACAAAGAGGAGGTCGTTGACTTCCTGCACGTTTCGGTCCACTGCATCCGCCCCCGTGTAGGCGAGGTTGAGACCGAGCGTGACTGGCGTACCAGGCGGCAAAAAGTCAAGCACACGTAGAAACCCACGCCCAAACCGCCACTGGTTCGTTACGTTGGACTTGCCTGGATTGTCTTCGACAACAGGATCGGTGACCGAGCTGTCGTACACCATATTGTCCCCGGAGGACCCACCGATACGCACATGGGCAGGCTGGCCCGTCAAGTTACGCAGGTTGGCCATCAACTGGCTGGTCAGGTCGTTGGGCACCGCCGAACCACAAACGCAAATAGGTTGCTTGGTTCGATACTGACACCAGCAAAGGACGGTGACAGCTCAGTGGGCGAGATGGTGCCGGCATGAGCGACATCGGCGCTGGGCGCAATCGGTACACTCACCGTGTCTGCCGCCGCGGCAGGGGCGAGGAGAGGAACGGCGACGCTGGCGGCGGCCAGTGCGCGTAGGAGCGTGCGCCGTCCCGGGCGAGACGAGGCGCAGGCGGGGCCACGCCGGCCGGGGCAGGACGGAGGCATGGGCGGCAGGGGGGTGGCGTTTGGAGATGGAAGAAACAAACACGCAGGGGATGTGATGGTTTGCCGTTTGTTGTTTGTTGCTGATAGTTTGCCAGGCGCTACTACTACTAGTTGATAGCTACGAATTGCCCCGGTTGCTTCCGTCCCGTCGGCGACAGCATGCCGACAGCTGTGTTGTGTTTTGTTGTGTTGTGTTGCCAGCCCAGCGTGATCGATGATCCACCAACGGAACTGCCGCTTTCAGGGGGGGTACCGATGAGTCGCTCTTACCCACGGCCTGGCGCCTGGCTCTCGCCATTCGCCATTCCCCCCTAGCAGATATTCCTCTCTCGCCGCTGGGAGACTGGGAAGAGTGGGCGGTGAGGCGGGCGTTGGCTGTGCTGCGTACTGAACTCAGTACGTACTCGCGTTCTCGTCCCGGCGGCTGCAGTAGGCGGCTGTCGGAAGCAAGCGGGGCGGTGCGGCGCCAAGCTACCCTCGCCCTCGCCGATCATTGCGGCGGTACTCAGTACTGAACTCAGTACTCAACGTACTCATTCCATCATCCATATCGTCGGAGCGATTCGACTGGCCAGGACTAAGGATTGCCGCAGGAGTGGACTGTGGACTGTGGACTGGTCAACATCCCCGCGTCATTAGGCCACTAGGCCACTAGGCCCTAGGCCACTAGGCCACTATAACCCTCACTGTGCGTCTCCTTGTCAACAATTCACCAATGCAACAATTCAGTGCTCTCAGGCACTCGTCCATTCAGGGGCGCTTCTTCGATCGGGGAGCTGCGCTTAGCGCTTACGCAATGGCCCGTCTCGTACATCGATCCTCCCATGTCCCATGTCACCGGTCACCGGTCAACGTCAACCGTCACCGACCACAACCCTACTCCCTCCCCTTCCTTGGCACGCGCGTCCATTGCACCGATACGTCCCATCAGCATCAACATCAAACATCACACGTCACGCTTCACACGTCACGTGCGCCGCAGCCTCGCCGTTTCCCTCCGTCCCCCGTCCCCCGTCCCCGTCCCCCGTCCCCGTCCCACGTCCCATGTCCCACCAAAGCACCCAAAGCACCAACACACCAAGAAACGCGCCGCACCTTGGCCTTCGCGTCTCGCACGACCAACGTCATGTACCTGTCGACGAACCTTGACCTGATTATCGATTGTCGATTGCCGATTCCCGTGAGGCCTGTCGGAGGAAGGTAGATGATGGACGAAGGATGTCGATGAGGGACGATGGACGAAGGACAAATGGAACGGGTTACCTACCTCGCCTAAGTATCCCACTCACTGCACCAGCACCATCCCCCAACCCCCACCCCCACCACGCACCTAGCACAACAGAACGAACTCATACCCCAGGCCCGAGACCCCAGACTACCGAACCCAGAATTCACTGCCAATACTAATACCAATGCCAATGCCAATCCAATACTAATATCAATGCCATGCCAATGCTAATGCCAATGCAAGAGTCCGTCCCCAGACAGGACAGGGGGGGGAGGGGGATCTACTCAGTCTCGTCTCATCTCGATCTCATCCCCTTCCTTTCCTTTGCCTTGTAGAGGGAACAGTCCCCTTCCCCTTTCCCCTTGACAGCATACCACACGTATTGCGCGCACAGGGTACGGCCCGGGCGCATACCTCACGCCTGAGCCTCAGGCCTCACGCCTCACGCCTCAGAGGAAATCGATCGGCTCCCGCTCGACGCGCTTCAACATCTTATCCAGCTGAACAAAGTTACTGTCATCGCGTGCAAACCGACGGTGGCGACGCGAAGCGACATGCGCATCAAACTGCTCGTACTTGACACGACAATTCTCACAGTACCCAGGTCGATCGTCCCGCACCACCGCTTCCGACTCCCCACACGCCGCGGCATCCGCCCCAGCGTCTGTACCGGCAGCAGTTGCAGTAGCAGTGGGATCATCAGGGTGCGACAGGGCCAACTGTGCGCGGCGCGCCATGTATGCGCGTACTTGGCTCTTGGCCCCAATCGCAGCAGCTGCCGCAGCAGCGGCTGTAGCTGGCGTAGCCGTTTCTAGACAAGCGGAATCAGAGGAAGACTCAGAAGCTCCAGCTGCCGCAGTAGCTGCAACCCGATCGAGTAGTGCGTGTCGTAGGCACAGTGCCAGCGGCAGTGGAAGCAGTAGTGGTTGTGGCTGTGGTTGTGGTTGTGGTTGTAGCAGCGGCAGGCAGAGACCGACAGTAGTCAACCGTTTCTGCAACGCTTGGACACGCGGGTTACGTGTACGGCCCCCTATAGCGCCTGTGGCCCCGATAGCGCCCGCGGGAGCTGTCGTTGTCTGTGCCAAAGGGCGCGGTGGACGTGGTGAACCGCTGCTCGGTGCGCCCATGTCGACGCGGCCGAAGCTGCAGGGTCAGCACCATGGTACGTGCTAAACTTGCCATGCTCATTCCGGAAGCCGTAGGGCCGCCATCATGCTCACTGACCGCTCGTCCTCCGTCACGGTCATGGCCAAAGTCACGTTCGATTGGTCTTCCGCCCCAGTCCCAACTCCGGCACCGGCACCGGCACCGGCCCCGACACCGGTACCTTGTTGGGTAAGAGCGCTGCGGCTGCCTGGCCCTCTCGCCACTGCTGCGCACCACTTCGGCCACGTGCGCTTCGTCCAGCTCGATGCGCAGCGTGCGCGTTGCGTTTCTCGACACGACGTCTTGCGTCCTGAAGGACGGGTGAAGGGGCAACCGTCCTTCGCCCGTAGTGGGTACCACTGTGGCCAGGCCGGCACCTGTTTCTCATCCGTCGTCGGTTCAAACAGTTCCAGGTAGATAGGCCGGTGAATTGTGTCGCATCTTCCACCAGAACAAAGATGCCGGTTAGGGTGGTGTACTGCGCTGTCACTTGGGCGTTGGAGCGGGCCGAAGCGGAACGGGTTGACCTGAGGGGGTAGGCGAGGTTCTGGTTCTGGCTCGGGTTCAGGTTGAGTTTCTGGTTCTGGTTCTGGCTCTGGCTCTGGGCAGCCCGGGTGGCCTGGACGGACGTCGCGGCGCCCACCACCTTCTCGGCAGCCACAAGGTGCGCAGGTCTTCTGCCGTTCGGGCCGGGCGCTCCTTGCGAACGGGCTTCTCTACAGTTGGCGACGGCATCTGGCCATCAAATACATCCAGAATGCGAACCAGTTCTGTGGGCGCGGGAGGGGGCACGAGGCGAGGAGGTCAGTAAGTACAATACAGTAAGATGTGTGAGAAAGAAGGAGAAGGGGACGGAGAAGAGCGGACGACGTACTAGCTCGAGGCACACGCGCACATTCATGCGCACTGCCTGGGCCACAATGCCAGCCTGGCCTTCTTCAAAGGGGCTCTTGTCGTCATGGAGGGGCCGCTGGGTGAAGGGCAACGTGGATGGGCGGCTGCGGTTGGGATCCACGCGGCGCAACGCACTGGTGGTCGTCGTCGACGCTGCAGAAGGGTCCAGGTCGGTGTCCTTGCGGGTGGGGGTGTGGGGAAGGGGAGTCGGGGGGATGGTCGTGGGACTTGGTCTTGAGGTCGGGCGCGGGCGCCGAGGGCGGGAAGGAGGAGGCAGTAACAAGGTGGGTGCAGACGTTGCTGAAAAAGTGCTCGATGCCCGCTCCGTGGGAGACGATGCGGGAAGCGAGGTGGTGGTGCTCGACGCGGTCAAAGCCGTCGAGGTAAAAGCGGTAGGCAGGGAAGACTTGCTTGTACCTCGCGGTACTGGTCGAGGAGGCCGCTTGTCGCTCTTGGAGCGGGGGTGTGCGTGTGCGCGGGGCAGGTCGGGGGGCGCGTCGGGGCGTCGGGAGGGCGGGTGTGGTGGGGGAGGCGGGCTGGAGGCGGCGGAACTTGGGTGGGGGCGGGGGCGCGGGGAGCTGGTGGGACGCAGCGCGGCGCTTGGAGCGTGGCGCGGACGCGGGCGCGGCGGCGGGCGGGGGCATGGCCGAGGCGGCATGGGGAAGGAGATGGTAGGAGGAGGTGGTGGTGGAGGTGGTGGAGGGTTAGAGCAAGGAGCTGGATGCGGTGGCAAAGCCAGCAAGCGCCTGTCGATCGACGCGGTTGCGGTTGCGGTTGCGGTTGCGGGTGCGGTGTGGTGTGGGTGGGTGGGTGTAGCCGAGCAAAACGCCAACGCCAAAGCCAAACGCCAGAAACGCAGCCAGTGGCCCATTCCGCGCAACCCTGCCCGCCACGCGACACCAACACCGCACACTCGCCCCCGCCGCCGCGGCCGCGCCCCCTCACGCGTGCGCCCACCGACGGCTGCCTGGAGCGCGTGCGGTGCTTACGCCAGCCGCTGCGCACTGCCGCTGTGCCCGCCGCTGCTGCTGGGTGGGGGGCCCGCCAGCGCCCGACACGCGTGCCGACACGCTCACGTGCGCGCGCCATTTGCTGCGACGGCTGCGTCGGCGGACGTGACATGGGACACGTGACGCGTAGCGTGCCCCGCGTGTCGCCCTCCCCCACGGGTTCGATCCGGGCAGGCCTCCGATTGTCGATTGGGGCGCATGCAGCATGCGTTTGCGCAGGGCATGTGCTCAGCCTGAGCGCATGCAGCTGTGCTGAGGCTTGGGTGATGCATGATGCATGATGCATGATGGACGATCGCCTCAGCCGGCCGATGGGGCGGCATGCGGCGGGTGTGCGCGGATCGCACCTGGGCTGACACAGGCCGCATGCGGGGCAGGGCGCGGGCGAGGCGCTCGGGGGCCCGGCGTCCGGCGCCCACAGCGCGGCACTACTGACTAGGCAGGCGAGAGACTGGCCGGGTGGGCAGCCGCGCGGGGGCAGTGTCCGCTCGTTGGTTGGCGTAGGCTTGGCATGCAGCCACTGTGCCTTGGCTGGGGGCGCTGCTCGCATGGGGCCCATGAGGCCTGAGGGCCTGCTGGTTGAGGCTCAGGGTTACCGCTTAAGGCCTCAGGCACCATCGGCACCACCACCACCACCACCACCACTGCTCCCTGCCATGCTCGTCCTGGCACGCCCCCGAGCCGTGCCCGCGGCCGCGGCCGTCCGCTCCCGGCCCTCCTCCTCCTCGCCCCTCACCCTCGCTTCCCTCGCCACCTTCTCCGCCTTGGCCCCCTCCGCAGCCACCGCCTCCCCCAACCTCCTTGCCCGCCTCGACCTGGCCCCACGCCAGCGCCCGGCTCCGGCTCCGGCTCTGGCTCTGGCTCTGGCTCTGCCGCCGACGATGGCTCCGATGGCACTGATGGATCCGATGGCACTGATGGATCCGATGGCACTGATGGATCCGATGGCGGCGATGACTCTGGCTCCGAAGGCTCCGACCCGGAAGCGGCGGTGGATCTGGCGGCGGCTCCCAGCCCGCCTCGTCGTCCTATGTTCCGCCTCCTCCTGCTCCCTCGTCGTCGTCCTATGTCCCGCCTCCTCCTGCCCCCCTCATCTTCCTCAGCGGCACCGCCTTCCCTTCTCCTTCGCCTTCGCCTTCGCCTTCCCCGTCCCTTCACCGGCGCCCTCACCCTCGCCCTCGCCCTCGTCCGATCCGGGCACCTTTCCCCCCTCGGATGCCCAGCAGGCCCCCATCTTGGCCGATGTCAGCCAGAACAAATTTGCTGCTGCCGCCGAGGCAGCTGATGCGCTTCCTGGTGTCAAGAGCTCTGCGAACGGCAACTTGCAATATGTCGTGGGCCAAGCGTTGGGCACTGACGTACTCAATATTCCTGGAACGCCAACCTGCCCAACCCTGTGGATGCACAGGTCAACGGAAGCCAGGACACGGGCTGGAACTTTCTGCCCACCATCCCCAACTTTACTCTCAACACCACCTTGATCGTGGGGAACAGTACCACAACGAGTCCATCATGCCCTTTTACCAGTCCTATGCCGATCCGACTCAGGTCAAGCGCTTTGTGATTGTGCTGCAGGGCAAGCCGCGCGACATTTGGAAGTACGCCGCTTACATGGACAGTGCCAAGACCATCGTCACGACCAAAACTTTCCTCCCTTTAATACGTGGGGCATCACCAACCAGTCGGTCGGCATCATTGCCCCTGCATTCCTCAACACGGACGACATGAACGCTGGTAGCTGCCAAAAAGCTTGGCTGTGCTTTACCAAGTCGTTGTGGCAAATGGGCGGCGTGGCACAGAACCCGCCGATGCAGCACAAGGTCAGTGCATACATGGCACTCGACGCCATCCTCGATGCCTTGTTTGACCGATCCGTCTTCCCCAACCTGAACCAAGTTGTTGTGGCGGGCCATTCCTTGGGTGGCCAGGGAGCACAGCGGTACGCGTTGTTGAAAAAGACCAAGTTTTACGATTCCAACGTGCGCTCCTGGGTGGGCAACCCGGGATCCTGGGCATGGCTCTCGTCCAACCGGCCCTACAGCAACGCGAGCAGTGTCTCGACGTACGACCAGTGGCCCTATGGCCTGCACCAGAACACGACCAAACTACCCTCGTACGCACGCAAAGATGCCATGTTCGATAATGGGGTGTCGGTGGTGCAGCGGTACCGGAACCGGACCGTGTCGTATGCGCTTGGGCTGTTTGATCTTGGCACGGGCACCACGGCAGCGGAAGCCCAATGGCAAGGGTTCAACCACTTGGACCGTGGCTCAAACTTTGTCATGTCACTAGCCAATGATTTTGGTGGCCAGTTTCCCCCAACCCACACCGCCGACTTTATGGCCAACATGACCCACATGGACTATGCCATGTACAACGGCCAACGCCTCGCTGCAACGGCTGTTTGCCGACGGGTTTAATACCCGCAACCCATGGCTGACCAACACCACCACCCCCGGTGACAAACCACCTAAACCACCTAGCACGGGACAACACAAGTTCGCCACCCCGAAACACATTATCCTCGCACGCTCTTTGCTCGGCGGTTCCGTCGGCGCCGTCCTCGTCTGCTTTGCTATCCTCCCCCTCTTGTTCCGAACCAACTACGACCACTCGTGGAATCTATCGACCTTAAGCCCCGACAGTAACCAGCTCGCTCACCTTGCGCACCCCCCTTCTCCCCCCCGTCCCGTCCCGTTCCGTACCCTCTCCTCCCCCGTTGTTTTGTACCCTTTTCCCTGCATCTCTTTCCCTGCACACCTTTCCCGGCCCACTTTTTCCTGCACACTTTTCCCTGCCCCCCTTTGCCGTCCTTTCGCCCCCCCACCTCCCTAACCCCCCTTTCCCGCCCGTTAAGGACGCAGCACACGCGCTCCCATTTCTCCCGCGCGTCGTGCCGTTATGTTCCCCCCCCCTCTCCATCCCCATCCCCATCCCCATCCCCATCCCCATCCTCCTGTCTCCGTTTCTTGTGCAAACTTACCTCTTGTCGCACTCTGTGTCTCGGCCTACGTTCCTTGGCTGGCCTACTCGCTGCTAGCTGCTCGTTGCTGTCGTGGTCCTCCCCTCCCCCCCCGCCCTTCTCCCGCTAGTTACAGGTTTGTCGAGTTCCCAATTCAGTCGAATCGCGCTCGAGATGTGCCGCAGGCATGAAGCCTAGAGTGCTAGTGTCCCGAGCCTTGGCCCCAGCCTAGGCAAGCTATCATGCAATCATGCAACCCCCGCGTTGCAAAACCAGCTGTGGCGTCACGTGCCCAGCGGCGAGTGGCGAATTGTGAGCTAGTGAGCGACGACCACAGTCACCTAACCCTACCCGCATCGCCCGAAGCAGACGGACACTGCCCCCTGCCGGCAAGCAGACACCTTCGCATGGCACCAGTCTGCAGTGCAACCCTAGCGCGCCCAACGTACGTATGCGGAATTGCGACTTGGGGTTCCGAGGCCGTCGGCGGCTTTGGGTTGGGCAGACGAAGCATCTGCAGGCGTCGCTGGTCGCCCACCACCACTCCTCCTCCTGCTCGCCTGCCATGTCGTGGCGCAACAACGCTCAGCGCTCTGGTATGAACGCCCAGCCCCTCGGCGCTCCCCGCCGCTGGGGCGGCAGCGGCGGCAGCGCCGCCAGTGGCACCCGGCCTGCTGGTGGCCCTCCCGGTCCAGGCGGCAGCGCCAGTGGCGACCGCCCGCCCTTGCCTCCGCAGCCCTCCCACTCGGACCCCCCCGCGCCGGCGCTCCCTACACCATCAATGGCGTCCCCTCCTTCGTCAGCGTCGGCGTCCCCGGTGGCGCGCCCGGCGCCACTCCCGTACCCGGTGCGACGCCCGCTCCGGGTGCCGGCGCCAAACGAGGGCGGGAAGAACCCGCTTCGGCAGAAGGTACGTCTTCGTGCGCCCTCCCCTCCCCCCCTCTCCCGGTATTCTTACTAACCTGGACTGTGTCCTGTATCTAGCTGGCGGCGGACGCAAGCGTCGTTCCCGCTGGGGCGACGAGAAGGTCAACATGGGCGGGATGGCGACGGCCATCACGTCGACCGGCGTGTCGCAAGTCGAACTAGACAAGTATGCGAACCTGGTCCGGCTCGAGGAGATTACCCAACGTCTTGCGCGTGGTGACATTGTCCCTCCCGACGGGGAGCGTCGTAGTCCCTCCCCTCCGCCTACGTACGACGCGCATGGCCACCGCACCAACACGCGCGAACAGCGCTACCGCAAGAAACTCGAGGAAGAAAGACTCAGCGGATTGAACGTCAACTCCAGCTCGACCCGCAGTACCAACCCCCGTCCGAGTACCTTGCTTACCGCCGCACCATGCGCCCAATGGAAAAAGTCTACCTCCCCGTAACCGAGTACCCGGACATTAACTTTTTCGGCCTGATCGTCGGCCCGCGCGGCAACACGCTCAAGGGCATTGAGCGTGACTCGGGAGCCCGCGTGGCCATCCGCGGCAAAGGGTCCGTCAAGGAAGGCAAGGGCCGACCGGGACAGGAGATGAACGAGACCGACCCTTGCACTGCATTGTACAGGCGGATCGGATGGACCAGGTAGTGCACTGCATCAAGCTGATCAACAAGGTTGTTGAGACGGCCGCCTCAGTCCCGGAGGGGGAGAACGATCATAAGCGGAGCCAGTTGCGCGAACTCGCCGCACTTAACGGTACCTTGCGCGACGATGAGAACCAAGTGTGTCAAAATTGCGGCAAACGCGGGCATCGTAAGTACGAGTGTCCCGAGGAACGTAACTGGACCGCCCACATCATCTGTTACCGCTGTGGCCAACAGGGCCACATTGCCGGCGACTGTCACGAGGCCCGCTCAGGCGGCGGAAACGGTATGGGCAATGGTAGGGGCGGTGGCGGTGGTGGTGGTGGCGGTGGCGCATTCGATGCCGAATACGATAACTTGATGGCCGAGTTACATGGCGGTGCACCGCCTTCGCAATCTTCCTCCTCCCGAGCCCCAATGGACGGACACCGTCCTGCGCCTACCCAGGGCGCCGCAGCTCCCACCGCTACTGGCACCCCAGCCCCACCGGGAAGCAAGTTCCGTAAGATCCCGCCGTGGCGCAACCCGGACGTATGGAACGCCCCCGGCCGCACTCGTCCAGCAGGCACGTTTGCCTCGATGGACCGCCGGGGGTGGGGCCACGCGTCTGGCCAGCCAGCTCACGCTCAGGCACAGGGGCAGGCTCATTGGGCCCCTGGCTACGCACAGCAACAGGCTTGGCCTGCCCAGGCTGCTCCTGGTGCAGGTGGTGCTGGTGCTGGTGCTGTGCCCGCCGAGGGCCAGCCGGACTACTCGAAGGAATGGGCCGAGTACTATGCGTCCCAAGCGGCTGCTGCAGCTGCTGGTGGTGCGGGTGCGGGTGCTGGGGCTGCCGAGGCGAGTGCCGGAGGCGCTCCCGCCGCCGAGGCCGGCCAAGATTACACCAAGGAGTGGGAAGAGTATTACCGCCAGCAAGGGTATGCCGTCTAAGTGTCAAAATGCGGAAGGAGGAAGAGAAGAGGAGGAAGAGGAGGGGGAGCAGGCTGTGCGCCGGTGCGGTTAAGGTTGTGCTTCTTTTCTCTTTTTTCTTTTCTCATTTGTCCCGTCCCGTCCCGTCCCACCCCCCCTCGTCCCGCCCCGTCCAACCCCATCCCGTCTCGTCCAACCCCATCCCGTCTCGTCCCGTTTCGTCCCGTCCCGTTTCGGATATGGTTGCATTGCGCGGTTTTCCATTTTCGTTTTGCCTTTGTGTGCGGTTCCAGGGTTTCTTTGTTTGGCACTGCTTGGTTTTCTCTTTAACTTTCGCTCTCAATTTTTTCCCTTCCCCGCTTCCCCCCCCTCCCCCCCCCCTTCCCTTCTTTCCCCGCCTTTCCCCCCTTTTCCCACTAAAACAACCCAATGGGTCTCTCCGCTCGCTGTCCTCCCCCGCCCCCTAACCTAACCTAACCCCTCTCTCTCACCGTCCCCCCCGTAGGCGTTACTCACCTTCTAACCTAACCTGTTCCCTCTGGCTCTGGGGCTCTGGCCGACCAGAGCCACAGTACTTACACTCCCACTTACCCATCCCATCTCCCCCCCCCCCTCCGCACTTACACCTACTTTACCTAACCTAACCTAACCCACCTAACCTAACCTAACCCATACTTACTACAGCGACCACCCAAACTGCCAACTCCCAACTGCGAATTGCCAACTGCGAATTGCCAACTGCGAATTGACTCTTCCCACTCCCTCCTGGGCCCGCACCCAGACGCCAGACGCCAGACCCCCAAACCCTCAGACCCCCAGACGCCAGACACCAGTCGACACCCACGCACTCATGGTACTGCGTACCTCCCCGTCGCTCCCCCTGCTTGCCCCAAACACGGGCAGCAAGTAGGTCCTCCGCTCCCGGCATTGGGCACGCTGGTGTGGCGGCGTGTGGCGCGGCGTGCGGTGCGGTGGGCGGTGAGCGGTGTGCTGGGGTACGCTGTGGGTGGTGGGCCAGCGCGTACTGTCGTACAAGTACGTGCGGCGGGGGGGGGGCGAGGTAGGCAGCTAGGCAGGTCGGTGCACGTGGGGCGTGGGTCGTGTGGCCTGGGTCGTGGGTCGTGGGCCGTGGGTCGTGGGTCGTGGATTCGTGTTGGCGTTTGGCATGTGGGTTGGCTGACTGGTGATGATGAACTGCACTGAGCTCAGTGATCCAAGTTGAACGCAACGTTGAGGATGAGGTCGAGGTCGAGGTCGAGGTCGAGGTTGAAGGTGGATGGAGGGACAACTGGGCCACTATAGCTAGGGTAGCGCCAATACATTTTTAGCTAGGGAAAGGGGGAAAGTGAGCGACCTTTCATGAATTTGACGGCTCATCTATGGGTGATGCCTATCACGCAGGATGACGTAATTGGGGCATCGCCCCAACAAGCGTACAGAAAGAAGGGAAGTACCGACGATTCCCACTTGGGCCTCATCTTCCATCGCGGGATACTATACTGATTGGGTGAAGCTGTGGTGATGTTCGAAGATTGGACGGGATACGGTGCGTTCACAGTTCTGTGGCGGCGGATGGTGGTAGTGGTAGAGAACAGGGGATATGGGGGCATTCATTGCACTGTGGGGGATGGGGATCAGTCCCGTGCGTGGGCTACAGGGGGAATCAAACATTGCTCCGGTGCGCGGCCAGAAGACACTGTCCGGGCGCCTTCCTGAGTTAACAGTATATTCATAAGTAAGCATCTGCAGGGGTCAATATACGCAGAAGTCGGATGAAAGTCAGTATATCCACAAGCGGTGGGAAAACTTACGGGGGCTCTCGTAACAGAGACGCAGCAGGGGGAGAAGGAGGGATCAATTGGTGAATTCACTTTTCTTTGCCATTATTTTTTCTTGGCGAGTTTGTCGTATGGTTTGGTAGGGTTGTCATTGAGGGACACAAAGCCCCCCCCCTCCCAAGAGAGGGGGGAGGGGGGCGCAAATGTGCCGGTTATGTGACACTACAATCAGTGCCGCGACGGACCTTTTCACCAGTGAGGGACAGTGGGAGTCTCGTTAATCCATTCATGCGCGTCACGAATTAAATGACGAGGCATTTGGCTACCTTAAGAGAGTCATAGTTACTCCCGCCGTTTACCCCGCTTGGTTGAATCTCTTCACTTTGACATTCAGAGCACTGGGCAGAAATCACATTGCGTCAACACCACGTTATGGCCATCGCAATGCTATGTTTTAATTAGACAGTCAGATTCCCCGCGTCCGTACCAGTTCCAAGTCGCTTGTTCAGCACCTTTCGGACCGCGCCGCAGCGCGCGCCGCCCAGCCGCCAGGAGCTTGCGCCCCGGCAGCCCAGGCCGCCCACCCCGCGCACGCCCCGGCCAGCACCCAAGCCTTGGAGCCAATCCTTCTCCCAAAGTTACGGATCAAATTTGCCGACTTCCCTTACCTACGTTCTCGTTTCAACTAGAGGCTCTTCACCTTGGAGACCTGCTGCGGTGATCAGTACGACCGGGCGAGAGACTAGACACGCACCAGGATTTTCACGGGCCGTCGAGCACACACCAGATGCCAGCGTAGCGCCAGCACTCTTCCCACGCCCTGCACCGTCTCTCCGGATAACCCGATTCCACGGCGCATTCTCAGCATGGTTAAGCAGAAAAGAAAACTCTTCCTGGGGTACTCGCCAGCGTCTCCTGGCTTGCTTGCGTTACCGCTCCATACATCCTCATCCCGGCGACGGAATCTTAACCGTCTTCCCTTTCCCGAACCACACCCCCCAAAAGGGTGCTATGGATCAGCATCAGCCTATCGGTTAGGATCGGCTCACCCATGTCCAACTGCTGTTACCATGGAACCTTTCTCCACTTCAGTCTTCAAGGTTACTCGCTTGAATATTTGCTACTGCCACCAAGATCTGCACCAGGGGCCGTTCCACGCAGGCTCACGCCCAACGCTTCGGCACAAAACCCCCGCGCCTGCCTACTCTTTCGCACAACTCTGGCACGAAAGGTGTGGTATGGGAGACACGCTTCAGCGCCATCCATTTTCAGGCTAGTACATTCGGTTGGTGAGTTGTTACACACTCCTTAGCGGATTCCGACTTCCATGGCCACCGTCCAACTGTCTAGATGTACCAACACCTTTTGTGGTGTCTCATGAGCGTGTACTCTGGCTCCTTAACCACACGATCGGTTCATCCCGCATCGCCAGTTCTGCTTACCAAAAATGGCCCACTAGAAACTCACATTCAACGCACAAGCTCAACCAAGCAGCAAGTGCTTCTTACGCATTTAAAGTTTGAGAATAGGTTAAGAACATTTCGTCCCCAAGGCCTCTAATCATTCGCTTTACCTCATAAAATTGTTCTCACACGAGCTTCTGCTATCCTGAGGGAAACTTCGGCAGGAACCAGCTACTATGGTTCGATTAGTCTTTCGCCCCTTTGCCCAGCTCAAACGATCGATTTGCACGTCAGAACCGCGACGGACCTCCACCAGGGTTTCCCCTGGCTTCATCCTAGCCAGGCAAAGTTCACCATCTTTCGGGTCCCAACAGGTATGCTCTTGCTCAGACCCATCTTGTGCGCACACGCAGGGCCGGCCGGTACTGCACCCGAGGGTTCGTACCCACATCACTTTCATTTCGCACGCCGGGTTTGCCACCCACATACTCGCATACATGTTAGACTCCTTGGTCCGTGTTTCAAGACGGGCCGCTGAAAGCCATTAAGCCCATGTCCACCAACGGCAGTCCTCGGTCGTGTGCGGGGCATCCACAGCGCGGCTATAACACTCCCCCCAGAGGGAAAGCCACCTTCCGCGCCGCCTTCTCCCCCACACGCAACCGACATGGGCCCCACGGCCGCCACAGTACACCCCCCGAGAGGGGCAGACGAGGCGCCGCTCCGGCACTGACTTCCAACGCTTCCCTTTTGGCAATTTCACGTACTCTTTAACTCTCTTTCCAAAGTGCTTTTCATCTTTCCCTCACGGTACTTGTTCGCTATCGGTCTCTCCCCCATATTTAGCCTTGATGGCCTTTACCACCCCTCTTTGCGCTGCATTCCCAAACAACGCGACTCGTCGAGCGCACCCCACAACACGGCACCAGGCCAGACCAAGCACGGGATTCTCACCCTCTCTGATGCTGCTTTCCAGCAGACTTGGCGTCCAGCCGCACCGCACGAGGCACGTCTCCAGCTTACAATGCGCCCGCAAGGGAGCTTTCAAATCTGGGCTCATCCCGCTTCGCTCGCCGCTACTAGGGGAATCCATGTTTGTTTCTCTTCCTCCGCTTATTGATATGCTTAAGTTCAGCGGGTAGTCCTACCTGATCTGAGGTCGAATCGGGGGGGGTGTTCGTATCGGCCTCCCACTACAACGTCGCTTCCTAGTGGTACCTTCGTACTTTTCAGGAGAGTCCCCATGGATCAAGCTCCCATATCCATTCCACCGAATGATAAGGATTCACAACACTCAAACAGGCATGCCGGGGGGAATAGCCCCCTGGCGCAAGATGCGTTCAAAGACTCGATGGTTCACGGTTCTGCAATTCACACTACCTTTCGCGTTTCGCTGCGTTCTTCATCGATGGGAGAACCAAGAGATCCATTGCCAAAAGTTGTATAACAATCGTAGTACTTCCTTCCTTACAGTGGGTTTCGTTGTTCACAGGTGGACCATGGGGCGAGCCCCAAGGACAGTGGTTCCCAGAATGATCCTTCTGCAGGTTCACCTACAGAAACCTTGTTATGACTTGTACTTCCTCTAAATGACCAAGTTTGCACAAGTTTCCAGCCAAGCGCCGCGCCGGTAAAGGCACAGCACGGCCAGTCCCAAGGGCTCACTAAGCCATTCAATCGGTAGTAACGACAGGCGGTGTGTACAAAGGGCAGGGACGTAATCAACGCAAGCTGATGACTTGCGCTTACTAGGAATTCCTCGTTGAAGAGCAACATTACAATGCTCTATCCCCAGCACGACAGAGTTTCACAAGAGTACCCAGCCCTTCCGGACAAGGAGCGTCTGCACAAGGCAAACCTACTCGCTGGCTCTGTCAGTGTAGCGCGCGTGCGGCCCAGAACATCTAAGGGCATCACAGACCTGTTATTGCCTCCACTTCCGTGCGCTTATACCGCAGCACAGTCCCTCTAAGAAGCCAGCCAACAGCGAACATGCGCCAGAGGGGCTAGTTAGCAGGAGAAGGTCTCGTTCGTTATCGGAATTAACCAGACAAATCACTTCACCAACTAAGAACGGCCATGCACCACCACCCATAGAATCATGAAAGAGCTATCAATCTGTCAATCCTTCCCATGTCTGGACCTGGTGAGTTTCCCCCGTGTTGAGTCAAATTAAGCCGCAGGCTCCACTCCTGTGGTGCCCTTCCGTCAATTTCTTTAAGTTTCAGCCTTGCGACCATACTCCCCCCAGAACCCAAAAGCTTTGATTTCTCGAAACGGTGCTGACCCTGTTGACAAAATGTACAAGGGCCAATCCCGAGCCGGCATCGTTTACTGTCGAGACTACAACGGTATCTAATCGTTTTCGATCCCCCGACCTTCGTTCCTGATTAATGAAAACATCCTTGGCAAATGCTTTCGCAGTAGTTTGTCTTGACACAATCCAAGAATTTCACCTCTAGCGTGTCAATACAAATGCCCCCAACTGTCCCTATTCATCATTACGGCAGTTCCGTCACAACCAACAAAACAGAACCCAATCGTCCTATTTTATTATTCCATGCTAATCTATTCCGGCACAAGCGCCTGCTTTGAACACTCTAATTTCCTCAAAGTAACCGGGGGCCGCCCTCACCCTCCCATAGGAAGAGCAAGCACACATCCCCCAGAGCCCGACACACGCAGTACACACCGCCGTGAGGCGACCACAACCGCCGAGCCCCAAGTTCAACTACGAGCGTTTTAACTGCAACAACTTTAATATACGCTATTGGAGCTGGAATTACCCGCGGCTGCTGGCACCAGACTTGCCCTCCAATTGTTCCTCGTTAAGGGATTTAAATTGTACTCATTCCAATTGCGAGACCCAGGGGCCCCGCATCGTTATTTATTGTCACTACCTCCCCGTGTCGGGATTGGGTAATTTGCGCGCCTGCTGCCTTCCTTGGATGTGGTAGCCGTTTCTCAGGCTCTTTACTTACAAGGGCATGCCCACCCCACCCATTCAGGGTTGAGACAACTTTTGACTGGAAGACCACGGGAGTGAGTTAGTTTGAGTAGCCCAAGGCTGTAGCTATCCACCCCTACCACTCTCACTGTGATGCGACGCCTGGTCTTGGTGTGTCGGGGGGTGTGTCAGGCATGGTGGTGGGTGAGGCGGGTGAGGGTTAGGTGGGGTGGGTGAGGGGGTGAGGGTTAGGGTGGGGTGGGTGTAACTTTTGAACGGGGCGGCGGATGGGAAAACGGAGGGCATATGCTGCATAGAGCGGACGATTTTATAGCGAGCTATCGCCTCGGCATAACTCTCTCCCCTTCGGGTAGCTCGCT